>OY855914.1:23390971-23943471 GCA_963693305.1 Meandrina meandrites
ATAGTCACCAAGAGATTGAAACACAGTTCCTAGGTTTGAATAGCATGTTGCTTCTCCTGCTTTTTCGCCAATTTCTATTTTGATCGCAAGTGCTTTCTCAAGATATTCTTTAGCCTTGACATAGTCACCAAGAGATTGAAACACAATTCCTAGGTTTGAATAGCATGTTGCTTCTCCTGCTTTTTCGCCAATTTCTATTTTGATCGCAAGTGCTTTCTCGAGATATTCTTTAGCCTTGACATAGTCACCAAGAGATTGAAACACAGTTCCTAGGCTTGCATATGCGATTGCTTCTCCTGCTTTTTCGCCAATTTCTATTTTGATCGCAAGTGCTTTCTCAAGATATTCTTTAGCCTTGACATAGTCACCAAGAGATTGAAACACAGTTCCTAGGTTTGAATAGCATGTTGCTTCTCCTGCTTTTTCGCCAATTTCTATTTTGATCGCAAGTGCTTTCTCAAGATATTCTTTAGCCTTGACATAGTCACCAAGAGATTGAAACACAGTTCCTAGGCCTGCATATGCGATTGCTTCTCCGTTTTTGTCCCCATTTTCTCTCGTGATATTGACTGCTCTCTCACAAAGTTCTTTTGCCTCAACATATTTATTTCGACTCTTATATTTCTGTGCCAGTACTATACTAAACCACCCTTCTTGTACTTTCATACCACACTCGCAGTAAATGTCGAGAAGTTTTCTGCCATATGTTATTGCATTTGTATTATCGTGAATACGACAGTACGCTTTGTATATTGTTTTATAGATATTTCTGTGAAACAATTTGCCAACCTGTTTTCTTATACTTGGCAATTTATTATTAAGCAAAACCAAGCTTTCTTTGCAAAGCTCAATGGCTTTTAGAGCACGACCGGTGTTGAGAAGGAAAGTGGCAACAACTAAGGCTATAGTGATGGTGCGTATGAATTCTTCTATGTTATTCATGACGCCTGCTTCAATCTGTGCCAGTATAACTGAAAAATAAACAGTGGAGGGGAATGAATAGGGTACACAAATCCACCGATGCGTGCTATGTCCGCAACTAATTTCGGTCAAATAAGGATCTGCACCTCTTGAAAACTTTCTGTGGTTTAATTTCACTGCAATGCAAGGCACATGTTTCTTTTTTTTTATGTCAATATTTTTAAAAGCGTGGCAGGTCCGCGATCCGAACTTTGTTTGTTATCCACGATCGGAATTCCAGGAAGAGTCCGGAATCCGGGCTAAAATTCTCGGCTCATCCGCGATCCGCCGCATTTTGGAACATTTTGGAATCCCGCGGATCCGCTCAATTTATCTCAAAGATCTGCAATCCATGCGCTTTTAAAGGCCAAATCCGTCGATTCGTATATGTAATCGCATGGGCCCGAGGGCAATTAAGGATTAATTTCACGCGCATTTTCAAAGTTTTCACAAAATTGCCCGAGTCGCGAAGCGACGAGGGCAATTTGGAAAACTTTGAAAATGCAAGTGAAATTAATCCTTAATTGCACGAGGGCACATTGCGATTACGTGTTTATCACATAAAGGGCAAAATTGTGTACAAAAGAAAACTTAAATGAGGTCCCATGGCGTAAACCGGTTGGCAAGAATATTTGCTCGTATAGCAAAATGACCACATCAATAATCAACTTATGTAGAGATAAGTAAAAGTACGTAAGCATGATAACACAGCATGTGCAATTCACTCATAATAGTTCCTTCACAGATAAAACTGAATGCAGTTTAAATTTTATTTACCTTTGTTTACGAGGCGTCCGACCGCGCAGAAATGCTGCATCGATGAAAGTCGTAAACAAAGTGTCCGAACGAGCTTTAATAACTTCTTGAACCCTACATTCTCCTTTCCACAGCGAAAACTGTAAGTACCAACTAAATTTATGCCCTTTCCAGGCTCTGTTTCTAATAAGGCGAAGCAAGCAAAACGAACTGAGAAATGTTATCTTTCAGTGTCGATTCAGTGGTCTCAGCCGCCATGAATTTCTATTCTCCGTGCAGCGCCAATCGTCCAGAAGTTTTTTCGGGCTGTGACAAACGAATTTGGATTGAAAAGTCATCTGTCTATTCCACCAAGGCACCACTCATTTCTGCCTACCGATTTTCTTTCACATTTGATGAAATAACCGCATTTATATCAAACTCGGATGCACCGCGCTTCTGAACTTTTTTCAAACTCGTTTCAAGCGGGAAATCAACTCAGTGCAGACGACGCGCGCTCAGCCAATCAGGATCAAGTAATCATGCCCTCTTGATTACCAAAAAGTGCCCTCGTGATTAAGAAAAAATGCCCTCTGTCTCAACCAATCAGCGTTCAGTAATTTTGCCCCGTATGTGATAAGCGTGTAGAAGGAAATTGTTGCGAGCCTGCTTTGTGTATCTAAATTTTGGGTGACATCAAACACCTTCATTTTTAATAGATCTCTTAAAACAAGATGAGTTCATAATTTTGCAGCTTTGCTTTGAACGTTCTCACTCGTAGTGATTATTATATTTATCTTGGTTAACGGTTGCTTGCTTCCCTCTTGTAAACCAAAGTATTTTAATAAACAATAAAACACGCACTAAAGAACTCTAGAATTCACATGGAATCTCTATATTATATTGCTTGTAAGTTCTTTCCATTTCTTTTTTCAGTGCACAAGATGCAAAGAGATATAATGCGCAGATTTGGAATGCCGTTGCAAAACCTTGTCTTGTCTCTGCGCTCTTCTGTGGTAATGTAAATAGCATATATGTTCTAAAACTTTGGCGATGAATTCATCATGAGAGAACGAGTTGATGATTTTCAATTTGCACTCGGCATTTCATTTTCGTGGCTCAATTCACAAATGTTGGAATGAACAAATAAACTTTGGCTACACGAAAACTTTCCATGAATAAATTAGAGTCTCGTTAAAGTGTATATGACATGAAAAATATTTTCTGCTTATTTGAAAGGCCTTTCAAAATACAGAAGAATGGCGTTTTTCTTTTCGAAATATCTTTTTTCGTTTCAGAGATATTGTCATTTTTGTATTATGCAAATTAGATCAGTGATGACGTCATAAGATTTGCAACTGAAAAATGGTAAAATACTGAATAAAAAATATCTCTGGAAATATTGAAGCAGTGTCCTTGAAACTTGGCACCACCAATGTGCATCACAAAAGCAACAAAATGACACCCTTAGTATTGTTGCCATAGCAACCCTTTCAGCTCCAGTCTCTCTCTGTCAAAAAAACAAATATCCCCATTTGTAGCCTCTTAAGTGAGAAAAAGGGTTCTGCTTGGAACAGTCATTGTTCCCATATTGTCTTAATTCCCAGCATTAGATTGGCTGCGCTAGATGGTTCTTGATTAAGACAAAAACTGGGAATTTCAGTTTTTATTGAGACAGCACCAGCGGCAAAACTGTTGTCATGGCAACAGCCCTAAGGGTGTCATTTTGTTTCTTTTGTGATGCACATTGGTGGTGCCAAGTTCCAAGACCACTGCTTTAATGGTTTTAGAGATATTGCGTATTCCGTATTTTACCATTTTTTAGTTGCAAATCTTATGACGTCATCACTTATCTAATTTGCATAATACAAAAATGACAATATCTCAGAAACGAAAAAAGATATTTCGAAAAGAAAAACGCCATTCCTCTGTATTTTGAAAGGCCTTTCAAATAAGCAGAAAATATTTTTCGTGTCATATACACTTTAAAGGGGTGTCGTAACGAAAAGTAGCTATATCAGCCTTGAAAAAAATAGGCCAATTTTTTTGGTTTGTCGTTCGTAATCCATCCTTTAAGATTTACATCTTCCTCTGCCGTAAACATCCTTGTTTACTTTGAATTCGGTATATCATTTTGGCGTTTTTCCACTAGCTTTAGAAAAGTATTCTCGACCAGCAAAGCTCCTTCTAACGCTGGAGTGAGTGACCATTCACTGCATGATCACATATGAATAAGTTATTGGCACGAGCTTTTTAAACTATGGACACATTTCACTTGTAACTTATTACAATGGCTAGTTTCATGTGTATATCTCTTGGTGAAAAAAAACATATGTCGCTATTTAGTGAAACTGGAAATCAAGATAAAGAGGGGGACATTGAGACGAACACCGCAATACCGAAAAATGCAATGTCATAGTTAGTCTGCATGAGCTGATGGTTTCGTTGTTGCGAGGGCAAATAAAAATCGAAGCTAAAACGAGCGGCGAAATCTCTGACCGTGAATTGATGAATGAATTGACTTTAAACTGGTCGTTAAAATAATGAAATTGCAGCACCGCTTCCAAATAAACTTAAAGAAAACTCATCCCGCAGGTTTGAGAAATACAATACCGCAATTAAAGATTGAAATTAACGAAATGCTGCATGAAGAATTGCTCAGTACCGCAATACTGTAGCCTCAATGTCCCCCTCGGTTAAGGCACACAATACAAGAGTTTTACTCACCACGCCAAAGTCAGTTGAAATAAATGACCGATAAAGACCAACACGTATTCTTCAGCTTGTATGTCTTGTATTTGGAGTAAGCTTTACTGTCAAGCTTATTTTATGCTGTTAGCTTTGGAAAGTAAAAATACGTATACCGGATATCCGTAAAACGTAAAAACGGACGTTGCTTTGGGGAGTTCGAAAATGAAAATTTCCAGTTAGATTTCATTTCAGATTTATCATTTTCTAAAATACTGAAATTTTAAAACTCCTTTTTTAACCTGCATCACAGTCTGGGTTTATTGTGTCGAGATGGGCAGGCACAATTTTCCTTGTGAGTTTTCTTTTACACTGAAAGCGTTTGTTATTGATTTGGAGACTAGTCGGAGTCGAGTATGTAAACAGATTCTGCTAAAGTTCAACAAAGCGCTGTCTTTTTGAAGGAGAAAACAAGTGGAAGATCATAATTGGGTTGTACATCCAGAAAGAAGTGAAACTCCAGCGTAATTTATAATATTAGTCTCAAGTATTATTTTCTAAAAACCCGTGACGTCACGAAGAAACATGAAGAATTTCTAGCGGATTACTGTTTTGCTATATAAAAAAAAGAGAAAGAACGAAAGAAAATTAACAAAGACCACTTCAGTGTTCTTAGACCCGACGGTGAAGCTAGAATCAGGTTCAGTTTTAAGTTAACCCTCGAAGCCCCAATATCCACATACAAATTCTCCTGACTGATCTCTATACATTTTCTTACTGGTAATAGTTGGAAGAATTCGTTAAAAGATCAAAACAACTTTCCCTTTGGTGATCACTTTATTGATTCCCATAACCTTTTCTCTTGATGAAGTATTGATATTGCGAGGAGAGATTTGATGCTGGTCACTCTTTGGGCTTAATCGGCGATCAGTACACTTTGTAGATCTCAGATACCAGATATGACTTACAAACGCGTCATTTCAATAATATTATAATAACAATTTTATTTAAAGAGGGAATCCAACTCTCCAAGACCGCTTCTCAGCTGACAGTTAAAATTTTGACCAATTCTCAAATAACAGTTAAACCCAATTCAAACCCTCAATATTGGCAAGGCAAGGAAAAGTTATTTTTAGAAGATTTAAAGTTGTTTACTGCCAACAAATTACTCGTAAATTTAAGGCGTTATCTATCTATACAGCAGTTGAAGCAAATTTACTATAATTTAATTTATCCTTACATTTCATATAGTATTTTAGCGTGGGGCAGTGTATACAAGACACATAAAGAAAATCCAAGTAAAGAAACGGAGAGTGCCAAACCCTTGCTGAATTTACTTCTCAAGCTCATTAATAATTCATCTACTTAAAACAAAGGAAATCAGAACCGTGAAGGCAGTTTGGAAACCTGATCTTAATTAGCATAGATTTTTATGATTTTATTTCTCCGTTTTCTCCGTAGTTTTAGTTTCGATTGAGAAGATATATGAAACACTCGAGAGCGTGTATCATCACATTTCCAAACACCTCAAAGTTCGTCAAAAATACTCCGCTGCATGCGCGTCGTATTTTCAACTCTCTTCTCGGTGTTTGGAAAATGTGATGAAACACGCTCTCTCGTGTTTGATATATTACTTGACATTCTGACAGTAAATAACATCTATCGTCTGGAAGTATTGAAAGTCTCACATTCATGGCATAATGGCCTTCTCCCTAAAGTAATTGACGATATATATTTCAATATGCTACAGGCCGTAGCTAGGATTTTGCATGGGGCGGGGGGGGGGGGGGATGAATCCCGAGGGGTGGGGGGTACTAAATCCCGAGCGCCGCAGGAGCGAGAACGTAGGGGGGTGTTGGGGTATCCTCCCCCAGGAAATTTTGAAAACAATAGGTTATCTTGGACTGCATTTTGTGAGTTTTGAAAAAAAGTTTTTTAGGAAACAAGGCAGGTAAAAGTGAAGGACATTAGGTAGAATGTATCATTGAAATTAACCTAGAATCACAAAATTTGGTCCAAAATATGCTGCACGAATCTACAAATGATGGACCTTAAACCCAAAGGACCATATCGAATGTAAATAGTCGAAGCAAAAAAATACCATTTCCCTTTATTTCTTTATTGATTTTTTTTCCAAGGCTCGTGGGGTAGGGGGGGGGGGGGGGGGTGCGGACGCACCCATCGCACCCCCCTCTCTGTGCTAGAAATATGCATAAGTACAAACTCAAGATACACAGCCAAACAGAATTTTTATAAATATTGTTAAAACTAATACAGGGAAACAATCAGTTTCTTTCATGGCAATTGATATTTGGAAAGACCTTCCATCGTCTTTGAACGACTTACGTGTGTTTGCATTTCCGAAGCAAATAGAACGTTAAACGTTAAACTGAACTAATTTTCCACTAAGCCGAGTTTGTTAATTTGTGACTCCTTTATTGACCTTTATTCATTGTTTTTTATTAATAACCTGCTTCCTACCGGTTTATGTAGCTTTCCAGCTCGCATTATTAGACTACAAATGCAATATCTGACTGCCTTAACTAGAATGTAAAATTCTTTGTATACCTTTACATGAGCTCAATAAAAAATAAATTATCATTATCGTAACAACCCGTTTTAATTTTACCTTGAATTATTATTAATATTAATATTAATATTATTATTATTATTATTATTATTATTATTATTATTATTATTATTATTATTGAAACAATGACCCTAAGCAACAAGATTACAGAAACGCCGAGTAGATAACAATCCAAACATTATATATTCAATCTTTCATTTTGGGAGAAGATCACAAAAAATGAAAGTTGAAATCACTTTTTAGGGGCAGATAAAAACAAGGTTTAAAAACGTTTTTTTTTTTATGTTACTTGTTTGCAAAATTACAAACTTAAATCCAACTACTGTCATTTTTCTTATTTCAATTTCGCAGGAAAATGAAATACCCCATCTATAATCCGAAAGAAACTTTGTTACATGACGTCATGGGAACTCATGTCTTGCCAAGGGAGTGACTATTCTGCACTCAGTTCATATATGGAAAAATGAGAAGTCTCACAACATCAACTGAGTGCTGAATAGTCACTCCCATGGGAGTGACTATTCTGCACTCAGTTGATGTTGTGAGACAATAGGGAGACACCTCATGACATTTTTATACCACGTAACACTCAGTTCATGTAGTGAATACAAAACAGCACTTTTAGCCTACTATACACTTCGGTTAGCCTACTATGCACTCCGGTTAGCCTACTAGCACTCCGTTTAGCCTAAAAAGCACTCC
Source organism: Meandrina meandrites (assembly GCA_963693305.1). Taxonomy (NCBI): domain Eukaryota; kingdom Metazoa; phylum Cnidaria; class Anthozoa; order Scleractinia; family Meandrinidae; genus Meandrina; species Meandrina meandrites. Next base: position 23,398,647 of record OY855914.1, read on the forward strand.
GGTTAGCCTACGTTAGCTTAGTTTGCTTGCGGTTAGCTTTATATTGAGGTTAGGATATATAGCCAAAATTTTACGAATTCTTGCAGCTGGTCGTCGGTAGTCTAGTGGATAACGTTCACGCGCGGTAATCCGACGGCCCGGGTTCAAATCCTACTGTTGACACTTTTTTTAACTTGAAAAAAAAATGTTAAGTGTGATTTATACTTCATATATGGAAAAATGAGAAGTCTCACAACATCAACTGAGTGCTGAATAGTCACTCCCGTCTTGCCAACTCAGTTTGTAAGCATGACAAGATAGAAATACCGATGTTGATTAGCACAGAGAGTGAAATATATTCTCACAGGATTAATAAAGCCCATGTATAGCCGCCTGCTATCCTCGAGAAAATTCGAAGAGGGGCGTCGCTGATTTCCCTTTCGTAAACGGTCGATGCCATCATTAGCAACCAAGCTTTTCGAAATGGACGATGCCATATCCGCTCTATTTTAGGCCTGGATTAGGTCAAAACTGTTCTTTGATTATTAGATAAAATTAGTTCTAAGGCGATTATTAAATCTATGTTAGATTCACGCTTAGGTTAGGGACAGGGATAGGGTCATCGATTATAGATGTAACAGTTAAGAAAGTTACTTTGTTATATAATTAAATTTTATTTTCGGGGTTTCGGTGGATCAACGTGGTGGTGTATCGGTGAGAGAGGGATGCTGGAATGCGGTTCCAGGTTCGATTCTGATTCGATTTTTCTTTTAGTCTCGGGGGTGGAAGCGGAATCATTAGACTTTGGATATTCATGATTCCTGTCTTGTTTTACCTCAATGATTCGTGATTCATTTAAAAATTTCATTCGATGTTCATGATTCATTTGTCATTGTTTTCATCCAGTTTTGAAAATAACTTCACTATATGTAACAGACCTAATCACAGTCAAGTTGATAGGTAAGGGATGAAGATTTGAAAAGCGTTATCAGTGTTTTCCTGTAGGGGGGTCTGGGGGCATGCTCCCACAGAAAATTTTGAAAATTAGACGCTGGAAATGCTATTTTCGGCCATTTTTGTGATATAACTGTTAAGAAGTTTTGTAGATTGTGTTCTATATTCACACGCCTACAATATCGATGGAAGCATATTCATTTGTTATTCATGATTCTTTTACCCATCTCTCGTTATTCATGATTCCCAAGTTTTAAACACGAAGATTCATGACTCCTACCAATTTTTGCAGCTATGATTCATGATTCATGATTCCGTTTCCAGCCCCGATTTTAGTCGAAAAAAATTCGGTGTTGGTGAAAAAATTTCTAGGTGTCTCTAAAATGGCATCGACCGTTTACGAAAGGGAGACATGCAGGGGCGTCTATGTGTTGTCGTTGATAATCGCTTTCCTCGCATATGTTATTCCTGCATTTAAAACGTATCAGCGGCAGCGTCTGACGTGATGACACGCGAAGACAATATCGGTATTCCAAATGCCGTAAACGCAGGGTTAGACCCCTGTAGTAAATTCGCCGGTACCCATTTAATCACATGGGTGGAAAGCGGCGCTGTAAAAGTAGCTTAGTGTCTTGCCCAAGAACACAACACAATGACCTCAGCCAAGGCTCAGTCGAACCCTGACCACCAGATCCCGAGTCTAGGACAGAGGGCGCTCACATCAAATTGGAGGACGAATAAAACATAGATGTCATCTGGTAACGCGCATTTTGATTTGTGGTTGTCATTTTGCTGGAAAGGAGGTCTGGAACGTAACGGAAAAATCTTCGGAAATTGCTCGGAACTCTTAGAATATGGCAAGTCGTTATATTAATCTCGGCGCGCGATCGGATGTCGTCCCGAGAACTTCCGAATTTTCTCGGCCGTCCCAGACCCCATACAGCGTATGGGCACAGCGCACTATCAGGACACCGCGCCTCCCACACGACCCTTCCATAGTTAAGTGACCTTCGCTAAGTTTGTGGATAAAAACACATCACTCGAAGAATACTTTCGTCGCTACAAAATGTTTTTTAATTTCGCTAATCGGACTTCCAATTTTACAAATTGGCCGTTTTTATACTAGAGACGCGTTACCAGTCTGGACGAGCTTCAGCAAACAACAAAATGTAAAAAGTTTTCAGTGTGCTTCTCTCGAGATATTAAGATGCAAGGCAGTTGATTGAGCGTTTTTGGAAACGTTACTTAGGGCGCTTATACCATTAGTCAGAACTGGCCGGCCGGGTTTGGATGTAAAATGAGCCTTTTTGAAATTTTCACACAAGCCCACCTCAACAGTGGATGATATCTTTGCATTGACCGAATAAACCGGTCTGACTGGCCAGTTCTGGTAATCAGGACATTTTTCACAAGGCCTTGAATACGATTATTAACGGCAAAACACAGACGTTCTGTCCGTATCTTGAGGAGTCGGCGGCTTTACACAGGCTTACAGGACTTAGCTTCGAAAAAAAATCTGATTCTCAAACTCAATAACAATTTATCACGTTAAAACTAAAAATCATAACTGTGATGGTAGTTTGGAAATCTGAATTTAATTGGCATATATATTTTGACGATTTTATTTTTTCATTTAATCCTTAATTTTAGTTTCGATTGAAAAGGTATATCAAACACTCGAGACAGTGTTTCATCATCTGTCCAATTTTCCAATTTTCAATTCTCTTCTTGGTGTTTGGACATGTGACGAAACATCGGTTCCCTCGCTTTCGAGCTTGATATCTTACCTCACCTTTCGTGTTCGCATCAATAAAGAGGCTTCCAAGTCTAGCTAAAGCTAACGTTATTCAATGGTATTTTATTTTCAAGAAACCTTTGTGACAAAAGCTCGGGGTCAGGCGTGTCGATTGTATGTGTGCGTGTGTGAATACCAGGAGAGAACGTCAGAAGGCCAGGGCCCTTGCTCCACCTGCTAATTCCACCTATGTCTGTGGTTCTTGTCACCGCATCTGCCGATCAAGAATTGGACTCCAAAGCCATCTCAGAAAATGTTTAAGGAAATATGCAATTACTAACTCACGGTAAAATTATGGACTAGATTGTCCGATAATGCCAATACAATACAAGTATGTGGGGGGAGGGGAGGGGAGGGGGAAAGTGGATTTGGAAGAAGAGAGACAGAAAAAAAAGTAAAATCATGAAAGGGAGGGAACCTGGGGGAAGAAACTAATGCAAAAAAAAAAACTGTACAATTTATTGTCTCCATATAGCGTAATGCCTTTCATCTTAGCCGGGTATAAAGTTCATGAAAGTCGAGTAAAATTGTCGAATGTATTTTTCCCATCGACAATTTGCGCGATATTCTGTGGATCGCTTTAAAATATATTGTGAAAGGTTTTAAGGCTTCCTGTGCAAATTAAAAAAAGAAATTATCTCGAGTGTATCACTACTGTCACCATTCTTTATTTGTGTTATGGAAAAAAGTGAGAAATGCTAATTAAAATTACATTCATTTTCGGTGGTTAATTTTAGCGGGTTGAAATTTCGTGAAATGTTATAATTAACGACGCATAAAAATAAACGAAATGAAAACCTACTCGAAAATAAAAGATATCAGGGTACAAACCAGTTTGAATATGCTGATTATGAATTCAAAATACAAGGTTTGATTTCACGATAAAAAGCTCTTCTTTAATGAAATTTTATCGCAATAAGAAAGATGTAAAGAAGGGAAAATCATATATACGTAATTCTGACATTAAAAAAAATATCCCCTAACAAGTGTGTTTTTCACATTTGTCATGTTCCCAAATGTTTATTGTATATTTTGAAGGTAAATATATTGCTTCAACGTTTTGGTGTTAATAACAAAGATTGATATAAACGTGAAACGAATGAACGCAATTTTTGTGCACTAAAAACTCTTAGAAGTTATTTTTGTTGATTCTCACGATTTTGTACTCAGGCTGGTTTGCTCTATCAGGTGTTAGCTAACTTGCACTTGAGGGACAATAATTAAGCCCCATTGTTGAATTCTTTTGAAATACATCCACAGAATCGCTGCCCAAAAGTCACAAGTCCCATTCATTCGTCTGAGCCCAATAAATCCGAAGATACTCAGCGATTTCATCGGAGCAAACTCGACAATTACTCGAAGCTTGCCGACAGGTAAATTAACGAGCCTTCTGTGTCAATTAGCCAGCTGTATACCCCATTTCTGAACAACACAAATAAACAGTGCGTGTTGTTGAGGCCATGGGTTCATTCCCGTCGGGAACTCAGAATTTTTTCTTTGTCCCATGCTCGTGTCATTGTTGAAAAAGATCATCTTCAAGAATTTACAGCTTGGTCAACAATAGCCCGGATACTGTTAATGACCATGTTGAAAACAAAGGCGTTTTGTTGTCATACCGTTAAGTCATTTGGAGTGCTACAGTTTGTTCTCAACTGTCACACATCATTGCCTCTTCCTTACTTGACGATAACTGTATTCTGTGTATTCAGCTCTCCCCCTTCACATCCAACACTGTTTGTTTAAATAGTAACAGCATTAATGTTCAGAAGATATATATTATTTCTTAAACCAACACCAGTAGTAGCAATGCCTGGCGTTAAACGATTTTTTTTTCTCTTCGAGCAGCTGTCAAGTTTAGTGATTTCAAGTTAGCCTCATTTCCAATTTTTGTCAGCATTTAAAACAACAGCTTCTTAGACCACTCAAATCAGGCGATGCATAAATATATATATTATACACCGTTGTTATAAATTTGTGGGAAAATCTCCTGAAAAGGTCCATTTCACATTCGCCAGGCTGGCCCCCCAGCGCACAATATTTGCCTCATTAATTATCATAAGGATAAGCGCTTCAGTTTCTGATAAAACTACAAGAATATTGAAAGAAGAGGGCACGATTAACTAATGTTATAAATTTGAGCCCGATGTATTAAATACTTTTTTGTGACGCGGGTTTGAAAACTCAAATTTTATACAAAGAACATATGGGCTCGTTAGCGCTTTTGCCAACCACAAATGACGCAATTTTTGAAAGCTAATATCGCCTTCAATACTACAAGCAAAAGGGTTAAAAATTTGCCAGTTATTAAGTTTTACAAGCACTTTAAATATGTGGAGTCAGTTCGTATATAGCTCGATGCCCCTCCTTGCAAAGACGCATGCTAATGGCGTAAAATGTAACCAATGACGTCAGCAATTTTCGCCCTATGCGGGTATGTGCCGCCGGATCACGGGCCCATATTTTCGTCTTCCAGGTCTGTGTGATGGGTTCTAATTTTGCCATTTAGTTAAGTCTGGGATTGGGGTCGTCGAATTGGGAAAAAATATGTCAATTAATAGCATCTTTTTTTTTTAATAAGGCCGTTTTGAAACGCGCGAATTGTGGAGAAAATTAGTATGGGTAATCAAGTGGTGACGAGTGAAATTAGGAAATAATTTCACGCGCGTTTTGTCAAAATTCTTACAATTTCCCGAGCCTGTAGGCTCTTGAAATTATTAGAATTTTGATAAAACGCAAGTGAAAATATTTCCTAATTTCACCGGTATACCATTTCGTTACCTTTTAATAACATGGGTGAACTTGTTTATTGTATCGTCATGAACGAACCGACTGGAAACGACGCCCGGGTAAAACGCACAAAAAATTCGGTCAACGAGGGTCGTACAGGGGTATTCTCGTGACGCGTGATTAGCTGATTTTATTTTCCGTGAAACGTGAATTTAATAAATTTATTCTTCGTGACCCGTGACCAGAAGGTTTTACGTGACACGTGAAGAGCTTGAATTAATAACCGATATTCGTGATTTCACCACTTTATTGACTTTATTTTGCGTGATTTTGAGACGCGAGACCTAAATTGTGAAAACACTCTTTGTAGAGTAAGAACAGGATAAAAGAGTATGTTTCTTTCTTATTTCGTAATTTCTTCATCAATTTTGATTTCTTCAAACACTATTTGTAGCGTAAGAACAGGATAAAAGAGTACTTATTTTCGTGATTCGAGAAAATGAAATTTTAATATCCGTGATCCGTGATTCGTTGTTTTTTTCGTCCGTGAATCGTGCCAGAGACCCCCCCTGTACGACCCTCGTCAACGCCACTCATGTTATCGCTAAAAGTTTATAAGACGACCAAACAAACTGGCCAAGGTGAAATTCAAGCGAAAATGCGTAAAGTAAGCTATAAGATGATCTTTTAAAATCCCGTAATATAGTAAATGAGTATCAGTAGTTCGTATAGTGTGATCGTCCGGGTGAGAGTAGTTCTGAGAAGAACTGTTGCTGGTGACTGACGTTTCGACAACCTGTGCGGAAGTCATCTTCAGAGTCAAGTGAAAAGTTGTAGTCAGTCGATGATGTTATAAGTCTGGTCCGTTGAAGCTGATTGGTCAGTTTAGCCGTGATGTTATTGACAAGCGTTTGTTCTAAGTTTGTGTACCAGCTTTCTAGAGCCAGTCGTTGAAAATAGTTCGTACTATAGATCAACAGATGTCAACAACTACCGGCACCTTACAAACGACCTATTAACGACATAAACAAAACCGACGAACAGACCACAAACAGAACGACTTAATTTGACTAACAATAGACGGATCGAAACTGACCAATTACTGTTGACGAACTCAACACGAGTCTTACAGCCAAGTCGATGATTCCACAAGAAATTATAATATTTGACACGCAAACTTTGACCTGATGTAGCATATGAATCACGTTAAGGTAGTAACGTCGTCCTTTCCTTTCCTTGCTGGCACACAGCGAAGATTTTCCGGTTCGTTTGCTTCTTCGCCGATATTGGACGTTTTGTCGTAAAAACAACTTCGCTGTACGCATGAAAAAAAGGGAAATTACGAGGTAACTACCTTTACCTGATTCAAACGCTACATCGAGTCGAAGTTCGCCTGTCAGATGCTGTTATGTCTTATGGAATCATCGAATGAAATTCGAACAATGATGACCTATCTTAGATCTCCAGAAATGGTTGAAATGTAGGTCGAGTTTCCGTTTATAAACGCGATTTTAACTCTTTCATTTGAACTGTAATACATTTATATTGACTTTTTCTTTATTTCTGATGGTTTTAGATACGTTTGCGAGGCAAGTTGATGAAACGCCTCGTCCTGACGAGTAAAACACGAAGATCGTCGAAATTTGGCAAGTTTGCATAGCTATAAATATTTCAATAAGACGAGACCACAAGGTTTCTTTCTGTAGTGACATTGTCTTATGTATCAACTTTTCGGCTGCGTTGGTTTGATTCAAATAGACCGTCTCACTTTTTCAAAAATAAAGTTTGAATCTGATCCGTTTTCGCGTGTTTCATCAAGGTGTGTGATAGGAGTGTCGTTAATGTCTTGCTGCTGGCTTGATCCGAACTCAATGTTCATGAAAGTCGGTGCGATAAATCAAAGAGACATAATATAACTGGCTGTGGTGTTTGTTTGGTACAGAAGTTATTCGTTTTTGTTTAATTTATCTTGAAAGTTGTGGTAAATTAAAGCCCTGACATTAGTCGTTACGGGCGCTCGAACCGAAAATCCTTAACAACTCGGGAAAAAGAAATAATCTGGTCAAGCGGATTGTGGTTTTAATAAAAGTACATGAAAGTCTTGCAACACACAAGAAATAAGCGAAATCTATTTTTTCAAGCCAGATCGAGCAGACCGAAATTACGGAGACCGTCTCTTAAATCCAGGAAGGCTTATTACCGGAATATTTTTTTTTTCGTAAGCGGGGAGTTGGCGAGACGGAGGGGGGTGGGGTTGTGAGTGGGGTGGCGTTTTGTGGGTACTCAGATCCATCTTCTATATGCCATATCAGATCAGAGTTTTAAATTCAATATACAAGTTGTTTGACTCCTTCATAAAACGAGTTGATTATCATTATTCTGCAATTGCTGGTTTTTACTGTTACGCCGCAAAAAAGTAAATCCAAATCTATTGAGTCAAAAAAATCAAGAATATTACAGGTTGTAGAAATTACTAGATATTCTGCTTATCCAAGTCTTGGGTTTGTACGGTATTCCACACTTGAGTTATCCGTCAAAATGCTCCACAAAAATTTATAGACCACAGTATAAAAACGCCATGTTGGTACCCATACAGAGGGGCACCAACATGGCGGGGTCTGTCGATTTCATGAGTTCGAGTTAGAAATTTCGAGTTCGAGTTAAAATATCGAGTTGCTTGCGGTTAGCTCCACTCTAGTTTGCTTGCGGTTAGTTCCACTCTGGTTTGCTTGGGGTTAGTTCCACTCCTATTTGCTTGCGGGTAGCTTTCATTTGTTAACAAGGGCGACACTATGCGTGACCAACTGCGAAAATGTCACGCCATGTTGTGGGCTTTTCGTTTTCGTTTTCGTTCTTTTTCTTTTCTTGTTTTCGTCTTCCATCACGAAATCAGTAACTTTCCAGGCCCTTCCTTTTAACTAGAACTCAAAATTTTAACTCACACTCGAAATTCTAATTCTAACTCGAACTCATAAATTTGAAAAGCTCTGTCTTAAAGACGGCGGATGCTATCGAGCTAAAAACATTTAACAAGATATATATTAAGGACGTCTAAGAGCCCATGAAAGATAAAAACTCAGGGGTCTTGCGATTCTGGATTTTAGAATTTTGATGACGTCACGTGAACACCTATCACATTTGTGGTCCATCGTATATGAGCTCGTATACGATGGCCTGTAAACCAATCAAAAATCGGGAATTGCAATATATCATGGCTAGTTTTAAATAAAGAGATATATAAAGAGCGCATCTTCCAAACCTCGTGTGGATAGAATAAGAATGTAAATATCAGGGGCGGATCCAGGAATTTCTGAAAGGGGGGATTGTACACTTTTAACGCCAATGGTGTGTAAGGCGAGTTACGGCCCCGTGCCTCTGGCACGAGCTCTTAAAGGGTCCGGAGCCATGCCCCTCCCCCCGCCCCCCCCCCCCCCCCCCCCCCCTCAAAAAAAAATAAAGTTTCCGATTTTTCCCTCTAAAACGCTTTTTGCATGATATAAAATCTGGGATTTATCCTATTTCTCAGTCAAATGGTGGAAGTGAAACAGCTTTGTCACTTTATTCTAATAGTTTTAGGAAGAATCACACAAAATAACAATCCGCCTCTGAATTTAGTATGCATCTTGGGCATGCTAATGTGGTTACATGCATGTGTCTTCAGTAGACAATAATCACGAGCAAAAACTCGTTCTTACTGCAACACAGTGTATAAAGGTATGTTGATCTCGGCACTGCTTCCCCTGACAGCCATTAATTTCGATCTGTGGTCAAAAATATCAATCGTTATAGAAAAGGAATACTTTTGTAAATAATGTTTGAAGCCAATGAGTTTTCCTTACTGGAGGAAATGAATATTGTTACGGATGTGGAGCGGTGCGTTCAGGGAAAAAATTTTGTTTTAGTATACGAATGGGTCTACGAAATTTGGCGTCTGGATGAAGGTGGTTAGACGTCACGTGGTTTGATCATTTTGATCATGAATGGCTGCGTCGAAAGGAAGCCTGGTACTACGGCAGTATGGCTAAATTGTTGCAAAATGTTGCTTTTCATTTTAATTTTCTTCCTGCTCAAACACCATCATCTTCCACACAAAACCACTTATGTCCATGATTGAAAGCAAGTAATGTTTACTACGTACTTCATACATGATTGGGTTAATGGACAGTTTCATACAACTTCGCATTTGACAGAATTTGGTGACTTTTGGTGACTTTTTATCAGCGAGGACACTTTGTGATACGTGTCATAAAGAGTGCGAATCTCAGCGTTCAATCGTGGACATATGATGATGTGATATGTCACAAGTTCTGTTTCCGACAATTATTCAATTAGGGCTAAAAATAAGCATTTTTCAACTTGCAATATCTTTGCAATTTAAAGCCCAATTCCTTTGAAATTTCAGAATATGTCTATTTGGCTCTTAAACAACAGATAGGCTAAAATGAAAAAAAAATAGAAATTTTGGTTCATCTCTTGATTTCAGCTGCTCATTTCGGACGATTGGCTCTCAGAGAGTTATCTCAACTGGTAAATCAGTTTCCCTGCTCCTAAAAATACTCAATTAAGGGTCTGTTCCATAGTGAATGGTTTGATTCCATCTGAGAGTATTTCCGCTTTCAAAAAAAAAAATAATATTTTATTAATGATTTACTTTATTGTTATTGAAAAAAATTAACATGATTTCATAACTGAAAGACCAAAACATCTTCCAGAACACACCAAAATAAATAATAAAAAACACAAAAGTTCAGCTTCAAATCATGGAAAAATCAAATCATTGACAGCCTCTGTCATCGACAGAGTTCTTTAGCCCACTGCATGATTTTGTCTGCATGGAGTCCTGCATTGACAAGGTCTTTTCCTTCTACAACATAAAGAAAGACAAATCAGAATTTAAAGGGACACTGTCACGGACATTTTGGCTTTTTTAGTAAAATGGCACCAAAATTACGACTATAAGTACTTTCAACCATGCAGGAAATGCTCCTAGAACGTAACGGGAAGGATATCTAGCGAATTGTTTGAAGAAGAGAGTGACCGTAAGTAGTTTTCTTTAATTTTTTCAAACCACAAGGCCAGAACTTTTCCAATAGTTTCCAGTAGTGTAAGCATGTTTTTGGGCTGTTGAAGTGTAGAGGTTATGCTCGTGACAGTGTCCCTTTAAGGAAATTAATAAGTAAACTGCCATAATATCGATCGTGTAACAGATTTCCCTTTAGTAAAAGCAGTGCAAATTGCAGTGGGGCGACCTAGCCTGTAGTGAGGTCGGCTTGACACATTTCTTTATATTTGGACGCAAGATATCCCAGGGAGGGAATAGCAGCACTAACCCAGCTTAAAAATACTTCTCATGTCCCTTGAAATAATTTCTAAATTAAATATTTGGGAGGCTTTTTAAAACAAAAAAACACTTAAATTTGTAGACAGATCTCATTAACAAGCGATCTAATCTCCTCAGAAAAAGCAGAAAAGTGTTTTGCTTTGAAACAATTAATCCAAAAATAGGAAGTTACAGCGGCACGGAAGATTTTGGTCCTGACTTCGTACTTGTAATAAATGAAACCAAAGTGGCTTTAATTTTGAGACAGGCAAACAACTGACCAAAATCATCAGATTTTTTCTTCGCTATTTTAAACTTACTTTCACAGCCCAAAGTCAAAAGTTACGTTATCTCCAATCAGCATAAACGGTGCCCAGTCAGAAACCTTGGTAACGCTGTTTCCTCTCAGCCACTGCTTATCTCTCATCCACTTCATGGCTTCGTGAAGGGATTCACTAGCACTTTCCCCACGAACAAGGTGATAGTAAAAACAACTCATGAACTGCTTTGTTGCACTGTCTTCTAAGGCCCACAGTGCCACCAACACAGAGCGTGCACCGGATCCTAAGAATGCGCGAGCGATTCCAACAGCTCCCTCGGCTCGAATTTGTCCACGGGCACTGTGACAACAACTTAGTACTACCAGTTTAGCTCGCAGTTGAACTTTTGAAATGTCAGACATTTTCAAAAGGTAGTCCTCTTCTTGTGGAATCTTTGTAGTGGAGCATGGAGGGGCAAGGGCAATTTCTCCTCTTTCAGCATTACCATGTGCAGCAAAATGGATCAGACTCACTGACGATATCCTTTGAAGTACTGCCTGCTTCGTTGCTTCCTTTCCTAACAAAGGTTGATCGCCCAGCAGTCCTCCAATCATCTTTGCTTCCTTTCTTGCACCAGGCAATGATACAAAGTTTTTATTGAGATGTCCGTTGTAAATCACATCACCAACGTCAGGATCACCCACTATCAGAGCACCAGTATGACTGTGATAGTCTGCAGGACTGTCCTGAATGAGCTTGAGAGTCGTCAATGAAGGAATGATGCGGATTTTGAAAGTCTCTGATAAATACCTCCTACTTTTATCGAGTAAAGCTGCAAATGGAACGCGGTACAAGTTGCGATGAGGAACAATGATGATTTCAGGCTCGTCAAGTAAGTCGAACACAGGTTTGATGAGCATTTCGTGGAACAAAGTTAAACTCGGTTCGGGATCTTCGTCCTCCTTTGCCTGTCTCAAAACTGCGAGGCTCTCTTTGTTAGAATAATAAAATTGAGCCGGCTCACTGTCATTTAAAGATCGATCTTCGCAAACCTCCTCGGGTAAAATACCAAAGCTACGAAAACTTTTAGCCATGATAGCAAAAAATTCATCCACATTTTCAGCTGGAATTGCTAATTTTTTGTGAAGTGTCATTTGATCCACTGTCACTTCTCGGAAAGAAATGACTCCGCTGGTCTTGAGAATCCACAAAAACACTTCCTGGTCAACATAGGAAATGTACAGAAAAGTACAGTGTTTTTCTTTCATTATAACATTTTCAATGCCAACCCATGATTTTGGGTTAGCCGATACATGTTTGTCGGCGGAATACTGAGTTGCCATCAAGTCTGCTAGGGCTCTAGCCCGTCCCAGCTCTTCAACGTAAAGAGCACTGTTTGGCTTTCCTTCGCCAGAAAGCAATGCACTGAGTAACTGGTAGGGAAACGTATGCTTGTCTGCTAAAGATATCTTAATTTGATCGTTGTCTGCATTTAAACTTTGCAAATCTTCACAATTTTTAATACTTTGAAAGAGATAGAAACATGCTTCCTGGAACTTCTTTTGCGATAACTTCGTCCGTGCAAGTTCAAAATAACAAATGGACTCAGCTTCATTGTCTTCACATGTAACATCTTTCACTATTGAAAGTGCTTTCTCAAGATATTTTTCCGCTGTGAAGTATTCATCGAGCAAGTTAAGAACTCTTCCTAGTCGTGCGCAACTGGCTGCTTCTTCTGGTCTGTTACCAATTTCAGTTGCGATTGCAAGTGCTTTTTCATAGAAAATTTTAGCCTTCATATTATCCCCAAGAGATCGATGAACATTTCCAAGGCGTCTGTAATTTGACCCTTCATTGCGTCTTCTACCAATGTTAATGTCGATCGCGAGCGCTTTCTCAAGATTTTGTACGCACTCTCTATATTTGCGAAGATGATTATACACATTTCCCAGTTTTGCGTAAATTTCTGCTTCTCCGGGTTTGTCCCTAATTTCCCTTTTGATCACAAGTGCTTTTTCAAGATATCCTTTAGCCTTGACATAGTCGCCGAGAGATTCAAACATAGTTCCTAGGTGTCCGTAATATGTTGATTCTCCTTTTCTATCACCAATTTCCATGGTGATTGCAAGTGCTTTCTCGTGATATTCTTTAGCCTTGACATAGTCGCCGAGAGATTGAAGCACACTTCCTAGGTTTCCGTAATTTATTGCTTCTCCTGCTCTGTCACCAATTTTAATTTTTATCGCAAGTGCTTTCTCGTGATATTCTTTAGCCTTGACATAGTCACCGAGAGATTGAAACACAGTTCCTAGGTTTCCGTAATTTGTTGCTTCTCCTGCTCTGTCACCAATTTCAGTGTTAATCTTAAGTGATTTCTCGTGATATTCTTTAGCCTTGACATAGTTGCCTAGAGATTGAAACACAATTCCTAGGTTTCCGTAATTTGTTGCTTCTCCTTTTCTGTCACCAATTTTAATTTTTATCGCAAGTGCTTTCTCGTGATATTCTTTAGCCTTGACATAGTCGCCGAGAGAGCGAAACACACTTCCTAGGTTTCCGTAATTTGTTGCTTCTTCTGCTCTGTCACCAATTTCAATGTTTTTCCCAAGTGATTTCTCGTGATATTCTTTAGCCTTGACATAGTTGCTGAGAGATTGAAACACATTTCCCAGGTTTCCGTAATTTGTTGCTTCTCCTGCTTTGTCACCAATTTCAATGTTTTTCTCAAGTGATTTCTCGTGATATTCTTTAGCCTTGACATAGTTGCTGAGAGATTGAAACACAGTTCCCAGGTTTCCGTAATTTGTTGCTTCTCCTTCACTGTCACCAATTTCAATGTTTATCGCAAGCGCTTTCTCGTGATATTCTTTTGCCTTGACATAGTCGCCGAGAGATTGAAACACAGTTCCTAGGTTTCCGTAATTTGTTGCTTCTCCTGCTCTGTCACCAATTTCAATGTTTATCGCAAGCGCTTTCTCGTGATATTCTTTAGCCTTGACATAGTCGCCGAGAGATTGAAACACAATGCCTAGGTTTCCGTAATTTGCCACTTCTACATTTCTATCACCAAGTTCTATGGTGATCGCAAGTGATTTCTCGTGATATTCTTTAGCCTTCACATAGTCGCTGAGAGATTGAAACACAATTCCTAGGTTTCCATATGCCATTGCTTCTCCGTTTCTGTCTCCAATTTCTTTCATGATAGTGATTGCCCTCTCACAAAATTCTTTTGCCTCCAAATACTTTTCTCGGCAGATATATATCTGTGACAGTCTCATACTAAGCCATCCTTCTTGCACTGTCATACCACACTCGCAGTAAAGGACGAGAAGTTTTCTGCCATATGTTATTGCATTTGTGTTATCGTGTATAGGATTGTGCGCTTCTAACATTGTTCTATAGATTCTTATGTAAATCAATTTGCTTAACTGCTTTTTTATACGTTGCGCATTATTATTTAGCAGTACCAAGCTTTCCTTGCATAGCTCGATTGCTTTTAGAGCATGACCTGTGTTGAGGAGGAAAGTGGCAACAACTAAGGCTATAGTGATGGCGAGTAAGAGCTCTTCTATGTTGTTCATGACGCCTGGTTCAATCTGTGTCAGTGCAACTGAAAAATAAACAGCGGAGGGGAATGAATAGGGTACACAAATCCACCGATGCGTGCTAAGTGCCCAGCTAATTTTGGTCAAATAGGGATCTACACCTCTTGAAAACTATCCGTGGTATAATTTCACTGCAATGCACCGCAGATGTTTCGTTTTTATGTCATTTTTTTTAAAACTGAGGCATAATCATTGCTTTTCTGTCTTGCTTAGGTGTAAAATTCCAATGTGGTAAGGTCAAAAGTTGTATGAGTCTCGTCCGAAAACAAAATCAGAGAAGGACAAAATGCTAACAGCAACGACCAAGGTCAGCCACAGGTCCGCAATCCGAACTTTGCTTAACTCCACTATTGGAATTTCAAGACAGGAAGAGTCCGGAATCCGGTCCAATATTATCGGCTCATCCGCAATCCGCAGCATTTTCAAAACCCGCGGATCCATTCAATTCATCGCAAAGGTTCGTAATTGGTACGGTGCGCTTTTGAAGGCCAAATCCGTCGATCCGCGCGCGGTGTAGAAGGAAATTGTTGTTAGTTTGTTTTATGTGCCTAAATTTTGGATTGCATGAGACAACTTCATTTTTAATAGATCTCTTAAAACAAGATGAGTTCATAATTTTGCAGCTTTGCTTTGAACGTTCTCACTCGTAGTGATTATTATATTAATCACAACTATAACAAAATTCTCGAATCTGATTGGTTCTTAGCACGCCCTATTTTTTACCAAATTGGAGCGCGCGCGGCTAAAGTGTCCAATAACAAAGTGTCCAATAACAAGGTGTCCAATAACAAGGTGTCCAATAACAAAGTTCGCGTGCTGCACATGCGCGCGCTCTTTATTTGGTTTCTTGTTGTGACTAAATACTTCTTGATATTCCTAAAACGTTCAGCTTCAAGAATGGCTTTTTTGCCTCAGTGATGATAAGTCCTTAGTAGGCTTCGCTTTATCTAAATTTTTTCTCGAATTTTGTTATACTTATGATTAATTGGTAACAGGACTTTGTGTCGTCCAATTCTGTCTGTAATCATACTCCTGATTAAACAAATCGGACTCCCGCTACGCGGTCGTCCGATTTTGTTAATCACTCGTATGATTACAGACCGAATTGGACTCCACTCAGTCCTATTACCATTACTTATCTTGATTTATGGTTGCTTCCTTCTTCTTGTAAACCAAAGTATTTTAATAAACAATAAAACACACACAAAAGAACTCTGGAATTCACATGGAATCTCTATATTATATATATAGTTGCTTCTAAGTGCTTTCCATTTCTTTTTTCAGTGCACAAAATGCAAAGAGATATAATGCCAGATTTGGAATGCCGTTACAAAACCTTGTCTTGTCTCTGCGCTCTTCAGTGGTAATGTAAATAGCAGATATGTTCTACAACTTTGGCGATGAATTCATCACGAGAGAACGAGTTGATGTTTTTCAATTTGCACTCGGCGTTTCATTTTCGCGGCTCAATTCAAAAATGTTGGAATGAACAAATAAACTTTGGCTACACGAAAACTTTTCATGAATAAATTGGAGTCTCGTTAAAGGGGTGTAGCAACGAAAAGTGGCTATATCAGTCTTGAAAAAAATAGGCCAGTTTTTTTGGTTTGTCGTTCGTAATCCATCCTTTAAGATTTACATCTTCCTCTGCCGTAAACATCCTTGTTTACTTTGAATTCGGTATATCATTTTGGCGTTTTTCCACAAGCTTTAGAAAAATATTCTCAGCAAAGCTCCTTTTAACGATGACGTTACGTAACGTGAGTGATCATTCACTGCATGATCACATATGAATAAGTTATTAGCACGGGCTTTTTAAACTATGGACACATTCCACTTGTAACTTATTACAATGGCTAGTTTCATGTATATATCTCTTGGTGAAAAAAAGATATGTCGCTAGTGAAACTGGAAATCATGATAAACAGGGGGACATTGAGACGAACACCGCAATACCGAAAAATGCAAATAGCTAGTCTGCATGAGCTGACGGTTTCGTTGTTGCGAATGTAAATTAAAATCGAAGCAAAAGCGAGTGGCGAAATCAGACCGTGAATTGATGAATGAATTGACTTCAAACTGGTCGTTAAAACAATGAAATTGCAGCACCGCTTCCAAATAAAAGTAAAGAAAACTTATCCCGCAAGTTTGAAAAATACAATACCGCAATTAAAGATTCAAATTACCGAAATACTACATGAAGAATTGCTCAGTACCGCAATACTGTAGCCTCAATGTCCCCCTCTGTTAAGGCACACAATACAAGAGTAGTTTTACTCACCACGCCAAAGTCAGTTGAAAAAAATGACCGATAAAGACCAACACGTATTCTTCAGCTTGAATGTCTTGTATTTGGAAAAAGCTTTACTGTCAAGCTTATTTTATGTTGTTAGCTTTGCAAAGTAAAAATACGTATACCGGATATCCGTAAAACGTAAAAACGGACGTTGCTTTGGGAAGTTCGAAAATGAAAATTTCCAGTTAGATTTTATTTCAGATTTTTCATTTTCTAAAGTACTGAAATTTTAAAACTCCTTTTTTAACCTGCATCACATTCTGGGTTTATTGTGTCGAGATGGGCAAGTACAATTTTCCTTGTGAGTTTTCTTTTACACTGAAAGCATTTGTTATTGATTTGGAGACTAGTCAGTGTCGCGTATGTAAACATATTCTGCTGAAGTTCAACAAAGCGCTGTCTTTCTGAAGGAGAAAACAAGCGGAAGATCATACGTGGGTTGTACATCCAGAAAGAAGCGAAACTCCAGCGTAATTTATAATATTAGTCTCAAGAATTATTTTCGGAAAACCCGCGACGTCACGAAGAAACATGAAGAATTTCTAGCGGATTACTGTTTTGCTATATGAAAAAAAAAAGAAAGAACGAAAGAAAATTAACAAAGACCACTTCAGTGTTCTTAGACCCGATGGCGAAGCTAGAATCAGGTTCAGTTTTAAGTTAACCCTCGAAGCGATTAAACGCCGGGTACCGAATTCTTGGTTTTCACGTGACGTCATTAAAATTCTAAAATCCAGAATCGCAAGACCCCTGAGTTTTTATCCTTCACTGGCTATTAGACATCCTTAATATATATCTCGTTGAAGGTTTTTAGCTCGATAGCAGCCGCCGTTTTTAAGATAGACCATTTTGAATTTCGGAATTTCACGCCACACGACATCAAGATGGCCGCCAGAAGGCTGTCACCTATCCTTCAAAATAATGCCTTATCCTACGATTTTTAACAGTCTGAACAGTTGAGGTTTTGTGAGAAGTGTTTATGTGAATGCTTACTTGTTCATCAGGGTGATATAACCGCCTTTTATAGCAGAAGTGAATTCCAGATGTTTTCATTGTTTTCCGGCCGCCATGTTGGTGCCCAACTGCATGGGCACCAACATGGCGTTTCCGTACAAAGCTCTGTAAATTTGTGTGGAACATTTTGACGGATTACTCGAGTACGGAATACCGTACAAACCCGAGACTTGGACAAACAGAATAGCTGGTAATTTTCTACAACCTATAATATTCTTGAGTTTTTTCACTCAATAGTTTTGGATTTACTTTTTTGTGTCGTGACAGTGACAACCAGCAATAAACGCCGGGTCTCCAAGGTAGAGTTGGAAATAGGCTCCTCAGGTATTTATTTAAGGTGGCGCGCGCTAGTGTCATATTTTGAAATCTGTTTTTTGCATTTGTTTTCACTCCCAGTTCGCTCAAAATTATCAAATACAATAAGCAACCATGAAATAGTGTTCTACAACCATTTCTGTTAAAATATTGGGTTTAAGTCGTGAATTAAAAGGACACTGTCACGAGCATAACTCAGTTCAAAAATTCGACTAGCCAGCGTAGCTTGGCGTTCTAGTCAGTCAGGGAGAGCGAGAAAACGAGCGCGCGAGCAAAGCGAGAGTCCCGCCGTCGCTTTGCTCGCGCGCGCTATTTCTCGCTCTCCGTGACTGTCGACTAGAACGCCAAGCTACGCTGGCTAAAATTCGACAGGCCAAAAACATGTTTACACGATTGGAAACCTATTAACAGTGGTCAGGTTTTCTTAAATTTACTATACCAGTGTACTGAAGCTAAATATAGAGTGATATCACTGTGATACCATCGGGAACTTTTGATCTCAACTTGAAAACGTCAGCCTGACTTTTTCAAGTTCTGTCCTTGTGGTTTGGAAAAATTGATGAAAACTATTTACGGTCACCCTCTTTTTTAAACTATTTGCTAGATATCCAGGCTTCCCTTTACGTTCTAGGAGCATTTACTGCGTGGTTGAAAGTACTTAGTCGTAATTTTGCCGTTTTACTAAAAAAGTCAAAAAAAGTCCGTGACAGTGCCCCTTTAAGTGTATTTGCATTTCCGAAGCAAATAGAACGTTACCTTCTGTCAGAACAAAAACTGAACTAATTTTCCACTAAGCCGAGTTTGTTAATTCGTGACTCCTTTATTGACCTTTATTCATTGTTTTTTTATTAATAACCTGCTTCCTCAGTATTCATAACTTAAATCGTACGGGGAGCTAACTAGAAAACCTACAGGTTTATTTAGCTTCCCAGCTCGCATTATTAGACTACAAATGCAATATCTGACTGTCTTAACTAGAATGTAAAATTCTTTGTATACCTTTACATGAGCGTTATCGTTATCGTAACAACCCGTTTTAGTTTTACCTTGAAATATTATCATTATTATTATTACTATTGTTATTATTATTATTATCATCATCATCATCATCATCATTATTATTATTATTATTATTATTATTATTATTATTATTGAAACGATGATCCTAAGCAACAAGATTACGGAAACGCCGAGTAGATAACAATCCAAACATTATATATTCAATCTTTCATTTTGGGTGAAGATCACAAAAAATGAAAGTTGAAATCACTTTTTAGGGGCAGATAAAAACAAGGTTTAAAAACGTTTTTTATTTTTTATGTTACTTGTTTGCAAAATTACAAACTTAAATCCAACTACTGTCATTTTTCATATTTCAATTTCGCAGGAAAATGAAATACCCCATCTATAATCCGAAAGAAACTTTGTTACATGACGTCATGGGAACTCATGTCTTGCCAACTCAGTTTGTAAGCATGACAAGATAGAAATACCGAAAGTGAAATAGATTCTCACAGGATTAATAAAGCCCATGTACAGCCGCCTGCTGTCCTCGAGAAAATCGAAGAGGGGCGTTGCTGATTTCCCTTTCGTAAACGGTCGATGCCATCATTAGCAACCAAGCTTTTCGAAATGGACAATGCCATATCCGCTCTAGTTTAGGCCTGGATTAGGTCAAAACTGTTCTTTGATTATTAGATAAAATAAGTTCTAAGGCAATTATTAAATCTGAGTTAGATTCACGTTTAGGTTAGGGACAGGGGTAGGGTAATCTATTATAGATGTAACAGTTAAGAAAGTTACTTCGTTATATAATTAAATTTTATTTTCGGGGTTTTGGTGGATCAACTTGGTGGTGTAGTGGTGAGAGAGGGATGCTGGAATGCGATTCCAGGTTCGATTCTGATTCGATTTTTCTTTTAATCGAAAAAAATTCGGTGTTGGTGAAAAAATTTCTAGGTGTCTCTAAAATGGCATCGACCGTTTACGAAAGGGAGAGATGCAGGGGCGTCTGTGTGTTGTCGTTGACAATCGCTTTCCTCGCATATGTTATTCCTGCATTTAAAACGTATCATTGATACAGCGTCTGATGTGATGACACGCGAAGACAATATCGGTATTCTAAATGCCGTAAACGCAGGGTTAGACCCCCGGTAGTAAATTCGCCGGTACCCATTTAATCACATGGGTGGAAGGCGGCGCTGTAAAAGTAGCTTAGTGTCTTGCCCAAGAACACAACACAATGACCTCAGCCAAGGCTCAGTCGAACCCCGACCACCAGATCCCGAGTCTAGGACAGAGGGTCCTCACATCAAATTGGAGGACGAATAAAACATAGATGTCATCTGGTAACGCGCATTTTGATTTGTGGTTGTCATTTTGCTGGAAAGGAGGTCTGGAACGTAACGGAAAAATCTTCGGAAATTGCTCGGAACTCTTAGAATATGGCAAGTCGTTATATTAATCTCGGCGCGCGATCGGATGTCGTCCCGAGAACTTCCGAATTTTCTCGGCCGTCCCAGACCCCATACAGCGTATGGGCACAGCGCACTATCAGGACACCGCGCCTCCCACACGACCCTTCCATAGTTAAGTGACCTTCGCTAAGTTTGTGGATAAAAACACATCACTCGAAGAATACTTTCGTCGCTACAAAATGTTTTTTAATTTCGCTAATCGGACTTCTAATTTTACAAATTGGCCGTTTTTATACTAGAGACGCGTTACCAGTCTGGACGAGCTTCAGCAAACAACAAAATGTAAAAAGTTTTCAGTGTGCTTCTCTCGAGATATTAAGATGCAAGGCAGTTGATTGAGCGTTTTTGGAAACGTTACTTAGGGCGCTTATACCATTAGTCAGAACTGGCCGGCCGGTTTTGGATGTGAAATGAGCCTTTTTAAAATTTTCACACAAGCCCACCTCAACAGTGGATGATATCTTTGCATTGACCGAATAAACCGGTCTGACCGGCCAGTTCTGGTAATCAGGACATTTTTCACAAGGCCTTGAATACGATTATTAACGGCAAAACACAGACGTTCTGTCCGTATCTTGAGGAGTCGGCGGCTTTACACAGGCTTACAGGACTTAGCTTCGAAAAAAAAATCTGATTCTCAAACTCAATAACAATTTATCACGTTAAAACTAAAAATCATAACTGTGATGGTAGTTTGGAAATCTGAATTTAATTGGCATATATATTTTGACGATTTTATTTCTTCATTTAATCCTTAATTTTGTTTCGATTGAATAGGTATATCAAACACTCGAGACAGTGTTTCATCATCTGTCCAATTTTCCAATTTTCAATTCTCTTCTTGGTGTTTGGACATGTGACGAAACATCGGTTCCCTCGCTTTCGAGCTTGATATCTTACCTCACCTTTCGTGTTCGTATCAATAAAGAGGCTTCCAAGTTTAGCTAAAGCTAACGTTATTCAATGGTGTTTTATTTTCAAGAAACCTTTGTGACAAAAGCTCGGGGTCAGGCGTGTCGATTGTATGTGTACGTGTGTGAAAACCAGGAGAGAACGTCAGAAGGCCAGGGCCCTTGCTCCACTTGCTAATTCCACCTATGTCTGTGGTTCTTGTCACCGCATCTGCCGATCAAGAATTGGACTCCAAAGCCATCTCAGAAAATGTTTAAGGAAATATGCAATTACTAACTCACGGTAAAATTATGGACTAGATTGTCCGATAATGCCAATACAATACAAGTATGTGGGGGGAGGGGAGGGGAGGGGGAAAGTGGATTTGGAAGAAGAGAGACAGAAAAAAAAGTAAAATCATGAAAGGGAGGGAACCCGGGTGAAGAAACTAATGCAAAAAAAAAAAAAAATTGTACAATTTATTGTCTCCATATAGCGTAATGCCTTTCATCTTAGCCGGGTATAAAGTTCATGAAAGTCGAGTAAAATTGTCGAATGTATTTTTCCCATCGACAATTTGCGCGATATTCTGTGGATCGCTTTAAAATATATTGTGAAAGGTTTTAAGGCTTCCTGTGCAAATTAAAAAAAGAAATTATCTCGAGTGTATCACTACTGTCACCATTCTTTATTTGTGTTATGGAAAAAAGTGAGAAATGCTAATTAAAATTACATTCATTTTCGGTGGTTAATTTTAGCGGGTTGAAATTTCGTGAAATGTTATAATTAACGACACATAAAAATAAACGAAATGAAAACCCACTCGAAAATAAAAGATATCAGGGTACAAACCAATTTGAATATGCTGATTATGAATTCAATATTTAAGATTTGATTTCACGATAAAAAGCTCTTCTTTAATGGAATATATCACAATAAGAAAGATGTAAAGAAGGGAAAATCATATATACGTAATTCTGAAATTAAAAAAATATCCCCTAACAAGTGTGTTTTTCACATTTGTCATGTTCCCAAATTTTTATTGTGTATTTTGAAGGTAAACTGATATTGCTTCTACGTTTTGGTGTTAATAACAAAGATTGATATAAACGTGAAACGAATGAACGCAATTTTTGTGCACTAAAAACTCTAAGAACTTATTATCGCTGATCCTCACGATTTGGTACTACCTGGTTTTCTCTATCAGGTGTTAGCTAACTTGCACTTGAGGGACAGTATTTGAGCCCCATTGTTGAATTCTTTTGAAATACATCCACAGAATCGCTGCCCAAAAGTCACAAGTCCTATTCATTCGTCTGGGCCCAATAAATCCGAAGATACTCAGCGCTTTCATCGAAGCAAACTCGACAATTACTCGAAGCTTGCCAACAGGTAAATTAACGAGCCTTCTGTGTCAATTAGCCAGCTGTATACCCCATTTCTGAACAACACAAATAAACCGTGCGTGTGTTGTAATGGTTGCCAGGTAACAAGAATTTACATTTTTTTTGCTCGTGTCATTGTTGAAAAAGATTATCTTCGTTATTTATTACTGAGCTTAAAAAAAAAATTACCATCTTTCTTATTTACTACACACTTGATGATTTCGACACTGCTGATCCTAGCAGTATGCAGGACGCGTGTCACATATTAAAGAAATAAAAAACGCGCCTGAGTGCATTGTTGAGTTACATAAGCACGCGGGGATTTTTAAGAACACGAGAGAAGTGCATAGAGAAGCACGAGGCGTAGCCGAGTGCTTCTCGCACTTCTCGAGTGTTCTTAAAAATTCCCAAGTGCTTATATAACTCAACAATGCACGAGGACAAGTTCTTTATTTCTTTTATAAAATCAGGACAACTCAGATTAATATTAATCGCATTAATATTAATCTTAATGATTATTATAATCAGTAATGGATTATTATAATCCAGTAATAGATTATTATAATCCAGTAATAGATTATTATAATCTATTACTGAGGTTTGAGCCGTGCCTTAATCTATTAGGATTAATATTAATCTTATGTAATATTAATATTAATCCTGATCTATATTAATCCCACATACGATTGCTATAGATCGTTTTCACGTGACGTCATGAGGTACTAAAATCCAAAACTAAAGAGACACCAAAGTTGCCATCCACATCAGGCATAAGAGGGACTAAAATTATATCTGTTTGCAACTTTTCAGCTCAGTAGCGTCCTTCGTTTGGAAACCAGCGCAAATTGAATTTCAGTGTTATGGCGGTGCGTGACATACAGTTACGATCGTGTTTGTAAAAAAATATACATTAATCTTAAGATTTTTTGCCATTTGAGAAGTTTAAGTATCGGGAAATGTGTTTAAGTAAATGTTTGTTTGTCCAGTACAGATAATCAGTGGCCTAGATGACCAAAGTAAGCAACAGATGTTTACAGTATTTTCCGGCCGCCATATTGGTGCACCACAGATGTGCACCAATATGGCGGATCCATACTGGGCTCTGTAAATTTGCGCAAAACATTTTGACGAATATCTGAAGTTTGGGATAACGCACAGACCTAAAACTTGGAGAAATGACTTATTTACTTATTTCCTATAATATTACATTTTGTTGACCTCATTCAATGAATGGTTCTTCAATTTATATTTTTATTGCGTGACAGTGAAAACGATCTATAAAAGTGGTACGCAGTATTTATATTATTCCTATCTAGGGTTAATCTTTGTCCAAATCTTCCGAAGATTGGCATTATTTAAAGATCAAAGAGGTGCTTGCTACTATTCATTTCATCTAGGGTCAACATCGTGGTATCTACCAGCTCTAGCATATGCAAGTGATCGAAATGTGACTGATGTGGTCAGTGTTATGTCCTGTCAGTCCTGTGTTATGTCTGCAGTGTGTCTGTCATTGGAGCTGTATTTCAGTATCTCCAAACATTCACGGGAATTTTATCTCGATTATAATAGAGATTAATATTAATCTGGATTATATTATTAACAATAATCTAATCCTTCCATTTTTTTGCCGTGCCTTAATCTATTACCGGATTATAATAATCTATTACTGGATTATAATAATCTATTACTGGATTATAATAATCTATTACCGGATTATAATAAGCCTATTATAATCTATTATTATTATAATCCACGGATTAATATTAATCCGAGTTGTCCTGTAAAATGTTAAAGAAATTGCGCGCGCTAAAACTTGTGACGTAAGCAGCGTGCATTATAACTCCATAAAGCACGCGCGTGACGTAAGCAGCGTGCTTTATGGAGCTATAATGAACTCGAACTGGCCAATCACAGCGCGCGCAATTTCTCGATGATTTTATAACAACCTATTGGTGGTTTTCACTGTCACGCAATAAAAAAAATAAAATTGAAACCATTCAACGACAGAAGCTATGGATTTCAGATATTATAGAAGATAAATAGATAAACCATTTGTCCAAATCTCAGGTCTGTGCGGCGCACCTTTTGCGAGTTATTTGCCGAAACTTTCCACGCAAATTTATAAAGCTCAGTATGGAGACGCCATATTTGTGTCCTTCCGAGGGACACAAACATGGCCGCCGTGATGTCAGAGAAAACATCTGGAACTTAATTTTGCTATTAATAGCGACTACTTTTGGCTCATGATCTATTATACTTTTACATAAACAGCACTTAGTACATTGGGAATGTTCAATCTGCAAAAATGGAAAGGAAAGGCCTTTTTTAAATCAAAACAACTTTGTCACGGTACTCAGCTTGATATCACATGTGGCGGAGAACTCAAATATTCAAAATGCTCTGTTTTTAAAACGAAGGGCACAACCAAGCTGAAAATTTGCAAAAAGATATATTTTTAATTTATCCTACACCTAGTGACATCGAAAGTTTAGCTGGCCCATTGAATTTTGATTTCAGAATTTTATGACGTAACATGAAAACCAAGAATAGTATAATGGCCAAGCTCACCACGAGTCTCTTGTAGCTCAGTTGGTTAGAGCGCCCAACCGGTATCTGGGGAGGCCATCGGTTCGATTCTCGTCGGGAACTCAGAATTTTTTCTTTGTCCCATGATGCTCGTGTCATTGTTGAAAAAGATCATCTTCAAGAATTTACAGCTTGGTCAACAATAGCCCGGATACTGTTAATAACCATGTTGACAACAAAGGCGTTTTGTTGTCATACCGTTAAGTCATTTGGAGTGTTACAGTTTGTTCTCAACTGTCACACATCATTGCCTCTTCCTTCCTTGACAGTAACTGTATGTGTGTATTCAGCTCTCCGCCTTCAGATCTAACACTGTTTGTTGAAATAGTAACAGCATTAATGTTCAGAAGATATATATTAGTAGCAATGCCTGGCGTTAAACGATTTTTTTTTCTCTTCGAGCAGCTGTCAAGTTTAGTGCTTTCAAGTTAGCCTCATTTCCAATTTTTCTCAGCATTTAAAACACCAGCTTCTTAGACCAGTCAAATCAGTCGATGCATAGATATATATATTATACACCGTTGTGATAAATGGGGTGGAAAATCTCCTGAAAAGGTTCATTTCATATTCGCCGGGCCGGCCCCCCAGCTCACAATATTTGCCTCATTAATTAACATAAGGAAAAGCGCTTCAGTTTCTGAAACTACAAGAATATCAATTCTTAATATTGAAAGAGCATCGCACAATAAACTTTCGTTATAAATTTACGCCCGATGTATTAAATACTTTTTGTGACGCGGGTTTGAAAACTCAAATTTCATACAAAGAATGTATATGGGCTCGTTAGCGCTTTTGCCAACCAGAAATGATGCAATTTTTGAAAGCTAATATCTCCTTCAATATTACACGCAAAAGGGTGAAAAAATTGCTAGTTATTAAGTTTTACAAGCACTTTAATTATGTGGAGTCAGTTCGTATATAGCACGATGCCTCTCCTTGCAAAGACGTACGCTAATGAGGTAAAATGTAAACAATGACGTCAGCAAATTTCGCCCTATGCAGGTATGTGCCGCTGGATGACGGGCCCATATTTTCGTCTTCCAGGTCTGTGTGGTGGGTTCTAATTTTGGCGTTTAGTTAAGTTTGGTGACGAGTGAAATTAGGAAATAATTTCACGTGCGTTTTGTCAAAATTCTTATAATTTTCCGAGCCTGTAGGCTCTTGAAATTATTAGAATTTTGACAAAACGCAAGTGAAAATATTTCCTAATTTCACCGGTATACCATTCCGTTACCTTTTAATATCATGGGTGAACTTGTTTATTGTATCGTTATGAACGAACGGGCTGGAAACGACGCCCGGGTAAAACGCACAAAAAATTCGCTCAACGCCACTCATGTTATCGCTAAAAGTTTATAAGACGACCAAACAAACTGTCCAAGGTGAAATTCAAGCGAAAATGCGTAAAGTAAGCTATAACATGATCTTTTAAAATCCCGTAATATAGTAAATGGTTTGAACCCAGGAGTATCAGTAGTTCGTATAGTGCGATCGTCCGGGTGAGAGTAGTTCTGAGAAGAACTGTTGCTGGTGACGGACGCTTCGACAACCTGTGCAGAAGTCATCTTCAGAGTCCAGTAACGAACTATTTTCAACGACTGACTCTAGAAAGCTGGTACACAAACTTAGAACAAACGCCTGTCAATAACATCACGGCTAAACTGACCAATCAGCTTCAACGGACCAGACTTATAACATCATCGACTGACTACAACTTTTCACTTGACTCTGAAGATGACTTCCGCACAGGTTGTCGCAACGTCAGTCAGGTCAGTCACCAACAACACTTCTTCTCAGAACTACTCTCACCCGGACGATCGCACTATACGAAATACTAAATCCCGTAATCTTGGCACTGAGACATGGAAACGTTGCCATGGCAATTTTGTAATTTCACATGTGAAATTATAAATTAGCGCTAAATTTTCGCGCCAAAATTAAGGAGTGATTTGTCATCCATGATGACATTAAAATAAAAACATTTTCTCGGCACTTCCGGTCCGAGATCGGGTGTGCAATTTATCTCTTTAGTCTGTGATGGGGTAGCATATGAGTTTCTTTCTGTCCAAGACCTGCACCTTTTCAAGAAGCTTCAAGAGCCTCCTCCAAAACTGCTTCGCCGCCATCTTGGATTCAATCGCCGAGACTACCCTGGGACGAGCCAGCGTGGTCAAGAGATACTGGAGCCGAGACACAAATCAAAGACAATATGGCGGCAGCTGTGGAAGGAACTCCTCGCAGAGTGCGTGCTCTGTTATCGAGTTTTATTCACACATCTGGTAAAGAGGACGAATCAAGGTACGTACATTTGGAAAAAATAACTTCTAGTTCGTTAATTAGGGCCTACAGATTGCAGTCAAAAACAGCGAAATTTACGTGCTTGATACGAAGTTATTCGAAGCATGCATGCATGCATGAATAAAACCTGTATCAAAATAGACTGTTTTAATTATTGTTGTTTACCACAAGTGTAGCGATCAGACGTTCTTGAGTTATGCCGAATCGATTTCTTGTAAGGGCGTTGTTTTCGGATTCTAAATCGATGGGAACATGTGATTAAACGTTCGATTCGACGATGCCTAGTTTGTGGGTTCGACGACTTTGCAAAGTGTGCGTCACTGCCGTCACAACGTTTGTGAATTTGTAAATTGAATCTGTAGCAAATCCAGGTCCTCTGCAACTACCTGACGTTGAAAGTACTATTTTATTGTAACTTTTTGCTAAAGAGCACGATTTACTATCAATACCGGTGATATAAACTCCTCTATAATTACCATTAGGCTTATATTTAATGTTAATAAATTTCACCCTTAAAAGCAATTTTATTTACTGAGTAGTGTTAAGTAAAGCCAAGCCCAGTGTTACTTATATATTATTTAATTTTGACCATGTGATGATTGGGTATTTAGTTTATGCTAGCTGTTAGCAATTCAATAAAAGAGAGGTTCATTCAACCTGTACTGCACAGTATTTGATGCAATGTAAATAATTATTGTGCTGTTTTTGGATTAGTGAATATTTAAGGTATCTTGCAGTCAATGATGCAGAAAATGTAATACTTAATTTTCTTATGGCATCCCTGAAGAGCATCAAGGCTTTGGAGCAACTTTCCAAAAATTACAAAATAAACATACAGAAAATCTATCACAAAATATAATCTAAGAATGTGTGGTTCCAAAAAATATCCATACCCATCTCAAGGATGGTCATTGGAAATTCAAAAGGGGAGGGAGGTCTCAATAGCCCAATTTTTAAAAGAAAGTATGAAGCTAAACTGGAAATGGGCAATTCCAGAAAATATCCGTACAGTACGACGGACGGCTTTTTGGAATTCCGAAGGTAAGGGGGGGTTCTTTGAACTGGAATTCCAAAGGCAAGGGGGGTACTTACGATTGGAATTCCGAAGGCATCGGGGGGTTTCAGATCTGGGATTTCCAGAGGGTACAGACAAGTGATTTTGTGGGCTTTCCTTTTCCTATTCAGGGAACAAGCTTGAATGAATGTTGTTAATACTCCTATGCACATTTCTGGAATAAAGAGTTGACATTTCCTGATAATAAAAGCCATAAATCTGCTTGGAGAAAAATATCGCTTCGAACTTCGTAGCTTAGTAAGCTGGCAAACATGCAGTTATCAGTGACCAGTCCTCCACCGATTTCGTAGCTTGGTTACCAAGTTTGCAAAAGCTTTGTTTGTCGAGTTGTTTTCGAAGGTTTCGAGAAGGTTCTTGTTTTTTGGTGTTTCCTTGTCTTCTAAAGCCGCTTTCCGGTTCCCCACAATTCAAAAGGTTCGTTTGCAATAAGTATCTTTATTTTTTTCACCCTATTGCTTAAGTTATGGACAAAATGCCCTCGTATACATGTGTTGCTAAACCGCTCGCGTACGCGCGGCAATAAACATCACGTTAAAACTTGCCGTGTCTTTTCAATGTTAAAAATGTTAAAAAGTCAATGATTAGTTTAAAGTCAGTCTTTAGTTTCTTGTTTATATTGTAAGTTCCAGTACAAACTGCGATCATTAGAAGATTTTGTTGCGTGAAACTTGCCACGGAAAGAAAATTTTGTCGAAAAATCTGTGCGCTTTTTTACTGAAAAACTATGGTAGGTCTTGTCGAATTCAAAAGGTAAATCCTTAGGGCTTGACAAAAAACGGAAATTCCGAACGGGAGGGGGGGTTGACGATTTTGGAATTCAGAGGGCATGGGGGGGTAATGCATTTTGGAATTTCTGAAGGCAAGGGGGGGTTAAAATATGGAAGCCGTCCGTCGTTGTGTACGGATATTTTCTGGAATTGCCCAATTCCAGGAGGGTGGGAGGGTCCAAACCAAAGAACCATCCTTGGGGAGGTATGGATATTTTTTGGAGCCACACAATCTAAGAACTTGCAAAGGTTTTCTTTAATCATAGTTAGCAACGTAACAAGGTACTCGTGGTAGCTAAGCTATTCTACTCCAAACACGTTTGTTACAAATTGATGTCCTGCCAAGTGGCGTAATGTGGAAGCGCAGTGGCCTAATGGTTAGTGTGCTGGACTCTGGATTGAGTTGAGTGGTCCTGGTTTGAGACCTGGCCGAGATCAATATGTTGTGTTCTTACTCTCACAGTGCCTCTCTCCACCCAGGCGTTTAAATGTGTACTGCCGAATTTAATGCTAGGGTTAACCCTGCGATGGACTAGCATCCCATCCAGGGGGGAGTAGGGATAGGCTCTGGCAGTATGGGCACCACTGGGTTCCATCAGTGTGATGGTGCCTGCTGGTTGCCGCTCTCAGGGTTGTCATAGTCACCTGTCATGCTCGCTGGCGGCACCCACAAAGCTTTCACGCACCTTCCCCACACTCGTCTATTGTTGATGAGTTTAACATTATGTGTAACGATAATATATTCTTTTTTTTTCCTGCAGGAGTCCAGAACAAGATGATCCTGCTTTAGAATCATTTTGTAGAAGCCAGCCAAGGAGTAAAGAAGCATTTTGGAATCGCGTGGAAACATTCTCTGTATCCTTTTTACCTGCATATTCAATTTGTAACTTTGATGGCCAATAATTATCGGCCAAAGATTGAACAAACACACAACATTTTGTTAGTCTGAATTCAGTACATTGTGGGTTACCCCAATTTAGGAATTGATTGAAGGTATAATAAAATATCTTGAAGTTCAGGGAAAAGTCAGGGAAGTTATTTTGAGTCTGGGAAAACTGATGTTTTAAAGAGAAGTGAAGGAAAAGTGAAATTATGGCAGTGGTGATTTAATACCATTGAAGGCCAGAAGAAACATTTTCAGGTTAATGTATTTTTTTTGTTTCGAAGCAAAGGCTGGAAGACGCTATTATTTCTGACATTTTGTATTAATAATATTTGGACAGGGAAAGTTCATTTTTATCAGGAAATTTTCACTTGGTAAAATAAAAGCATGTTTGTATGAAAAATTTACAAGTTGTGTGATTTTGCTCTTATCATACAGTACTGCTTGCAAGTAAGTTTTACTAAACCACTTCTCATCTTGTGAGAAACAAGAAACACATCTTGCTTCTCTGAAATGGGTCTTGAGAGAAATGAATTGCATCTTGCAGAATGTTGATGCAGTGTAACTTACTTTTGAGCTGTACAGTAACTGTAAATGCATACAGTGTATGCATCTCAAACTTCTGTGCCAACAACATGTATATACCATGCAGTTTGATGCCTTGACTTAGTCCATCCATTTACGTGGTTTGCAAAACCTCTTGCATTGTCGCCATTACACTGTGCGCAATATGGCTGGGAGAACAGCGAGGTTGACATCTTGCAGTGTGTCAGCTGCAAGGCGTGTCTTGATGCGACCATATCCACAACATGGGATTCTGATATGTGTGAGTGATCTGTAATGGCCATAGAAATTACAGTAAAACAAACTCAACCAGGGCCACCCAACATTTTTTTAGCCAATCACACGACAGGTTCAGACCAAAAGAATAGGACTTCCTTCATCAGCGGACCAATCACAATAAGGGGGAAGTTTAACTGCTGATGAATGAACTCCAATTCTTTTGTTCTGAGCTTGTCTTGTGATTGGCTAAAAACGTTGGTTGGCCCCGGTTGAGTTTGCTTCACTGTATCTCTGAAGGTCATACTACTAAGAATCAAAGATCTGTTCGAGATTCGACTATTTCACATGGACTAATGCTAGTATCGAAAGCGATTTGCGATGCATTAACCCATTGACTCACAGTCCAGAAGGCTTTTATTAGCGCGCACCCAACCCTGCGCACCCAACCCCCCCCCCCCCCCGCACGGTGGTTTCAAAGGGACATAGATTTTCCCACTTCTTTTTTTTTACTTGCGACTTCCTTGCGACTTTCTTGCGACTTTCTTGCGACTTTCTTGCGACTTACTTGCGACTTTCTTGCGACTTTCTTGCGACTTAGCTGCCCGGTTACCCAGCTAAGCCATGTGAGTCGACAGGCCAGGCTACATTGCTGAGAAACAACATGGACTCTCAGCTATGAAGTTTTTAAGTATTTTTATCTTCATTTTGGTGTGCTCGACGTCGACGGCAGTGCTTCCAACTTACTCTCCTGCAATAGGAGACAATAGACGAACGCGTGATGAAATAATCGAAAATTACTTTATCCTTGGGCTTACTGCACCAGAGATCGCATTATTTCTCGTAAGTGTGCATGGTATTGTTATATCCCTAAGGCATTTGAAAAGAATACTCCGACGGCTGGGATGTACATGGCTTAGCTGGATAACCGGGCAGCTAAGTCACAAGAAAGTCGCAAGAAAGTAGCAAGAAAGTCGCAAGTAAGTCGCAAGAAAGTGGCAAGAAAGTGGCAAGCAAGTCGCAAGAAAGTCGCAAGAAAGTAGCAAGAAAGTCGCAAGTCGCAAGAAAGTAGCAAGAAAGTCGCAAGTAAAAAAAAAGAAGTGGGAAAATCTATGTCCCTTTGAAACCACCGTACCCCCCCCCCCCCCACCCCCCCAAAAAAAAAAAAAATTCCTGGCTCTTTTACGGCATTTAACACAAACGTGCGAGTGGGAAAAATATACCATATGCGCACTAAATTCAGACAAATAATTCCTTTCTGAGGTAAATGTTTATTAAAACTGGACACGCTGAAAGGCCAATTCATGAATTGAATTGTTAATTATCAACCTTGATAAATTGATCCGAAACCAGACTTGACGGCGGTGAAAAAATTTCTTCACCTCCGCGCGTCATTTTAACAACTCGCAAAAACACGAACTCTTTCTACAAAATATAACACTAGTTCAAAACACACTCTGGTGAAAGGTAGGTTTTCATTCTGTACAACTGTTACTGACATTTATTTAACCACCAGTAGTATTATCTTGGTACAGCGATAATTGGGGATAATAATTTGCGAATCATGGTTCCGTGAGATAGCGGAAAACTACTGAATTCCTTCCACAAAATTAACACTCAGATTGCTTTTTATGCTATCCATCACTATAACTATTAACAAAAAAAATACTTGTTTGCATTTTCCGAAGTACTGTAGTAAATCTTTGCCTGTAAAAGGTCATAAACTGAACACAATTATCAAATAAACAACAAGGCGATGGTAAGTCGGCCGCACGCTGCATATCAGATGTCACCATGTGCTTTTCAAATCAATATGCTTCTAGAAGCCTAAAATTCCAAACGTAAACTGGGCAAATGAAAGAAACTTGAAGGAAGTTTTGTTTTAGATTAATTCTCATTTCAAGATGTAGCTACTAATGTATCAAAGCTTCAAAATTCTGCATATTTTTGAAGCCGTGAGATCCTGCATTATTCACGCTAAAGCGTAAGTTTAATTTTAGCCCGACGGCTTTTTGCAGTCAATTTTTCACTAAGTGGCTTTACCGATCCTTCTAAAAATTCCATTTAAGTTCGAAGCAATATTGTACATTACCATTTTCCTGTGTGAAGTCTTGAGAAGCTGCAGTGATCAAGTCCGTGAATTGTGGTCAAAACAAAAGATTGCGTGACGAGCTAAAAATACTTCTTTCAATGAAGATGACAAACAATAGACTTATAACAATAGAAAATAATATTGGCCAATATCCTATGACAATGAAGATTCGCAGCAGCTTTTACATGTAAGCATGTAAAACTAAGCGATTCAATCGATGAATAGCACAGATCTTTGAAAAATACCTACCTTTAGTTTGCAAAAGGCTAGACAGGCTAAATGACGAGCGATGCGTGAAAATAACACTTCGGGATCGCAAAGTTCTGACGCATTCCTATCCAATGACGTTTTTATCGCCAAAGTGAAAAGTATTCCCTTGACAAATTAAAACAGTCCCTTGAGAGTATACAAAAATGTGCGTCAGAGAGTGCCCCGATCATCCCAATTCTTACCATTTTCCTTGGTAACCAAGCAAAATAGTCGAAAAAATCACCTACCGTAATGATTCGATCTAGCGCCCTCCTTCCAATAAGCGCCCCCTTCCAAATAAGCGCCCACCTTCGAATGTGCTTTTGTCAATAAGCGCCCCTATTCCAATAAGCGCCCCCATTCTTACAGTTTTGTTATTGCTAGTTACCGTAGATAAACTCATGAACATTCACCACACCGTGCATGCATACATTGACTGCAAAAAACTTTCAAGAATTTGTTACTGTTACAGTTTCTGTTATTGTTAGTTATTTTATTATTTATTTAAGATTTGTTTTGAACATTTGGTTGTTTCTCAAAAAATTAAATAAGCGCCCTATCCTGAATAAGCGCCCTCCCTTGAGGTGCCAAAAGTAAATAAGCGCCCCGGGCGCTAAATCGAATCATTACGGTAACTGTAGGATGGGCACAAATTTTCATGTCACTGCCCCCACCCACTGTTTTCTAGCACTGCGCCACCTACTGTAGATGGAAAATTCCAACCGTCACCTTGTTGCATATAATTCACAACTTGCTAATTAAATTAGGATGGTTGTTGAATAGCCTGTCAAATAAACAGCAGGTAAAAGGGAAATTCAATAAATTAAAAGTTCAGTTGTTCAAGATGAAGCGTTTGCTATTTCCCTTAGTGGTAGTGTCGAAAGTTTTGTCTTTATTTTATGTTTTGCTGCGAAGAATATCAAGTGGTGGCAAGGAGATGCAGTACGGGAGCCACAGTAATTTATGGAATTTGTCAAAAAAGTGGGTGGGGCAGTGAGATAAAATTCCAGCTCATTCCGCAGTTCTGTGATTTTCTTAGTACATGTATACAGCTATTTCGAGAAAGGTTGTCGGAAAAAAAGCATCAAAGTGCACGCAACAAGACCGAAAGGTGGCATGGGTATTCACTGGAATTTTGCATATTGGCCTAGTTTTGCATATTGGCCAAGTTTGTATTTGCACGTGGAAAATTTGTTTTTCCTCTCAGGGGCCAATATCTTAAGCTTTACTTTTACTGTCGCATGTCTTTGAGTGAGGAAAATCCTTCTCAACTTCAGAGGGGCTAAACGTACCTTGTTTCTACATGTCTGAAAAGAAAGAAGACCTGAAATTCGCGCTTATTTTGTTGTTATATTTCAGTAGTATTCAACACGTGCAGTAGCTCAATACGTCTACCCATACTACCTTTCGAAATTGGCTTATGCAGTTTTGTGCTTTTTTTCCGACAACGTTTCTCGAAATAGCTGTATAGGATTGTAGCTAAGGAAGAAAAAACATGCTCATCAACAACCACCTTCAAAATTACCGCTAGTGTTTGTTTTCTTGCCAAATTTCAGCCATTAGCGAGTTCTTGGCTGCACCCCTGAGTTTAATCTAAGTTAAGACTCTGAGATTCTAATATTAATAGTAAATTTGTTATGTGGCCCTGTCTCACAAAGACTGGGAACTACCAAATTTGCAAATTTGATTGGCTAAAACCAATATTGACCGCGGTCTAGATTTTCCCATCTAGACCGGCATCTAGACTGGTTGCACTTATGTTGAGAAATTTGCAAACAAAAAATGCAAAAAACGTTGACTTATTTTTGCTAAAAAAGTAATTAATGAAAGAACCAAACAGCTTGACGCAAAAAAGGCAAAAAGAACGAGCAAACTTTGGCAAATTTTTGTTTAGTTTACAGGCACAAAATCACACATCAGCTAGAGACGAATTTGTGAAGTAATTGCAAGGACAGAAGAAGTTAAAAGCACTTAACACGATTAAAAAGCGACTAAAATACCTGTAAGAATATTCTATCAGTCGATAAAAGAGGCTAGAGAAATTGAAAACGTACCTGATATCGACCTTCTTTTGTTCAAATTTTTCCGTGGGCGCCGCTCAAACCTTCCAGACCTTTCACGCGGCCGCACCGAAGCAAATTTTTAAACTGAAATGTTTTCTACTTTGGCCATAATAACATCTTATTAACCAAGCTTAGTCAGTCTGTATGGGAGAATCTTGACCTCGGTCGTGAGTACAGACCTCACTGCGTTCAGTCTGTACTCACGACCTCGGTCAAGATTCTCCCAAACAGACCTCCTGCTCAGTTAATAAGGGCTAAATACGAACTGTATAGTCGAACTGTATAGTATACGAACTGAGATTCTCATCTTGTTAAAAGCATCAATACCAATAACAACCGACAGACATGACCTTTTGGCCCAGCTGAAGTGAACTTCTGTTTCCTGAGAGGCCCATTAAGATGATTGACGGCAGCGAAAAACATAAACCGTTGGTTGAGGTTTAAATTTCAGAGTTCACATGTTATTGAAAACCGCAATAATAATCTATATCTTCATTCTAGATGCCAAAACCTGTGAGCAGTTGAAGGATGCGCTTGTCAGTGGTCATTCTAAATTGTGCCAATGGCCAGATAATCCATGCCCTGGTATGTAGCCTTGACTAATAATTAATCTTATATTTAGCAAATCCATCACATTTTTCCATGGTCTACACTCTTATACATATGGTGGCCTAATGGTTAGTGCGCTGGACTTCGAATCAGGTTGTCTGAGTTTGAGCCCTGGTCGGAGAACCGCATTGTGTTCTTGGGCAAGACACTTTCAGGGTTGGAAACTAAAATTGCGGAGCGCTCGCCATTTGGGCGAGTGATCTTCAAGCTGCACTCGCCCAGATAATATTTTACTCGCCCAGTCTCTCCTAGCTCCACACAAACACAGAAAACATTAACACTCCCCCCCCCCACCTCCGCCCACGAACATAAAATATTTACAAGGTTTCCATTGAGTTTCTCAGCTCATTTTCAAGGTATTTCAGCACATATTCTTCGGACATCTCAGGCTCTGACTCGTAATCCGATATTATCCCCTTATCATCTGTGTCTAGCTTTTCCTTCATTTCGCAATGAAAGGCAGTCAATTGTCACTTCAATGAATATTTCTGTGTCCTTGTCTTTTCGAATACACGAGAATCACTGACTGTTGTTGACGTGCTATTTATCAGGAGCGTATTTTCTTGCTAACGGATACTTCTTGAGTTCAAATATACAGTGTCTCTTCATCATCTAACGATTACCAAGCAAAGTTATTTTTATGTTTGCCTGACCAGAAATTATTTGCGACAAAGTGCCAGGTTTGTGGGAGATTTCAAAATGATAAACAGTGTAATCTATTAGCTGTGAATAGTGTAGATTATAAAGTGGAAAGTAGAAAGTTACGCTTATTTTGAATAATATATCCTGGAGCAGAAAATCGTACTCGCCAAATCGGGCGAGTGATCCGTGATTCGTACTCGCCCGACAGTTTTGACACTCGCCTGGGCGAGTGGGCGAGCGCTAATGTCCAACCCTGCACTTTACTCTCATAGTGCCCCTCTCCACCCAGGTGTATAAATGGATACCGGCGAATTTACTGCTGGGGGTAACTCTGGTATGGACTAGCATCCCATCCAGAAGGGACTAGAAATACTCCTAGTTGCTTCATGCTATGGAAACCGGGATAAGCCCTGGCCTGATGGGCCACTAGGCTTGTATAAAGACTTTTTACACTCTTATAGACTGTTCAAAACTCATTTTCAAGAACACTGCAACGTTTTGGACATTTATTTTTTGGCATCATTTCTGTGGTCTATAATTTTGAGTGTAGACCATGGAAAACAGTG
Source organism: Meandrina meandrites (assembly GCA_963693305.1). NCBI lineage: Eukaryota > Metazoa > Cnidaria > Anthozoa > Scleractinia > Meandrinidae > Meandrina > Meandrina meandrites. The sequence continues at coordinate 23,436,275 of OY855914.1, forward strand.
GCCATTTGTTTTATACAATAAAATTTATTACCAGCAAATTAGATGAAAAATCAACGTACATTTGCACACACATTTGACATCTTGCAGAATCCCAGTTTTTCCACTTGAAGTGACCTGATGCCATTGAATATGTTGGAAATTTCGCCCATGGCAAATGCTCCAGCCCCATTTTCTAACTTTCATGATTTTGGTTTTGAAAAAAAGTAACGACACTGTCTCCCCAAGAAATAGGATTCCGTTGGGCTCTGAACATTCAGGATACATGTATTATTATTCATTTTGAACAGTTATTCAGTAAATGTATTAGGCCATTTCCTCTTTGCCAAATCTGTAGTTTAACAAAAAAGTGTATTCTGATCATTATTTTATACTGTGTTCAACGGGTCTGTCAATTTCATGAGTTCGAGTTAAAAATTTCGAGTTCGAGTTAGAATTTCGAGTTCGAGTTAAAATATCGAGTTGCTTGCAGTTAACTCCATTCTGGTTTGCTTGCGGTTAGTTCCACTCTGGTTTGCTTGCGGTTAGTTCCACTCCTATTTGCTTGCGGTTAGCTTTCATTTGTTGATAAGGGCGACACTATGCGTGACCAACTGCGAAAATGTCACGCCATGTTGTGGGTTTATTTTCGTTTTCTTTCTCTTTTTTTTCTTTTTTTCGTCTTCCATCACGAAATCAGTAACTTTTCAGGCCCTTCCTTTTAACTAGAACTCGAAATTTTAACTCAAAATCGAAATTCTAATTCTAACTCGAACTCGAAATCTCGAACTCGAACTCGAAATTTCTAACTCGAACTCATAAATTTAATACACTCGTGTTCAACAGAGTCATTTGTTAAGTTGCCATTGTACAGTTATACCCAGTGGTTAGAGGACTATAGAGAAAGATGGAGATCCATTATCACACTTGTTGACGAGATCCCCTTTGTGGATGAACAAGCTATTGAGGATATGGTTGGTAACAAATTTTTCTTTCCAATGGCAGAAAATAATAATTAATAGACTTATGAATAGAATATTTTGGAAGAAAATCCAGTCTCGCTCACTTTTACTTGCATTTCATTCAACTCATGCAGTGAACACAGCACAACAATTTTTTCCTTGGCACTCCCCTCTCCCTCCCCCCAGAGTCTGTACAGACATTCAGGTGGGTGTATGCTAACACTAAAACCAAAAACTTTTCAGCTCAATCGGTTTACCACATTTTCTGATTATTTTAATCCCATACCGTAAAATTCCGGTTATAAGCCCTGGGCTTATACAACTTCGTAAGGGGTTTTGGGTGGGCTTATAAGCGGAGGGGCTTATATCCGGGAGGGCTTATAAGCGGAATAAAAAAAATGTTTCGAAACGAGCCACGGTAGTGTTGATCAAAATACGTTTTTAAGCTAAAAAGTCATAATAAAGCAACATTTAACCCTGTTCAGTACTGTCATCCAGCAGAGGGGGGCTTATATCTCTGGGGGGGGGGGGGGGTTATAACCGGATGTATTTCTTGTTTCCAGTTAGATGGGCCTACAAGGCTGTGCTCTAAGAAAAATTGCAAGGAGCCCAAAGGTTCCAAACTATGAGATCCAGGGTGCCCAGAATAAAGCTTATATGAAAGAAATAAGATTTTCTGGGCACCCAAAGGCAGAAGTTAGTCGCCTGAGGCACCCGGGCACCCTTAGAACACAGCCCTGGCCTATAACCGGGGAGGCTTATAACCGGAATTTTATGGTATTCTGGAACCGACCGTCTCCTATTATTTGATTCGAAAATGGCAAAGTACCAAAGAGAGAGTTGAATGGATGTGATGTCATGCATCCAATCAAGATAAAACGTTCAGTAAACAAAACACAAACTAAGGTGAAAACTGGAAATTCACACTCCCCTTCTGCATGCTATTAATAAAAGTAGCCATGTTTATTTGATGTCTTGATAGGATGATGTCCCATCCTCCCCAAGACTCAACTATTTCAGTCTTTGGTACTTGGCTGTTGTCGAATCCAGTAATGGCAGATGGTGGAATTGAAAATTTGCTGTTAAAATAATCGGATTAAAATTTAGCATGGTACAACTGTAGGTACTTACAGTAGCAAACATACTTTTGAACTTCAAGATGGAATTCAGTTAAGTGATTTTTGATCAAAGTATAGGTTTTCTTTACCTTTCAATCACCTCTCCAAGCTGAAAACAATGTAAATTTGGCTGAAAAACGTGAAGAAAATGAAGTAGAAGTAGCGTAATAAATGTGGTGAACGAACTCGCAAACGCGAACTACTCTCAGCTCATTAATGGTCAGTGCTTTGGAGTTCATGTAAGGTTACATGATGTGTATATTGCTTCATTGCTCAGTGCCACCTACTACAAAACATTCTCCTTCTACTTCAAATTTTCAGTAGAACCCTGTGGCCACTTTATAGGGGTTCAAATGGATGCATGCTCGATCAATTAAGGTGGCCCGCGGCTATTTTTTGGGAACGGAGGTGCTCTTTTCTAAATCGAGTTTTGGGCATGTAAACCTCAACCGATTTTTCTGATTTTTGGTAGTCGAAATAACAAATGTTCAAATTTTATAAACCTTTAAATTATAGGGCAAACACGGCAAACGATCACGAGATATTAGCGCTTTTGAAAAAATATATTTATCAAAAAAACGCGAATATTTTCCAAACGCGACGATAGATTTTTTTCTAATTAATGTCAACTAGTTCAAATTATCCAAGTTTTAATGTGAGCAAGTTTCAACAAAATCGGCTGGGTAGAAATTGCTGCACAATTGACTGTTGAATTTTTGCTTCAAAATATTATGCTTGTGTATAATTGGGAGCTGTTCCAACAAAGTTTAAGTAATGCTCAGATCCAATGGATTATTTGAAAGCTTAATGCCAGCTAAAACGTTGCTGAAAAGTATGGAAAGATCGGAAACTCCTAGAAAAAGTTGTAAACGAATGAAGAGGAAGAGGTTTACGATGCATAAATTGTGAATTTTAAAATATTCATTGTTTTCCGTGGGAGGCGCGGTGGCCTAATGGTTAGTGCGCTGGACTCCGGATCGGGCGGTCTGGGTTCGAGCCCTGGCCGGGGCACTGCGTTGTGTTCTTGGGCAAGATACTTTACTCTCATAGTGCCTCTCTCCACCCAGGTGTATAAATGGGTACCGGCGAATTTACTGCTGGGGGTAACCCTGCGATGGACTAGCATCCCGTCCAGGGGGGAGTAGCAATACTCCTAGTCGCTTCATGCTACGGAAACCGGGATAAGCTCCGGCCTGGTGGGCCACTAGGCTCATATGCAGACTTTACCTAAATTGTGAATTTTAAAATATTTATTGTTTTCGAATTAAAAAAAATCTACCGATTTTTTTTCTTTTATTTTTAAGTATGAGAAAATACAGCATGTATGCAAACGGCTTTATCTAGTTTCGTGTGTCTAATCTCGATGAAACGCGTCGAATTTTGCTCGCCAAGATGGCTAGTTGGCGTCTTCCATTTTGAAGCGCTTTGGAAACCCTCGCGTAACAGTAAATTATTCAAACTTGCGGCATTCTCAAGATTATTTAGCACCTGGAATTGAACATACCACGCCACATGCCCCATTCATTGCTAAATAAAATGCATAAATACAAAGCTCAGCCGCAATTTTATCCGTGGCATGTTTATTTCCAGGTGCTAAATAATCCTGAGAATGCGGCAAGTTTGAGTAATTTACTGTAACAAGAGCATTTTCAAAGCGCTCCAAAATGGAAGACAAGAAGTAGCTATTTTGGCGAGCCACATTTGACGAGTTTCATCGAGACTAGACAGACGGAACTAGATAAAGTCGTTTGCACATATGCTGTATTTTCTCATACTCGAAAATAAAAGAAAAAAAATCGGTAGATTTTTTTTAATTCTAAAAAAAATGAATATTTTTAAATTCACAATTTATGCATCGTAAACCTCATCTGCTTCATTTGTCTACAACTTTTGCTGGGAGTTTCCGATCTTTCCATACTTTTCAGCAACGTTTTAGCTGGCATTAAGCTTTCAAATAATCCATGGGATCTTAGCATTACTTAAACTTTGTTGTAACAGCTCCCAATTATACACAAGCATAATATTTTGAAGCAAAAATTCAACAGTCAACTGTGCAGCAATTTCTACCCAGCCGATTTCGTTGAAACTTGCTCACATTAAAACTTGGATAATTTGAACTAGTTGACATTAATTAGAAAAAAATCTATCGTCGCATTTGGAAAATATTCACGTTTTTTTCATAAATTGATTTTTTTAAAAACGCTAATACCTCGTGTTCGTTTATTTTGTTCGCCCTAAAGTTCAAAGCTTTATAAAATTTGAACATTTGTTATTTCGATTATCAAAAATCAGAGAAATCGGTTAATGTTTACATGCCGAACACTCGATTTAGAAAAGAGCACCTCCGTTCCCAGAAATAGCCGCGGGCCACCTTAAAATAGCCTGCATGACTCAGGGTGTTTTCAAAACCACAATGCATGTATTATTCTCCTGTTTTGTTTAAAGGATTGTTTGACATCTGGTCATATTGAAGGACTTCAGAATTTAGTTGATCCTGGAAGCATCTGTTGGACAAGGAATGAGCTGGACTTAGAACAGGCCTCTAAAGCATCTTGTATTATTGCACTGTGTGGTTGGATGGGCAGGTAACTTCATACATACAGTACACATTTATCAAACATAAGTTTAAGGGTTGTAGGCAAGATTTAGTATGTGGGGAGTCCGAAATTTTGAAAAATCAAGTTTTTGAAGTCCACATTTCCTGCATTCTGATAGTCATTTTAGCCCTCATTCCCCCATTAAACAGATCTTTGTGGCCCGTGAGGGGGTGCAGACACACCCATCGCACACTCCCTACCTACGGCCCTGAAGTGTGAACTTTATTTGTTTCAAGACAGCAAATATTTTTTTTTCTGGAACAGAACAGTACAGAATATTATTTACAAGATAAATTAATTGCTACTTAATTACACGAGATTAAATACAGTTGTAAATTATATCAAATTAATATGTAGGGACAAGCTGCCATTTTTTCCTGAAGGAGTCTTTGCTGATTTTTCTTTCAATTTCATACTTTTTTTTAAATTTTGATTCTAAATACTTCTTATCCACAGGACTGCAAGTGATCCAGAACTGAATACTATATCATGCTCCATGTGCCGAAGGGAACTGGGTGTGTGGAATTTTTTCCCGTTGACACATTCTCCAGCTGAACAGGATGGAAGACAAGGAAAGGACGCTCCTCCGTATCTAGACACTGGACAAATGTTTGATGCAGAAAGAAGCCCGGGACGGATGTCGGACCGGGAAGAGCCTTGCGACAGAGGGGGGAGCCATGGAGGTAGCAACCAGGAGGCTCTCCCGGATGATGACAGTGAGAGTAATGCCCCAGATACTGAGAAGTCAGAGCCCATGGAGGAGGGCGGAAGCTGTGAAAGGGCCGACAGATCCTCAACTGAGGATTCCGCAATGGAAAGAGAATACGAGGCAATAGAAACTTCTAATACATTGACTGTTAAGCCACTTGAGCCGATGGGGCTCAAGTCTCCATTGCACCGCTCTCTGTCCAACTTGCCGGGTGAGGAGGCGACAGAGTCTCTATGCGTGGAGGTTGAAAATGAAAGCTTGTCTGAGAGACTTCAAGATGTGGAATCGGAGCTGGAGTTTATGGGGTGTGGCAGGGAGGGCATGCCAGAGAGGGAAGATGGCGGACCAAGGGCAAAGAAAAGGAGATTACAGGTACGAGAAAGGTCTGACTTTTCAAGTTATTGCCTGTAGATCAGGCTATACGCGTGCGTTTACTACATGTTATTTCATTGTTATTGCCCAATCCATAATGGCCTGAACGCTGCGGAAGTTCATACCTTCGCTGGGCGCTGGCCAGGTCTCTCTCAAAAAACTCGCGGACAGTAATTCTCTATTCATCCAAACGTTTGGCCTCAAAAATTCCTGCTATCAATAGCGAGTCAAATATTTGCATTTGGCAAAGATAGTTTTGACGATTACTTCACACTCGCCGTCCGTTTGACTGTTTTGCATTTGAAAGCTGTTGTTTACGCGTAAGTTTTACTCGTACCAGCCGTTTAAGGTGTTTCGAAAGGGTTTAGATATTCCCGTCTTTGGCATTCTATTGCAGCTACACCAATAACGTTGAGGCCAAACTTTTAGTACAACTTTGTAAAGGTTCTACCAAGGAACAAATCGTAGTTGCTATGACGTCAAAATTCGTTGCCATGGCAACGACATACGAGGTCAAAGATACGTTATTTTTTACCTTTTGAGGCTAGTAACTTAAAAACTAGACGGTGAAAGTTTTTGTTTTTCATATATTTTTGTCTACTGGGCAAAACAAACAACCTAACAATATTTTAAAAAAAATCTGTAGGTAGGGTTCAGAGCCATCTTAAATTAGTGAAAAATGACGTAGCTTCGAATCCTATCTACAGATTTTTTTAAAAATTTGCAAAAATCTTTCTTTTGTCGGTTAGATAAAAATATATGGAACACAAGAATTTTCACCGAGTAGTTTTTGAGTTATTAGCCTCAAAAGGTTCAAAATAGGATATCTTTGACCTCATATGATGTTGCCATGGCAACGAATTTTGAGGTGAAAATGATCTCAATTCATTCATTGGTAAAATTTTTACAAGTCTGTACTAAAAGATTTTCCTAAAAAGTGTTGGTATAGCTGCCATAGAACACCTAAAACGGGCATGTCTAATTCTGACTAAACTGTTATGAGCCACCTTAACCGTCTGCATTTTGCAGCGGCACTTTTGGCGGGAACTTTACACGCGCCATCCGTTTGACCGGTTGCATTTTGCGGCGGTACTTTTGGCGGGAACTTTACACGCGCCATCCGTTTGACTGGTTGCATTTTGCAGCGGTACTTTTGGCGGGAACGTTGCAAGCGCCATCCGTTTTAGTACCAAAAGTAGTCACGGCAACGTTGCACCATCAGGATTTTTCATGTTACCTAGCAACGTCTCTGAGCAAATGACAGACCCGCACGAACTCCGACGGTAAAAGGCTCTGATTTCCTAGTGAGTAACATGCTATTATGTTTTGCAGGAGATAGAAAAGAATACTTTCCACGTGTTGTCAGAACACCGCACGTGGTGCCCGTGGATCGTGAACTTGCGCGGCAGTGACGGGAACACCACACCATCTGGCTGGAGGCTCCTGCTAGGAACACTTCTTCCTTCATTGAGTCCGACTGCAACACACTTGATACATGAGGTACAATCGGCTTGGTAAAGGCGTGTTTTCACTAGCGATCGTTAGAGCGCTTACAGCCTACTGAAAATCGAAAATCGGAGTCGTAAGCAAAGTCACAAGCTCGACTGAAGCGGAGTCTGATCCAGTGAAAACTAGATTACCGTAGTCGCAAACAGAAGCGGAAGAACAAACCAATCACAGTGCTCAACAGTGCTAGTTCTCACGCCCTCTGAGTGCTTCCTTTCTGCTTGCAACTTCGACAATCTAGTTTTCACTAGATCATAAGCGACTGAGTCATAAGCGGAATCACCTCCGTCGGTTTGATTTTCCACTAGATCGTAAAGCTCTGCGTTTCTGATTACGACCCCGACTCCAACTACGCTAGTAAAACCAGCTAGTGAAACGCCGCTAGTGAAACCAGCCTTCATAAAAACAAGGTACACAAAGTAACCATTGTTGTAGCTATATATTTAGTATAAAGAAGCTTTCCTTTTTCTCTTTATTGCAGACACCCCCGCAAGATGCCTGGAAAACGGTGAGAAAAATTCTCGGCGACTGCCAATCGTCTGCAAAACAAACTTGACAACAAAGCAGACAGCGATTGTTAGAAGGAGCACTATAAAATTGGAGAGTGGAAGAGATGCTAAATCATGGGTCAGTGGTTCACGGATGCCTTTTCATGGGTCAGCTATATCGGTCATGTGACGAAGTTATGAGCAACTAAAGCGGCTCTCTAAACAACAGTTTACATTTTATGATAAACGGTGCCATTTATTCCTCGGTGCTACAGTGTATTTAAAGGCTTATATTTTTAATCGAAACACTAAAAGTTTACTAGCGGCTCGAAGGAAAGTACAGACAACTTTCCGTTTGGTTCCTTGTTCGCTTATCTACACAGTTTTATAGTAGCATGGACGGCGTGATGCCCGAGAACTGTGTGACATTTCGAGCTGGTAACGCAACCACGATGGAAGTATTACACGTTGGCAAGGATCTTCACTAGAAGACATTACAAGCGTGACATCCTCTGATTTGAAGGTGTAAAGCTGCTGGTATTTTGCGTTCACCACAGTATTCCACAGGGTGAATTTGCGGTTAAAAAAGACTGGCTAACATAGTCAGAGAATCTATTTGGTATCTTTTGTTAGATTTTACATTAAAAAGCATATTGACATTAGAAGGTGCTTTGAAGATCTTGTGATTATTTACGGACACCCTGCTTAAAATTACCAAAATAATGTAAAAAGAAACTGTTACATGTACTTTTGTTTTTCCTTTTCATGACACCACAGCGGACATTTTTTAACTTTTTAACCTGTTAGTTTTGGAGTATCTTTTTCTCAGACACACAGACAGGCCCTCGGCACCCAGACATTGCCTAGTTTCTGTACAGCTTTTTTCCCAGGCCTTCGCGTTATCGTATGACGTCACTACTCGTTGCACGTGACCCGAAACGGGTTGACCGCGACGAAAATAGAGGCCTAGGACCTAGACAAACCCAGACAGACACGTAGACATACAGAGCTGGAAAAACTGAAGCCTGGTTCAGACTTGTTGAGATAAGGATAAGCACAAAAAAAGGCTTCTGTGCACCGAGCACAATCATTAGCGCAAGAAGAAGAAACCTGTTCCTTTTTTCTTGTGCTTGCGCTTATGCTCATTACACTTGTGTCATGCTTATTTCATGAGAGTGAACCGACGTGAAATTAACACGAGCGCAAGATTTGGCGATCGAGGTGACTCCTATCATGCCATGTTCATCAGAATTTCTAATCATTGCGATTGCATATGTCGTCTTTAGCTTATGCGTGCTTTAAGCACCAACATCCTTATGCTCCAAGTGCTTCTCTCAAGTATGAACCAGCGCTCAATAGGTTACTGAAAAGTTTCCGCAGATATTGGTCACAGCCTCGCTGCGTGTAAAAGAGAGAAGATGGCCTAGAGGGAATGATTTGTTTTTTTTTTCAAACGTAGATCAACTGATAGATTGAAAAACCGTTTTCCTGTTGTGTGTCGTTTTATTACTTCTGGGTAGAACTATGATGGAAAATACTTTCATCTCGACGACATTAGACTAATAGTGAAACGTTTGAAAGGTAATCTAGTTTAGAAGAAGCAGATCTATTAGTAGAAAGGCACCTGAATTAGATTTTCTAATAAGTTGATTACCGATTTGTGATTTACTAGTGAGCGTCTTTTTTAACTACTTTGCGGTAACTGATGCCTTTAATTTTTTAAGCTGTTTGTCACTGGTGACAATAAAGCAACATAAAGCAGGGAAAGTGAAAGAAGTTGTGTTTCTGTCTTCTTTGTTGTACTACAGCATGCAGCAACATATTCGACTTTCAGATTTTCTGGTTTCTGATATTCCCTCGATTATTTCGACTTGGACAAAGACAGCCACAATCTCTACCCTAAATCTTTTCTCACCTCGAAGAGTGAATAGATCTGTGACACAGCCACCGCTTAATTCGTCACGCAACGCCTCTTTCAGAAGTTACTGTCACGCAACGCCCTAACCCTTTCTCCCAATGCTGTGAAGTTAAGTAAACGAGTGGTTTCACCGATTTCCAACCGGAGCCATGTGTTGCATTCTTTTAGGTTGAATATCAGTTGTCATGGTTAATTCTAGGCGTCTCCACCCCAGACGCTTTTGGAATGTTATCTGGGGAGGCGAGTGGGGGAACTGTTGCCTAGTTCCTAGACCTCTATTTTCGTCGTGGTCAACCCGTTTTGGGTCACGTGGTGCGAGCGAAAAAGTGAGTTCGCCCGGATACGTCACTGAAACAAGTTGTGAGGTCATAGGATACCGCGAAGGCCTGGGAGAAAGGCGTACAGGAACTACAATCATGGACAAAACTCTTGAGACACTACCAAATTTCTACTTATTGCTGGCTTGCACTGTCACGCCATAAAGAAATAAATTAGAAACCGTTCAATGAAAGAAGCTAAAAAAATAAAATATTATAACAGACCTATACTGGAAAAACGTCTCCAAGTCTCAGGTCTCTGTGACGTGCCGTTTCTGAGTTATTTGCCAAAACGTTTCACGCAAATTTATAGAGCTTTGTATGGAGACGCCATGTTGGTGTACAACTTTAAGACACCAACATGGCCGCCAAATCATCTGAACTTCACTTCTACGATGAAAGCGCTTTCTCTTCGCTCATGAGCTCTTACATATGCGCATAAACACATCTCCTAAGACTTTAAAATGTTTTAAGTGCTGAAAACTATAAGAGGAGACCTCTTTTCAACCAGTACAGCTTTGTCGCGGCCAGTATCTCCGTGTCACGCAAGGTTAAAATAAGGAAATTCGAAATGCTGTATTTTTAAAGCGACAGACACTACAAGACTGAAAAATTGCAAAACGAATTTTTTCTAGGTCATCTTCAACCTAGTGTAGGAAAAAAAATTAGAAGACCTCGCAATAATGAGTTTAAAATTTTATGACGTCACGTGCAAACCAAGAATTCAGGGTACCTTAACACCCCCCTCCCCCATTTCAATGTTGTCAATGTTGCTATGTGGTCAAAACAAAGTCGGGTGAAAACCCCAGGAAACATTGAGCGGGGGGAGAGGGGGATTAAATATTCTTTACCCGCTTGTAAGTCAAGACATTCGCGAAAAATGTGTGATATTCGTTTGTTTCAACTACTTTTGTCCATGATTGTAGGCAAGGGGAGCTGTTCCGAAGTCCAAACCCAGAGGGGTAGGGGACAGGGTTCGTCGAAAAGTTTTATGCCGGAGGCATCGCCCCGAGATTTAAACCGTACATTTTACCATTTTCCACATACTATTTTCGACAGAAAAGGTTAAACTTTCGATACCTTCGATAGAAAATGGTACCCCTTAGCTTTCGCATACCTAAAGAAAAGATGTTGCATCTCTTTCTAATTTTCAGTGGATTTTTTTGAGATATTTTGAAAGGTCCTTTTAAGCATCTAAAAGACAATTTTCCCGACCTTTTGGTATAATCGAACTCGTGAAATCCCTACCCTTTTATACCTACCTTTCGGCCGGAGCCACCCTCGCGTACTTCCCAACTCGTAAAGCCATCCCCCGAGGGACAAGGCTGGCATGCTTTCCGTTTTTTTTTTTTTTTCAAAGTATTTTTCCCTTTTTTCAGTTCTGTGAAACAATTATATGATGTTAAAGAAAATGAAACGAACAAATTACGTGAGAAATGTTGCGGTCATGAGTTTTCATTCGTGGAAGTTTTCCAATTTAATACGAAACGTGATCCCAGTGCTGTGACGTTTTCCTTTTGCTCAATGTGGCCACTTAGGTTAAGTGAAGTCAAAAGATTAAAGAAAATAAAAAATAAAATCACCTCTCTCCGTTTTTTAATATCGTTGCCTCAAGCGAATGCCAATAAGTTTGAATGACAAAACGATAAGTGCTCAGAGAGCGGAACTGGTATTCGATTCTGGCGGAACTGATTGCAAAAGCTGCTTTCTTTTTTCATTTTGACTAATAAAACTGGAATTTTTCAAAAGAAACAATTATTCTCTTTCATCTTCTTTGGCATACGTATTATATGTAGCTTCAAGCTTTTCAGCTCGATTTAATGTGCGCATTGTCGAGTTTCAAAGAACTTTCCTTCTTCTCATTTTATTTTCATTTTTCTCTCTTCCGGTGTCCTCGATTTCCGCTCACGAGACCTGCGGAGCGGGGGGCGGAGCGTAGCTATTCACGTGATCAAAATAATAATGTTACGTCAACAAACCAACCATAAAGTTTAGTGTCGACCATTGTTGCTGCAACGAAGGAAGAAATTGGAAGAGATTTTGGCCTGTAGGACCGGCAGAATGTCGTCTCCATCGCCCGGGAAGAGACGAATGGACACTGATGTTATAAAACTGTATCCTTGTCCGGGTGTGTAGGTAAATTAAGGGGTGATTCGTTTTGTTTTCGTTAGCAAAGTCGCGAGCCAAAATGGCGCTCGCCTGCTGATCGTTTCGTATTATGATTGCTACGTTCAACGATTATTCCTTGACGACATTGTTATCAGAATCGAAAGCAAGCACGAAGTGACGATACTTGGTGGATTGAACGAGTTTATTGTTAAGTTCTTTGGTCCTAGTGGATGTAAGTGCGAGCATATTTCCATGTGTTGCTATCGATTATGAACTTCAGACTACTGTTGCGTTCGCCACATTTAATTTGAGCTTACATCAGGAGGAACTATAGTGGGCAGAAGTCTGATGAAATAACCAGCGACATAAGATAATTCTGTCCAAAGAGTCTCGCTTAAAGCCTACCAAAAGGTCCTATTTCCTTCCCAAGCAATGTTAATCTTGCCATTTATAAATTATAAATCGATATCAATGAAGGACAAATTTGGACAAAATAAATTTCGAAAGTGACATCGGAACCGACTTGTACTGAAAACATCCAATACGGATAGACAGATAATTCGATCTGGCTATAGATCAAGTGAATTCACTGATTTTAAATGATTTCAACAACATGAAGGCTAACCAGCAGCGAGCACCGATTTTAACATTCGCTGTGGCCAGATTGTTTGTTGTTGTCGGAAAATTTTAAAAATGCCTTGTGGAATTCATTGAAAGTATTTGCATTTTCGTTGGCTGTGACAAACAGCTGATTTGATGTTTTGCTGGCTGTAGAACGAAATTTGATATCCTGGACTATAAATCATTGTATTTCTGATAATGCAATAGCTTATATTTATAATTTGGGTAATTTTCAACTTGAGGTTGCAAGTGGGAATGTCTGAACTGAAGGGCTTTTAAAGAGTTCAACTTACATGCAAAATATGGCTTTTTGTTTTATGTTCATATGCAGATGTTGTGTTGCTGTTTTAGTTTCAAATTTAAAGATGACACTCACACTTGCAGTTTTAAACAATGAAAAACAGTAAAAATTAGATTGAATATTTTGTTATAAAAATTGGAAGAAGTACAGCCAAAATAACACAGTTATGGACAACAAATTTCCCTCCTGTAAACATTGTGGTAAAATGTATTTGCATTTCTTGTGTGATGGTTTGGAACAGCATTTCAACATCAGCTAGTCCACAATTACCCAGTGAATAAACTTAATTTTATTACTTTTAAAAACAATAGATATCTAGTTTTAGATGTACTGTAATAAATGTGTGCTCCAATCATATTCGACAACTGGTAGAAAAATAGCCTAGAGGTGGGGAAATGAATTCTGTGTTGAATATTTTTGTGGCAGATAGCAACTAACCAAAACTAACACCCTGCAGACCACCGTAACCCGTTAATAATTCTTCAGCTACATGTGTTACAGTTTAGCTACATCGAGTTAGATATGTCCAGGAAAATAAAATGATTCAAAAAGTTACTTGTAATCGTCTGAAAATGCAACATAGATGTATGCAAATTAGAGTAGTTATTTTTGATCTGCAAGTCTACAAAACTACAGTAAATATTGAAAGTTACAGCTGTATATATGTTTTAAAAACAACGACTGTACACAAAAATTGGCTACATTTGCATTCTACCTGAAGTCGTACATTAAGCATGACTGTTTCAAAACCTTATCCAAATTGCTTCAAGTACATGTATTGCATATGGCTAGCAGAAAAAGCTTGTATGAGATGAAAACACATACATTACAGAAGTGAAAATTGGGGAGCAGGGATGGCTTAGTGGTGAGAATACTTCCCTCCGACCAATGTGGCCCTGATTCCATTCTCTGACCCAGTGTCATGTGGGATGAGTTTGTTGTTGGTTGTCATTATTGCTCCAAGGGTTTTTCTCCCTCCACAAAAACCAACAACAACTTTTAAATTCCAATTTGATCTTTGCAGTGAACAATGGATGCAATCCCACTTTGTGGAATTCCACTGCAAATTCCCATATCTGATAATTTTATATTAATTTTATTTTGTATAAAATGCTTGGATAAGAGGGAGAGACTGAACCAATTAATATGTTATATGCATTTTAATGTATGCACGTGTCACTGCATGTCTCTGTATGTGATTTATTATCACTTAGCTAGCTTGCCATGCTGACATTGATGAATAATGTTAATCATTGCTCAAGGGTTGTTTCTTAAGTGACATAGTATTCTGAACTTGTATCTTGATTGTACTGCTTGAAAAAAGGTGACAAAACAATAAATTTCAAATTATAACATGGCGATAAAATCAATTTACTATAATCTAGATCTTGCATGATAATTTCACAATGTGTGCTTTAACTATGGGAAATTGCTTCTCAAACTGAAAACACACATTGTCTGTCGGTAATAGTGACCACAAAGAACTCCGGAGGGTCAGTCAGTCAGACATATTGACTTATAAATGCAGAGTACATAAACATTTGAACTCTTAAATGTTAAATTTTAGCCAGTGTTTTAAAATCTGATCATACATGTAAACTAACTTTTAGCATAACCTTTATTGAAAGTGACTTTAATTTGTTTTAAAAAATTCTTTTTTTGCAAGCTTAGAAAAATGTTCCATATATTTCTGGTCCATCGAAGGTCTTTAACATGTACACTGTTATTTTTTTTTTCAGCAGGTCATCTAAAATGTACTATTACTTATTAACTGTAATGAAATTACTCTTGTCTACCGTTTCTATTAGGCGTAGTGGCCAATGATTTATTAGTGCACTGGACTCTTGATCGAGCAGTCCAAGTTCAGGCCCTGGCCGGGGCACTGCGTTGCGTTCTTGGGCAAGACACTTTATTCTCATAGCACCTCGATCTCTCCACCCATGATTATAGAAGGATAACAGCAAATTTAATGCTGGGGGTAACCCTACGATGAACTAGCATCCCATCCAGGGGGGAGTAGAAACACTCATAGTAACTTCACGCTATGGAAACCAGGATATTGTTAGCTCTGGCCTGATGGGCCACTTGGCTTAAGCGCAGACTTTACTGTTTGCATTATTGAGTAATTGTTTGCTAAACAGGGAAGTATGTATGGAGAAATCATGGAAGCTCCTTGAAAGGGATTAAATTATTGTCAAATGATGCAAGAATGAAAAATCCCATAGACTAGGGGAGGGAGGTCCAACAATTAAAAAAAACCCTCTGTGTAAGGATATACAACGTGTGGTTCCAGAATCGATACTCTCCCCACAGAAGGGATTGGAAATTCCGGGGAGGAGGGGGGTGGGGGCGGTCTCAAAGACCCAAAAATTTAAAGCAATGTATGGAGCTAAATTGGAATTTCCGGAAGGATGGGTGGGGTCATAGGGCAAATCCCTTCCATGGAGATGGGAGGGGGGGTATGGATATTTTCTGGAACCACACAATATAAAAGCCAGGAGTCAGGTAAAATACCTGTTTGTTGCATGAATTTTACTAGCTATACAGTCTGAGAAATGAGGAAATGTGTTAGGTTTGGCAAAGGCCTTTCTTTACCTAGCACCTGCTGTTAGTGAACAAATTTCCTCCAGTTTCAAACCTTTGTTACTTATACATCCCTGCTGTGGGCAGTTTGTGAATACATGTACTTTCTGGAATCGTCTAGAATGAAGAGATGTTTATAATGTTATTGCATACAGCTTGCCAACTCCACATCAGGCATCCTGGTACGAGGGTCGTACAGGGGGGGTCTCTGGCACGATTCACGGACGAAAAAAATAACGAATCACGGATCACGGATTTTGAAATTTCATTTTCCCGAATCACGAAAATAAGTACTCTTTTATCCTGTTTCTTACGCTACAAATAGTGTTTGAAGAAATCAAAATTGATTAAGAAATTACGAAAATAAGAAAGAAACATACTCTTTTATCCTGTTCTTACTCTACAGAGTGTTTGACGTTACGATAATTATACGGAGGTCACATTTGAGGTCTCGCGTCTCAAAATCACGCAAAATAAAGTCAATAAAGTGGTGAAATCACGAATATCGGTTATTAATTCATTCCAAGCTCTTCACGTGTCATGCAAAACCTTCCGGTCACGGGTCACGAATAATAAATTTATTAAATTCACGTTTCACGGAAAATAAAATCAGCTAATCACGCGTCACGAGAATACCCCTGTACGACCCTCTGGTACATTAGTTCAAAATAATCCAAGAAAACAGGAGATTGTTGCTGTAAAACTGAGTGTTAAAATTACAGGTGTATATTTTGTTTTGGCAGCACATTACGAAGGAGGAGTTTGGAAAGTGAGGGTTGATTTACCAGAAAAATATCCATTCAAGTCACCTTCTATAGGTGAGTGCATTGTACCCAATCACATATTTCCTAAAAAAAATACACACTTTAGACTATACTCCCCTTGTTTTCTACGTGTATGAGCAATTACATGTAGTCAAGTCAGCTCCTGCTTATTGACTGTAGTCAGCTCCCGCCTATTGACTGTTTGCTCATTGCAACTCGGGCTTGTAGTCTAATAATTATTGTTAGATAACAGTGGAATCCCGATTTCTAAAAACCTGAAAACCTGAAATGATAATCTGAAAATGAAAATTTGTCCCAGAAATCGTGAGTTTTAGGAATTTGGGGTAAAATTGCAGTATTCGAACAACTTGTTATAGTTCATTGGGAGGTTTGAGAAATCAAGGGTTGGAGAAATCGGAATTCCACCATTAGTTCTTGATGGGCAATAAAAATTAAAGAATCCAGCTTCCATGTGACATGTGCAGAAAATTATAAATTAAAGAGAGAAACAAAAAAAAACTGAGGAGTTGAGGCACTTTCAAGTGGTTAGGTCACTGGTCTTGTATTCCATAGATTTTGGGTATAAGTCATGGCGGTTTAAAATAACATGCCTTTATATTTATTTGTAATCTAAATGTAACTCTTTGGCTATGTTATCTAATTGAACAGATGCACTTTGACTTGCACACTTTTTGTCGGTGAATTTGAGCATGAGTGTGAACAAAGTTTCTGTAAATAATTTTATTTTTACTTTGTTATGTTCAAGGTTTCATCAACAAGATTTTCCATCCAAACATAGATGAAGCGTAAGTGTGTTGAATTCTGATCACTTTTTCTTTCCAAAGGATGTTACAACAAGCATTATAATATTATAGTTATTTATAATATTTAAACTCATCAACAATAATTTATTATAGAATGATGAGCTCGGGGTTGGTGAGCACAGTTGAGTAGCGAGAACACACATAAAATAAGTTGGCCTCAAAGGGTGAGCTGTAAACCACAAAGGCCCCCTGAAGAAACCCGCTGGCCACCCCACATGCCCGTTGCATGGAAGACTGCTGACCAGCAATGTTTGCAACCTAAATTACACTACTCATACATGAAGTCCTAACTGTTATGAATTACAGTATGTTACAGTCCAACTTTAACAGTGAAATATTGTGCAAATTTCAGTGCTGCCTGATTGCAATGAGACTCGCATGATCAAATGTGTTTTGGTTGCTTACAAGACCGTTAAATTATTGACCATGTTTTACTGAAAATATAATCAGGGTTTTTGAGGATAGTTGCTGGGGGGAGCTTGTCTCTTACAACAAGACCTTCAACTGTGATTTAAATGGATTTCAATTACCTCTGCAGCTCTGGAACAGTTTGCCTTGACGTGATTAACCAGGCTTGGACTGCTCTCTATGGTAAGTCAACATTCCTCTTAGAGGGTAAATCATGTGAAATCTTGACATCTTTTGGCAGAAAAATTCTACTTTCCCTTATTGTCTACTAGAACAAAATTGATAGCAACAGGAGGTCACATTCGTAATCAATATTCAATAATGTTAAAATCTTCTTCCTTTCTGTAGATTTGTCAAATATCTTTGAGTCTTTCCTTCCTCAACTTCTGTCTTATCCAAACCCTGTGGATCCTCTTAATGGAGATGCAGCTGCCCTCTACCTTCACAAGCCTGAACAGTACAAGGCAAAAATTCAAGGTAAAGTCGATGTGTCAGATAAGGGATACAGAAAATTTGCACTGTACATGCTCTGATTTATCAGGCTAAATTGCGGCCATGAAACTTAAATCAGAACGTGATTCGGTATGCATCAATGGTGGTCTGATGTGCCCATGACTTTAATCTGATATGTTGGCTTATTCAGAAATTCATTACTACTGCACAGATTTTCCTGTGGCAGGCCTGCTTTTATGAACAAAAAAAGAAAGAAATTTTTACAGTGACTATAAAAAATACATGTGCATACTTATAGCAATTTGCTTTCTGATTTATTGTGGCTGGGAGACAAAATCAAGCCTACATATCATAGCATGTAAATTAGCCTTTAATAAACTTTCCGAGATTCTTTACCAACTGAGGACAGGCAGACAAACAGACTATTTTCAAAATGTTAAAATTCTGATGAAGCCTCAAGTCTTAGGGGATAAAACAAGAAATTACTAGGAGGCTGAGAAAATATTTAAATCTATTCAGTGATTTCTGCAGTTTTGTTCCCTGAGCCACAGAGTCAACTACTGTAAGAATTTTTATACCCACTCAGGTCCGAGTGACCGATAACAGGTCTTACCTTTCTTTTTGGAGGCCCTTAAAAGGGAAGAGGGGAAATGAAATGGGTTGTTCCAGAAAAAATCCACACCTCCCCGACGGATGGGATTCTGGAAATTCTCGTGGGAGGGGGGGTAAAAGGCTCTGGAAATCCAGGCGGGAGGGGGGGTTGAATTTCAAAAAGTCTTCTGCAGGGGTCATTTCAACCGATAATTCAAGCGCTTCGAACGTTTAGCTCGGTGACACTTCAGCGCTTTCAGACCCTGAAAAAAGTAGAAATACTTTTGTTCATATATTTCTCACCTGACATAAATGATAATCTAAGTTCCTTCACAGGTCCTTGTATAGCAGAAAACGCGAAAACAAGATACAAAATTAAAGAGGAACCCGTCAATGAAGATCGTGAAACGCCTGACACATTTCTACTCGCCTGACTGGAGAGACTGGGCCCGACTTTCAACATGGCCGCCGCTTTTTTGCTCACGTGTTTACGGCTAAACGAGAGCTAAACAACGCAAAACCATGAGCATTTTGCCTCCTTTTATCGAAATGCTTCCATCTAAAAAGCATATAAGTTTCCACGAAGTTGAAAACGATTCTGGAATTAAATTATCTTGGATAAATCAACGAATTCATCGATCACGCGATCAGCTGATCGAACGGTATGCAAGCTTAAGTGTAAACTCATTTTAAACTTACCACAAACTGTTCGCTCCTTGGAGAAAAAACTTGTGATTTTTCCTTTCTTTCCATTTTTTAGATCTTCGACAACTTTTTGCCTTGACATCTCCTGACTTGCTGAAAATTTTCTCGTGTTGATTGTCAAAACTGGTTCGCACGCGCGTGACGGGATGTTCGTGAATTCGTCATTCGATCCTGAAAGACTCATTTGCTTTATTTATCGTTGGCGGAGGAAGGTCATGGAATTTTCAGTCGGATTGACAGCTTCCGGCCAATGTTTTAAATTAAATTTAAGCCTAATAATTTTTTTTCTGGAAATCCAGGCGGGAGGGGGGTCTTTTGTCCTGGAAATCCAGACAGGAGGGGGGGTCTTGTGCTTCAGGAAATCCAGGTGAGAGGGGGGGTTAAAAAACGACCCCATCCGTCGGGGGGGTGTGGATTTTTTCTGGAATAACCCAATCCTGATTTCTATTTTTTTTTCTGGCCATGCTTTTGGGAGTTCCATTGCTTCAGACAACTGAAACAATTGAGATATGCAATGCGTGCAAAGAGCATGTGTACAGAGAGCTTCCTACACTTTAGCTGCAGCCCTTTGCGCACATTGCATGCATGTGATGCGAGGTATTATGTTATTTTTATTGCTTTCTCCCCACCCCCTCCCCTAACCTCCAGATGCATTACAACTAGTAAATTCTTGGAACCTGACAAAATTCTAACATTCTTACAAAAGGCTAGTAATCCCATCCAAGCAGAGTTGCAGTACTCGTAGGAATGAGGATACAATCAGTTGCTTGAACAGGGCCCTCTTATAGCTTGCAAAAGATTTTGTACTGATGTGGTGTACTTCTTAATTCATTGTTACTAGAATATATAAAAAAATATGCAACAGAAGAAGCGCTCAAAGACCAAGAAGAGATGTCGTCATCAAGTGAAAGTTCCATTAGTGACTTTTCGGAAGATGAGGCGCAGGATATGGAACTCTGACACGAGAAGAGATAATTTTTTGTACCTTAGGCCGACAAAATATACATATATAGTAGGAATGATCAATCCTTTGGTTTAAGTTTTGGTATCTTCTGATAAACATAATTTTTTAAAAAAGAAATTCTTAAATCTGCTGATATTTTTACAAAAACTTAGGTTACCGACATAACCTTTAAGTTGAGCCTCAGCATTGGTTTATATTTTTATTTATTATACGCTTGTGCAGTAAGTTTATTTTTAAGCGCTTCTCTGCTGTTATCCCGAGTACACCAGTGATGATGCCATCACAGAAGGAGGTGTTAAATACTAACTTGACAGACAGGTTTAACTTGAATTTCTTTGTTTTTAGAACTTAGGGTTTCTCTATTAAAATTCCTCAATTAAGAAGATGAAAGCTAATTCTTAAATCAAACTATTTGTTTTGGTTTGTGGTCATTGTCCATAACTAGTATAAAATATTTATTTTTAACAACAATGCCCAAAACTCCAAAACATAAGTAGTTGAGGGTAAAACTATTAAATTCTTAAATTCTATAAACAAAAATTTGATTTGGGAACAATACATTTTTGTGTGTTACAGGATTTTCTAATTAAATACATGCTATGAGCTTGCTAGTGATAAACTTTATTCTGTTTTCAGAAATGGAGTAATTTGACTTTTTTGCTGGCGGTGGAGGAAGGGGGGGGGGGGTCGTTGAGAATCTCATAGCACTTTTGAGTCTTCCATAAGCACACGCCCATGGAACCGAAAATCTGTCCATTCAGGAGAGGTGTTCGCTTATGGGAGATTTAAAATGTAGCATTTGTATGTGGCTGGGACCCTGACTATGCATCTGCACATGGGAGGTGTTCCTTTATAGTGGACACTCTACTTAACATATTTTGAATTTTGTTTGCTTATTTTTTACCCGTTTGACTTTGAAATGGTTGCACCATTAATATTTTTGAGAGTTGATCAGTATTAAGGCCCGTTTACACAGGCGATTTTTGTCGCGCAACTCGATGCAATTTTTGTCACCATGAAGTTGCATCAAGTTTCGAACATGTTCAAAACTTGATGCAACGTCGGCGCGACAAAAATCGCCTGTGTAAACAGGCTTTGCAACTTCGTGCAACTTCAGCTCGACAAAAGTTATATCGAATTGCGCGACAAAAATCGCCCGTGTAAACGGGCCTTAAGTTACCTTAATCACATTAATTTTATGAATTTTCTTTTCATCTTGATCCCAGCCCAGAATATTTACTCATTTCTGGATCTGACCGGAAGAAAATAAAACAAATTTTTTAAAGTTCTTTTCCTTTCCTGAAGATACCAAGACTTAACCAGTTAATATTAATATTGTATAAATATTAATCCGGCTGTAACACTGTAAATTTGTGCCTTAAAATAATATTATGAAGACCCTAGAAATGGCCGTACTGCTTTTCAGCATCTAGAAGAAACATTTTTTAAGTGAATGTGAAGCATGTATTTTTCTGGCCATATTGCCTATAATGACAGCAATGTGGTGCTTGTTACATGAAGGGCACTGTGAGCTTAGTTTTCATAGCTTGTGAAACTCAAAGCATGTAGCCAAAACTTTGAACTTCGTTGTTTTATATCTGATTCAATCTCTTCCAATATTAGCCATCCTTTTTACTTTCTTGTTTATGATTGCCTCTTTGGTGTTTCGCTAACTAATGAACTATTATTTTTTTAGGGTTTTTACGATTTAAAGAAAATTCACTAAGAAATATTGGACAAGACTGCCCATTGAAATTTGGACATATCTTACATGTAGCTCTGTAGACATTAAATATAAAACAGCAACTTCTCAGATAATATCGTTTGCAATCAAGGCTCATCTGATATCACTTACTTTTTTTTTTGGTTAAACTTCTCAGGAAAAATACATGATTAGGTAGATGTCATTGGGGGCGGCCATTTCTGAATGCGGGTCCGTTCTAAGAACATTGCGGGGAGAAAATTATGTAGCTTTAAGACTTTGGTTCTTGCGTTGACATAAATATGATATTTACCCCGCAGTGTTCAGGGATATATTGTAATATTTGTACAAAGAGTTTGGGGAACTTATTATATTATGTTGTTTGTAGGGGATTAATATTAATTAAATTGCTCAACACAATTAAATTAATTGTACATCGCCTAATAATTAGCAATTGTCGAGATAATGATAGTTGTGTAATTTTTAATTGCGTGTTTGGATGGATGGATGTATGTATGATCGATCATGGTGATGCAAGATGTAGTGAAATTTCAATATTTTGATTATTCTTAATCTTTCTAAAATTGTATATTAATATGTAGCATTATCAACACTTTTATTAATAACAATAATGTTGATAAGGATAAATGACTTCGCTTGGTATTCAAAATGAAGATTAACCATTAACAAATTCGTAGGCAAAATTCTCTTATCTGTGCTACCAAGTTCAGATGTTTGCCTTAATAAAAGGACAGAGAGTTTTGTTTAGGGATAAAACAAAAAGGCCTTTTGCGCCATATTTTATTTTCGGTTTGCAGTTTCTATTTAAAATATATTATGTTAGCCTCGTAGATTTAGTCAAACCTGTGGAATAGTTTAGAACAACTTCGGCAGCTTATCGAACGCAACACTGACATACCATTACGGTGATGAATACTGGAAAGCAACGAACTTCCTGATACCGTTACACGTAACGAACGTGTCGAGAAATAACGAACTTCTTGATACGTAATGAACTTGCTGATGTGAAAGTTAACGAACTTAACGTCACGTAAACTTAACGAGCATTTTTAATCGTAGCAACTTTGTTGCAAAAGACTAGGAGGCCTTGGTTGTTCAAAGCACGACCACGCTTGTACAGGATTTATTAGCTAATTAGTTTCCAAGTCATTACAGTAATGAATTTGATCAAATGTTTTGTTTCCGTTTTCCTTGTCCAATATTCCGTGAACTGCAATCGAGTTTAAAATAGCGTCGAATGGCTTCCGAACTGCCGGGCCTTCACTCGTAAATGGTTTAACGTACTTGACAACAAAAGCTTCAATAAAATGGAATGTAAGATGAGTCTCTAATTGTTTCGTTCATTGTTGTACTCACCCCTCCCCCCGACCTTTCCCGTCGATTTCATTTCTATCAATAGAACGCTGTTCGCTCTCTACCAGAGGAGGGATAAAGTTATTCCCAGACCTCTTTGCGTTGTCGAATTTATGTAGTAAATGGCAAGCCATTGTAAACGGCCATACAGATCGGACGCGAATATTTTATTTTACTTGTGAAATGAAAACAATAAATTGAATGCACAGTACAAATCGAATACACGTGATCTGAATAAAAAGGTAAAGTCTGCATATGAGCCTAGTGGCCCACCAGGGCGGAGCTTATCCCGGTTTCCGTAGCATGAAGCGACTAGGAGTATTGCTACTCCCCCCTGGACGGGATGCTAGTCCATTCGCCGGTACCCATTTATACACCTGGGTAGAGAGAGGCACTATGAGAGTAAAGTATCTTGCCCAAGAACACAACGCAGTGCCCCGGCCAGCGCTCGAACCCGGACCGCCCGATCCGGAGTCCAGCGCACTAACCATTAGGCCACCGCGCCTCCCACTACACGTGATCTGAATACTGTGCTGGAATTGGTTTGCACCCTCATGAATAGTTAATGAATTTTACAATCGTTTTTAGAGTTTACTTTTTTTCGTGTGGTTATGTGTGGTTATGTGTGGTTATGTCTTTTTTTCGTGTGGTCATAAGTGGTTATGTGTGGTAAGTGAACTTGATATTACAATGAAATAACAATGCAAGCAAGGCTGATCATACTACGTGAAAAATAGACTTTGCGAGACAACACCACGACTAGAACCGATACAGCAGGATTGCAACCGCAGACAGCTGTTTCGTCCTTATTGGGACTCGTCAGTGCGGTGTAGCGAATCTAAATGACGCCAGCTCGGAGAGCCAACGCAAATAAATTGCCCAACCCGTACACTGTATCAAGTTCCGTACTTTGAACTTACTTGTCCCCCGAATCACGCGCTGCCACATCACGTGTTTCGGGGGACAAGAAACTCAAAGTGTCACGGTGAGTCTCGCAAAGCAAAATAACTTAAATGTGGTAGGCACAGCCATTCCGAATATTTAAGCGATCTCTCAGTAGATCCTACGAATAGCAGCATTATCGTTCACGGTCCCTTGCAGTTTTAGTCTTACTTTTACGTATTTTTGGACCGTAGATCTTTTCAGATCCGATATGCTGTGCTCTTATTTAGCATGGTTTTGTCCATGCGCTTAAATGTTCGGAATGGCTGTGCCTACCACATTTAAGTTATTTTGCTTTGCGAGACTCACCGTGACACTTTGAGTTTCTTGTCCCCCGAAACACGTGATGTGGCAGCGCGTGATTCGGGGGACAAGTAAGTTCAAAGTACGGAACTTGATACAGTGTACGGGTTAGGCAATTTATTTGCGTTGGCTCTCCGAGCTGGCGTCATTTAGATTCGCTACACCGCACTGACGAGTCCCAATAAGGACGAAACAGCTGTCTGCGGTTGCAATCCTGCTGTATCGGTTCTAGTCGTGGTGTTGTCTCGCAAAGTCTATTTTTCACGTAGTATGATCAGCCTTGCTTGCATTGTTATTTCATTTCATTTTATTGCTGATCAGATCTCTCAGTAGATCCTACGAATAGCAGCATTATCGTTCACGGTCCCTTGCAGTTTTAGTCTTACTTTTGATATTACAACCCTATTTTATCTCCCATCGGGCAAGTATTTTATTGAGCTTTAGGGCTCAGGACTTATACTTTTTGATCTGTAGACATCTCTTTTAATATCTCTGATTCGATACTATTATGGAGGCCTTTCACGTGATCTAACTTTTTAGCCACTGCGCGCACACTACATGTAGTAATATACGCAGAACTTCTTTTAGCTTGTCACGCAATCCCCCTTCGTTGGGAAGGATTGCGTGACAAGCCAAAAAAACGTCTGCACAGGAGGCTTCTAAATTAGGTGAAAGTGAGAAGAGGAATAAAATAGCTGATGAAGCACCAATACTTAAAATAAGCCTAGTTTGGTGTCTAAGCACTGATCATCTTAACATTTTACTGCCACGGTTACAGGAGATAGCCAAAAGGGCGCTTTGATTTCCTATTTATTTTAAAACTGCGCTGCAGCCCGCTACAATGCAGTCGATAGGATGCAGGCACTTGTCTCGGTATAAATCTTGAACTTACTGATTTTTTTTTCTTGTTCTGGCTTTGGTTCTCGAGTGCCATCCCGTTACCCGTGCCATCCCGTTAACCAAACACGGCTTCCCTATGTGGTCCCTTCTGCATTTCTCGTACATTTGCTATGACCATTTGACGACCTCGTCGCCAGGGAGTTTGGCCATTTGTGCTATCTATAAGTGTGGAGAGTTTTATTGGTCAGCAAACGGGACGAGAAAAGCTAGACCGTTCACAGCCTCTGTGTTTCTCAACGTAAAAAAAAAACGCCGGAGAGTCGAAGTCCCCACCCCCTCTCGTTTTGCGCTGGCGTCCAGTTCACTCGCCGCGTTTTCCCGGCGTTCAACGATCGATCGAAGAAAAAATCGAAAAAAAAGATTAGAGGGGTGGGAAGTTAACTGTGATAAGTTGGGTTTGGCTGTATGGAAAAAATTTTATCATAATTTGGTCTGCATGAGCAAACGCCTGGCTGTTCCTGGCTGTTCCAGTCTTGCAGAATTTAAATGATGAATGATAAAAGATGATTATGACGTCATAGACGTCACCAGGGCAACAGTAGAACTCTCTAAAAAGGATCCCCAAAACATTATCTCTAAAACTAATTCGTTAACCTATTGTTTTTGATAAATAAAGAAAGATGGTAAATTTTAAGCTCGGAAAAATGAAATGTGAAAGATAAAATATTCAATAATATTCAGCATGTCACAAGCGTATTAATTTTTCTCTCGCTTTGGAAATTAACAATCATTATTCTTTTATTTTGGACGATTTGACAAGAATTTGTATAGAAAAAAATCGAGTTATTTTCAAATAACAGATAAGAAAAAAGAAATGCAGTATACAATTTTCTCTTAAACTTTTTTAATAGAAAAGAAACACCGACTAGTGCTTGGATGCAAAAAAAAAACAGGTTAAGTCACCGAGCAAACTTTTGAGAAAAGAGGGATTGTTTTTTGAACGTTCTATTTTCGGTTCGCGCGATTTTAAGCAATATTCGGCTCCTTCTTGGTGTAGAAGACACAGGAAACGTCACAATAGAACACTACCTCGCAAACCTATTGTTTTTATTGTATTTCTCGTTCTTTTGTCCTTTTCGTTTCTATTGTTATAGGTGAACTGTGTCTTCTACACCAAGTAAGAGCCCAATATTCTCATTTCCGGTAAGCTGCGCGCACTACTTTATGATGGAAAAATC
Organism: Meandrina meandrites; assembly: GCA_963693305.1. Classification (NCBI taxonomy): domain Eukaryota; kingdom Metazoa; phylum Cnidaria; class Anthozoa; order Scleractinia; family Meandrinidae; genus Meandrina; species Meandrina meandrites. The sequence continues at coordinate 23,462,960 of OY855914.1, forward strand.
AAAGTCGCATGCGCGTTTAGCTGAAAACCGGGCTTTTAAGCCCCTGCATGTGATAAGAACGTGAAATCGTTTCGGGAGGGACCACTTTCAAACGATCAAAATTCTAACTTGATCGGATCTGATTTACTTTTTATTTATTCTACCGAGTTAGATATAAACATAAACTGGCCTGCTGTGTCTTTGGGGATTTAAATACTAACAGCGAGTGCAAAAATATGCCGATGTCGCCCGCCAACAAGCGGAACAAGACACTCCATTGGTTCTCAAAAGCGAGCTCAGAAAAAAAACAATGAAGAATCCAGAGAGGGCGTGACACACTGAGAAATGTAGCAGAAAAAAGCATGAAATGAATAAAATTTGTGACATATTGTTAGCTGATTGGTTCATCCTTATTTTCCATATTCATGACCACGCAGACTCGAGGTGATTGTTTGCCAGTCAGAAAAGTTCGCGGACGGGGTAAGATGTGAAGCGCTGCCTTCTTCACCAGAAGAAACTTTGGAGAAGAAATATCGAAGGAGTTTGGGGGAAATGAAGATCTACATTGTTTAAACCTATGGTAAGTTTCTATTTCTTGGTGTTTTAGTTAAAATTAGAGCGAAGTATCCTTGCAAATATCTCTTGAAATCGGACCACGTGCGCTTGCTGTGACTCGGTCATCTACGTCCTCTACGTTCTGTGTCGAATTCAAAACTCAAAACGCCTTATGGATTTAGCAAAGACTACAACTAATCTAATATGGTAAAAGAACTTGAACCACTTTGAGACGGTACAAATTTGTATGTTGGAGTTATTTTGCTTCGTTAAATGAAAACAGACTTCAACCTTTAATTCGCGATTAGCGGGCATTTCCTACGACCCCGAAAATCAAATTGGTTACTGCGTTCTTCATTGCCTAATGCTAAACGTTGTTCTATATTCCTTGAAATAATTTTGGAACACACTCTGAACTTTTTTCGACTTTTCAAGTAGTTCTTATATGATCAATTTTCCACCTAGAAACCGGGATGGAATGAATTCCTTTACGGAATTTATAGTGATTCCTCATAAGCGATTGCTCTTTTGGGTTTGTTGCTAATATCTTTTTTTCTATTTTTTTGTCAGAGAGGAACCCCCTGAAGAAAGCGATGCCAGTACGAAAAGAGGAGTGGAATATTGCAAGCGGGAAATCCGAAAGCTCTTCATAATCTGGAGGAAGGGATGAAAGATAAGAAAAACGTTTGTGAATTTAGTTAATTACGAAACCTTTCCGACAAGAAATGGCAGTTTAATAGGATAGAACAAGTTAGTTAATAGATTATATTTAGGAACATTCAATTCTTAATTGCATTTCAACTGAAGAAATTGTCTGACAAGAAATTGCAGGTTTTTTCGTTAGAATAAGGTTTCAGTTTGTCGCTTTGGTTAACACAAATTCACAGCTGAAAAATTATCTGTCTTGCTAAATTCAATGTTTTCGCATTGAAACTTCGAAGAATATCAACAGTGAAATGTCAGTTCTGCCTTTTTTGTCGGAAAGGTTCATGTTTTCATGAAGGGGTTATCGAGCGATCATTGCAATTCTTTTTTGGCTTTCCCGGATTTTGTTTGAATTTTTTTGCGTGCTTAACTCTGTTGTTTAACTTCAAGTTTGTTTATAATTTATTGAAATTACATGCAAAACAACAACAAAAGTAAAGAAATCGGTCAACAAACGCTCGAAGCCTCTGGGTTGAAAGCATGAAGTTAGATTAAGCTTGTTAAGGTGACCTGTGTTCGTTTAATTTTTTGGTGAGGTTGTAAAGAATTATGTCTGGGTTTTAAAAGATATTTCGTATGCGCTCCACAACAAATCACGATTGAAAAAATTAATTCAGTTTTTGTTGCAAATTGTATTATTTAAAATCAGTTCCGTTGATTCGCTGACAAGAATTGATGATCTTTATATTTATATTTAACTGAGTCGCTGACAAAATTGACAATAATTCCATATATTTAATTCTCATTGTCTTTGAATTTAAAAAATTGTGTTGAATCCAGTCTTTTGATCGCCGACAATATATCGACAATCATTCAATATATTTAGTAGCAATTGTCTTGGATTTTTCAAGTGTAATAAGCCAATTCTGTTGAATCGTTGGCAAAGTTGACGATCATTTCTACATCTACAGTTATTCTAGTTGTCTTGAAGTTTAAAATTTTGCGTTAAATCAAGACTTAGTGATCGGTTATATCAAACTACAAGTCAATATTCAGTTCTAATCGTCTTGGATTTTTTAATTGTATTTTAAAAATCAGCTTCGTTGAATCGATAACAAAACTTGACGATCGTCCCTCTTCCTTCGGTATTGTAATTGTCTCAGATTTTTACATTGTTTTAAATCAGTGACAATCTTCGCTTCAAACTATTTTTGATTCTATTTGCCTTAGATTTTTCTTTCAATTTATTTTCATTCAATCTGTTGAATCACTGACAAAAATTGACGATCTTCCTATAAGCAAATACTTTATTCCAATCGTCTTGGATTTTTAAATTGTATTAATCAGTCGTGTTCATAAATCGCTGATACAAAACTGTTCGACGTAACATTTTTCTTTTTTTTTCTGCCTTGTTTAACCAGACATTAATCTTTAAACCCTCATAGTTAGAGAGCTTTTGTCAAAACCAGTGAGTTTCCGAATGCTACACAGCTCAAAAATAAAACAAACGTGCACATCTTCGTAAAAATGCCTTTTTCAATTTTGTTCAATAACTTCACACCGTTATTTTTGCATGTCTTTCATAATATTACTTGTGCAAAAGCTACGCCCACGTTCTTTCATTATATATTTTTGTTTCGTCTTGTCCTGTGTAGAAAACTGAAATGAATGGTTTTGACATGGCTTGATTTTATATTTCTCGAAGGTGACATGGCAAGCTATTTTTTTTTTGCAATCGACAGAAATTGTTTGCGGATTGTTTAAATCAGGTTAATTTACGAACACGTGCTCGACTATTTTTAAGCCTCGGCAAGTTAATTATTTTTTTTTTGTTTAATTTCATATTTCATACCAGCTTGCCTTTGGTATCTTCTTGAAATATATCATTTGTATTGCTATAACATCGTGTGAAATAGCATGTCCTAAAGCGACAAGCAGCTGGAAATCTGTTTAGTTTACAGAAATGAGAAGCAGGTTTCTAAATTGGGTCAACTGTAACATTTCAGTGCACTAGTTTGAGTATTGCGACGGTGGGAATATTTTTTAATCGCTTTAATTTAGAGAGTTTGTATAGTTGGGCTCAACTTAGTCCGCTATATAAACTCCCTTAGTTGTTGCGACTTTAAAATGTTCTTACCTTCGCAATATTTTACCTAGTGTGCCGAAATGTTGCAGTTGTGCTGATTTTAACCTGCTCTTCCCATTTCTGTAAACGGGTTTCAACTGTTTGTCGTTTTAGGGTATACTATTTTACGCAATGTAAAAAAATCTAAATTCGTGGATGCAACATCAATCTATAACTTTAAAAACATCTTTGTTTGGGAACTAAATTGGATTTATCTTGGTGAATTTTTTTTACAAGATGGTGTATTAATTTTACTGGCGGGAAAAAATTCGAGGGGGAATCCTCTTAAATTTTTGGTCAAAAAAGTTGTCAGGGGAAATGCTGTGCAAATTTTTTTTAATTTTCCCGCCAAAAGTCTTAGTATATGGAGGAAACATTTTTTCCTCACACCTTTTTAATAATTTAATTGAATTCACTTAACTAATTAACTTATGTATTAGAGATAATAGTGAGCAAATAATAAAACAATTGAAACAGAACACTTGTTGATTCTTGACTGAATACTTTATTTGCTTAATTAAAGTAAAATAAACTTTACACTTATATATATATTGTTTGAGTATTGTTTTATTGACTACATAATTAAATTTGAAGAACTAAAAATATGTTTTTTAAAAAAAATGGGGTATGCGAATTTTAGGCGCCGTATTTTTTCGGGAAAATAAAATTAAACAGAGTACATGATGCTTTTTTTTTTTAAAAAAAAAGTTGGCGCATGCGTATTTAAAGCGCCCGTATTTTTCTAAGTTTTTTGGCGGGAAAATTAGAAAAATTGAACATACGTTACCACGCCAACTAAGCATTGGAGAAAAGTTGCAAGAACACTGATATTGAAATAAACGTTTTGAACAACACTTACTCGGCAGAAATAAGTGATCTTTAGTCTCAGAATGTTAAAGGAGAAGTTCACTCCAGAATGGCCATTTATTTTCTTTACGCCAATAAAAAGTTTCTACAAAAATATGTTATTCACCAAAATTTCAGCTCCCAACGAAATCTTTCTCTAAAGTAGCCCAAAATTCGACAACTGAACGCCGCCATCTTGGAGCTAGTAATGTATGCGTGACGTCAAAGAGTTCAGCCTGAAGTTTAGCGGGAAAATTTAAATACTCGAAACTCCTTGTTTCTTTGTAGTGGCTTTTGTTTGTCAAAATGCCTGTTTGTGCAGCTCCATGTTTCTCAAACAGAGCTTCAAGAGATACAAAAAAACCTTTTGCCTTTCTTTCCTTTCAGACAGGCATTTTGACAAACAAAAGCCACTTCAACGAAACAAGGAGTTTGAAGTATTTAAATTTTCCCGCTAAACTTCAGGCTGAACTCTTTGACGTCACGCATACATTACTAGCTCCAAGATGGCGGCGTTCAGTTGTCGAATTTTGGGCTACTTTAGAGAAAGACTTCGTAGGGATTTAGCGCTCGTTGGAAGCTGAAATTTTGGTGAATAACATATTTTTGTATAACCTTTTTATTGGCATAAAGAAAATAAATGGCCATTCTGGAGTGAACTTCTCCTTTAAGAAAGATTTTTGAGCTAGAAAACTAAGTATAAAATTTGCTTACGAGGAAACGAGCACATTGTATAGCCATTATAACCAAGTTGAAAAAAAAAATACCCGACTTGACTTACAACTTTGAGTTTTTGTGTAATATTAACACGCTAAATATTTAGAATTTGCACAACCACGACGGTTTCATTTTCCGACGAATTGTAAACACGAACAACTAAATAGCGAAGCAAACTTTTCAGTTACAAATTACAGCTATACAGTGTGAAAGTTGCCTTAAAGGAATCTTTTAATACTAGCAAAATTTGTTGATTCAAATTTCGATCCTTGGGCTCACGTTTCATCAAACAAGACAATTGGAATTAGTCAATGAATTTTCCGAGCCCCGAAGAAAACAGCCAAGTTGAACTTGTTAACTAAAATGTCCTCTTGGTAACCTGGAGCATAAGCCGCACGACGAGTGACCAGTTCCTTAGTGTTTTCTGCTTAATCCGAGAAGAAAATTAATATTATCGATCTTTACAATCCGTCCTACTTTGCTCTTATGTCTTGCATTGCTTCCAATCTTTTGCCTTCATTGTATTTCCTCTAGTACATACAGTTTCCTTTGGCGTACTTTCATCTTCAGCGTGCCGTATCCGTATCTTTGACTTCGTCTTAATCTCTCTCCTGGCTTGATTATAGCAGCTGAAATCATAAAAATAAAAATAAAATTAAAATCTTCGATTTACGGAGCATATTTTGTAATTATAGTTCATTTATCTTAATAATGTCACACAATTTCTCAGCGTATTCTTCCACACAGGCTACTTTACATACGAACTTGAATTTTTCAAAATATTTCTCCATGTACATGTAACCTTCAAAAACTTTCATTCATTGATTACTGTGTGCAGTTTTCAAACAAGATAAACGAAATATCACCGATTGCTAAGTGATTGGCATTAATTTCTCTTTACAAGATCAGTGCATTGTCACGAAAGACGAGCGGTGGAAATAAAGAAAACCATCAACTCAGGAATATTGTCTTGATGTAAAACCGAATTCTCATAACTAACATTATAGAAATGTATGACAATCACTAAGGAGAATCGATATTTCAATAAAACTTAGAACTGAAAGAGTCAAGTCACCTGAAGCACTCGTGTTCATGGATGGCTCCACTGCATTCTCTGCTGCATCGTTAATATTTTCTTCCTGTAAAAAGGATTTTCATGTTATGTAAACATGCTACTAAAAAACCTCTTATTGTTATGCAAAATAATCCTGTTAAAACATTCAAGGAGTTTCAACTTTTAGGCTGCAAAACCTTTTTAAAGATTTTGTACAAGGCTTTCCTTAACAAAAAAAAAACTCTCGTGAAAACAGCTCTTACCTTGAAGAGAAGTCAAAAGCCATTTGCTGAGAGTACACCGTGACATCTTTGCTTAACGCACGTGCTTCCAAGGTTTGCTTGAAGTGAAGTTCTTGTTGCAATTGTTTGTGTTTCGTAACAGCGCCAAACGTCAAGATAATCCCAGACGGAAGCTTAATACGTTTTCGTGGTAACATGCGAAGCCCTAGGTGGATTTCTGGAATTAAAATTACAAACGTTGATGGTGAAAATCCAAACGAAGTAACCAACCGACATTTTTTATCACATGTATACATAAGAAATTTAAATTTGCAAACGTTTGCGACCACGCACCAAATATGGAGCTACTTCAATGCGATCATCTGATTGGTTTGTTTTCTCGTTAGAATTAAATGCGGGATATTCCTAATGAATATTCCTTTGCAGTTTGAAAACCCTTTGTGAAGTTCGCGGAATGAATTCGTGCTCTTATGCAAGCGCACACAAGATGAGATACAACGCATTTTTAGCCGAAAAACAGCGATCAAGTTTCATAAATTTACCCAATTTCATTTTCAAGCTTTTGATCGAGTTTCGGAATATTTTAATACCTTTCAAGAGAGGCATTTCACATTTCCGCGAAATGAATCATTTGCAAAGGCGTCCCATCATTCGTGTGAATGGGCTGACCATATAGAGGGGCGGGGGGGGGGGGGGGGGGGGGGGGGCAGCTTTTGGTCCCACTTATAATAATAATAATAATAATACATAATATTTTAAGAGGAGGCCTCCAATCACCTAGAGGTGGTTTTCAGGAGGGTCCTCTGAGAAAATAAATGTCAAACCTTTAAAATACATTAAAATCTAAGATACAATAAAAAGGACAAAACCTATGCGGTAATAAAAACTAAAAATATCTAAAACTGTAGCTAACTAAGATTAAAAACTAGAACAAGAGATTAAAATACTACTAACTAAGGTTAAAAATGGTGTAATAAAAACTGTTTCAATTTGTATTTAAAAATAGTTTTCGGCATCAGTTTCTTTAAAGCACTTGGTAGCGTGGCCCAGTCGTTAATGGCTTTATAATATGTTTTGCTTTTTCCCCATTCCGTTCTTGGCCTACTGACTTTGGGCATGTAGCCATTTCGGGTATTATAACCGTGTCGTTGGTTCATGGTGGATCTGAATACACCGAAATGCTCGGGGATGCTACCTTTGATTGCATCTTGCACAACACAACACCGATGACCGAACCGCCTCGCATGTAAAGACACCCACCGCAACGACGTCAAGGCCTCTGCTGATGACACTTTCGACTTAACGATCTTCTTCGCAAAGCGATTTTGAAAAGATTGTAATTGTTTCATCTGTGTTGTAAGACCAGGCTGGTCACCCCAGACAATATCTGCGTAATCTTGGTGTGGTAGGACAAGGCCATTAAAATATGCTGAGACTTTTCTGATCCAGCATATGATAGATTCGATTGAAGACTAAAAGGCGATGTCCTAATTTTTGTAAGAGGCTATTGACGTGCATCTTCCATTTCCATTTCTCATCCAGTAATACACCTAGATACTTAAAAGATGAAACACGATCTATTTGCCCTTCATCAGTAGAAAACTGAAAGTCATTAAACGGAGACAACATTGTCTTGCTACCTGAAAGCATCAATTTGGTCTTTTTTACATTAAGCGTTAATTTGTTGTCGGTATACCAGTCAGAGATTAAGGTGAAGTCATGTCGAAGGGCATCATTAAGCTCTTGGGGTGTCGACGCAGCAACTATTAAAACAGCATCATCCGCATATAATATGAGTTCACTCTTCGTTACAGCAGCTGACAAGCTGTTAATGTAAACATTAAATAGAAGTGGGCCTAGGATACTTCCTTGTGGAACACCCAAGTCAATAGGGCGAGTCTCTGATACCTCCCCGTTTATACACACGCATTGCCGTCTGTCTGCAAGATACGATTTAAACCATCTCAGACTCCTTGCTGCTAGCCCGATGTGTTCAAGCTTTCCCAGGAGTATCTTGTGATTTATAGAGTCGAATGCCTTGGATATATCGAGAAATAGCATACCAGCGACTTTTCCTCCATCAATGGCATCAAGCACAGAGTTGTTTAGTTGACCGACCGCTTGTGCCGTACTACGCCCACGTCTAAATCCGTACTGATGTTTGTATAACCAGCTCAAGTGATCTAGATAAGCACTCATTTGTGTGTGTATCACTCTCTCCAAAACTTTACTTAGAACCGGCAGCACAGAAATAGGTCTATAGTTTTCAACCAAAAGTTTGTCCTCAGCTTTATACAGCGGGGTTACACGTGCAACCTTCCACATGGCAGGAACTGTTGCGTCTGTGATCGATTTATTAATGAGATATGTTATTGAGGGAGCAAGCTCCGCTTCGGCATCTCTCACTAACCTTGCCGGTATTTTGTCTAGTCCAGCTGCCTTGTTGACCTTCAATGAGTGCAAAATCTTAGAGACAACTTTAGAACTGACGCATTGAAGTTCGCATAAATTTTCATCATCAGTTTGGACAGCAGATTCGTATTTCTTCCAGGCATCCTTTGATATGAAGAACAATTTTTTGGCAATACGACATCCAATGGTTGCAAAGAACTTGCTGAATTTAGAGGCGACAGCTTTAGGTTCTGATATAATACGTTCACCTTCCTGCAATTGAAATGTCAAATTATCCACTTTCTCATTTCCCAAAGCTGAATTCAACGTGCGCCACATCTCTTTAGGGCCTTGGGCGGATTCAATTAGTTTCTTGTAATACAAAGCCTCAGCCGCCTTGATTTTCCTGTTAGTTAAGTTCTTTAACTTGCGATAATTGTCCCACATTTCTTGTTTACCTCCCGATCTTTTGGCGACTTTATACGCATAGTCTCTCTCAGCCATTACATCTTTCAGTTCCTTTGTGATCCACGGCTTTATTGCACGCTTCGTTCTCAGCTTTTTGATAGGTGCATGACGATTGGCAACATCGACAAAAAGAGTGTTCCAAGCAGAAACGGCATCATTCAGATCATCGAATGACTCAACAACACTCCAGGGAATACCAGCCACCTCACTGCGAAACTTTTCTTTGTTGTAGCGCTTAAATAACCTCACTTCGCGAATTTCCGCATGGGCCTTGCAAACTCCAGCTTTTTTAACAGCGAAGACAACAGAATGATCACTGGCTGCGAAATCTTGTACTCCATGTGAAACAATGCGATGCAAATTATTTACAAATACTAGGTCAATTGCTGTCTTTGTGTGCTCTGTTACGCGAGTGGGCTCTTTGACAAGTTGACTCAAGCCGTGAAGTCTGGTTGCATGCATTAGGCTCCGTGTATATTTACAGGGTTTTGATGCAATAACATCAGCGTTAAAATCGCCCATCATAATAATATCCTTATTCGCTTCATCGGTCAGCTTTTCGAGAACGTCTTGCTTAAAACTTGATAAAAAGTTTTCAGGATTCATAATTGGCGGCTTGCACACCACTCCAAAAATACTGTTTCTTGCTTTATCTGGACAGATTTCCACACACACCATTTCGAGAGATTCGCTTTCCAAATCCTTTCTTCTCTTACTAGGCCATTTACTCTTCACAAACACTGCACAGCCACCTCCATTTCGATTTCTATCCTTTCTGTAACAAACATAGCCTGAAGGACACACTTGTCCATCAGGGATGGTACAATCCAGGCGTGATTCAGTAACTGCAAATACATCAAGTGCTGTTTCCTCAAGTAGCACGTCCACGTCACCAAAATGACCTGGCAGTGTAACGACATTAACATGGGCAAATTTCATTCCTCTTCTCTTTAGAGCGGGATTCATTCTCGCACGTATATTTGCGCCACTTTCTTCTCTGTTATCGCAACTAGCTGGTTTGATTGTATTCCGGACAGGTGTATCTACGCCTGGAAATAAACAATCTATGCATTCCCAAGCCATTGAGTCGTTACACAGTTGATTGTACTCGGTGGTGTTCATGCTGATGCATTTGGCGTGAAACCAGCCGTCACAGCAATCGCACTGAATCGCCTTCTGGTTTTTCCTGCATCCTTTAGAGCAGACGGTACACGGATCTTTTATAGGCCCAGGATTTGTCATAACATCACCAGACAACAGCACTATGTAGGCAGCACAAAAGGTGATGTTTCCAAATTTCAAAGCGGCCACACATTTCAAAGATGGCGACATCATCGATTGCCTTTCGTACTTGCGTACTAAACCAGAATTACGGGTCGGGAAGTGCTTCACACTTAGCCCACTCGATACATAAACAATGCTTGCTTCGTTATCAATCTTCACATCCAGTTTATGAGAGCCAATAATAATGGTAAGCGAAAGCCAAACTACCATTAGAGCCATTACAGAGGTTAAGCTCACGTTTACTTTTCCCGCGAACGGCAAAAAGGAAACTTTTACCGTTTATCGCTCAGTACGTCAAAGTGAGTAGTTTCGTGTTTGGTGTGAGTCAGTAAATTGTTTTCCATTTTCTGATGGATTTATTTATTAATTAGAGAAAAAATAAGCAGAATCAGCAACATATTGACGTTTGCCGTTTGCCGTTAGAACGTGAAGCGTAAACTCTTATTAACTCCCGATTCCCAGCCCTTCCCCAGTTGTTTCCGCCTCGTTGATGGTGGTTACATTACAAAACAAATCCAAGGAAAAAGGGTGGGACTGCCCTCTCCCCCTTAAATCAGCACATTGCATTCAAGGGTCAAAAACGATAGATCCACGCCCAGATTGGTCTCCTTTAGGGGTTCAATTACAATTTTTCCAATGAGCATCCCTGCCCCTTTCGTACGGAACCCCCCCACCCCCCCCCCCCCCCCCCCCCCCCTTCCCCATTCCAGGGCCTTAGGTTTTCTTTGGGATCTTAAGGATTGTGTTCCCTTTACAAAGAAACACTTGACTGAGTATAAAATAATGTAATTATAACAATAAATTACCTTCTGGTATTCTTGAGATGTTGCAGATCCCTGTAGTCTGGACGGATTCACTGGCAGCATATACCAGCCAGCCGTACTGTAGGTAAAAAGACCAGAAAGTTACCACAACTAAGCAACCATGCACATGTGCCGCCAGGGAGAGAAGTGAACTTGTAAAAGTGAAGGAAAGACAAGAAGGAATTTTGGGGGTTTAGAAATTTGCAATTTTGGCCAGCCAAAATTGTCTCCAGTATATTTGGAGCTGGTTGTATTTTTAGTAATATTTTGGGTATTTTCAATAATATTTAGGACTGCTTGTTTAGACAGGGAGGGGTGTGACAAAGTTTAGGTTTTTTGACAGGGGAGGGGTGGGGGTGGAAATATTTTTCACAAGAGGTTTTTGTGTTTGGTATCAACTTAACCCTACATGTATCTGAGAATTATATACACACATAATTGAGCCTGGTGTTGCCATTAAACCACGTTTACGACTTTAAATAAATATCATACCATACCATACCCAATTTGAGTTTATTTCAATCATCATTAAAACATGCCTGCCCATTGCGTTGTTCTGGAAAATATCCATACATATCCATCCATATCTATGGAAGGTTTTTTGGTTTGAATCCCCCACCCCTCTGGAAATTCCAATTAAGCCCCATACTTTCCTTTGAAAATGCTGGCTTTTGAGACCCTGCACCCCCTCAAAATTTCCATTGACATTCCATGGTGTGCGTATGGATATTTTATGGAACTGCACATTTCATTAAAAAATGAAATGGGTTTTGCACTTAAATGAGCACTTTGGAAGAGGGGGATTGCACAACACACTCAGAAATCTTGTTCAAATTTGCTATGGTGGCACATTTGCATATACCTTTATTAACTTCTCAAAGGTAACCTCTACACTAATGACAAGTTGATGTCAAATTGTTTGAATTCCTAAATTCCAAATTTTACATGTCAAGGGCTATATCCCTTTCTCTTCTCAAACAGCATGTCTTAGTCATTATAAGAGTGATATTTGCTTCTAGCATGTCATTGCTATGTGGTATCTATGTATCTGACTTATTTCTGCAAGCGGCCCACTATTAGGTAGCAATCAAATAAGAAAATCACTCAGATTACTCACCATGACTTTTAACTCTTCTTTCTCTCATCCACATTTTCTGCGTGAATCATTTGGTCACATCAGTCTGTCTTTCTATTTTCAATGGTCTGGTTTATATTTTCATTTCTTGGTCTGTTCTCTTTCAGGTCCTTAAGATAATAATTAAAAGTGACTGTTTAATCTCATGAGGTGTCATGCAGGATATGCAGACCAGTATTGTAGTCGACGATTTAAAGGGACACTGTGTCATTGTCATCATCAATCTTTCTTTAAACACAAATATCTTATTTACAATAAAAATGGTCATCCTTAAGAATTGTGTACTACACAAACTACATTAATTGCATTAATCAACTACATTAATTAAGATAAAATGCTATGATGTTATCATGGTTCAAACACTAATAATTTATACTATAAGTCATCTTTCTCGTGCAAAGAAATTTTAAAAGCATTCAAATTGGGTGACTATCTGATTTAAGGGCACATCTTGTTCCACAGAACAGATCCCCTGTAGTATAGGTAGGCTATTTTTTGCAAACTCTGTTCACAGTTTGTAGGAAAAAAAAAGGTGTGAGTGTAAGGTGTAAGGTGTAAGTGGCTCGACGACTCGGCGGCTCGACAGCTTGGCGACCCATCAGTCACTTTCAAGGATAAAAAAACGAGTAAGGTATATATTCAATTGGCTTGACGGTTTGGTGGCCCATCAGTCACTTTCAAGGATAAAAGAACAAGTAAGGTATATAATTATTTAAGTGGCTCAACAGCTCGGCTACTCGTTAGTCACGTTAAGTGATTAAAGAATTAAAGGATTAAAGAACAAGGTATATTCACGTGTAGTGCGCTTGTTTTGGCTCATGGATTAAAGAACGAGGTATATTCATGTATATAATAAGCGCGCTTGTTTTTTCAACGTCCAAGCCGGTGAACCAGCTGAATAATATATCTTAAAAACAACTACCGAGCCACCAAGCCAGCTGAATACTATATCTTAGAAACCACTGATGAGCCGCCGAGCCAACTTAATTTGTATAGCTTCAAATTAAAGTGGCCCTGTGAACTTTGTTTCGAAGTTATTCACAATTTGATTGACGACTACATAATGAAATTCCCAAGTTCATAGCGAACTTCAGAAATTTCGAACGAACTTCGGAAGATGTTTGTCAAATGTTTTGTGAAGCCCTCTGTTAAGACCTGTGACACCTATTTAACCCCTGTATAATTGGTTTTGTGCTTCAATCAATAGTGTTATTGTTTTGACGTTTTTTCTGCATGCAGGGGGAGGGCAGTGTGTGACATTTGTAGACTGTGGACTGCAGACTAATCACAGGCAGCCCAAGCTCACGTTTCGAGCAGTTGGTAGGTATAAATTGGTGTTGTGTATTATGAACACTAGACCGTTGAGAATATTATAAGGCTTTGTATGGGATTTGGGTCGATTTTGGCCGTATTTATGCTTAAAATACAGTAAATATACAAAATAAACTTACTTTTGCCGTTTGCTGTGTCCTTTTTGCCTGTTTTGCGTCCTGAAGTGGTGTTTTAGTCGATTTTTTTCTTCCCTGTTCCTTCCTTCCTAAGACGGAGTCAAGGCGAAACACTGCCATGGCGATCGATCCGCGATCGAGCGGCGATTTTTAGCCCGAAAATCGGTCCCAACGGCGTCTTTTCCTTTCTCACGTAAAGGTCGTTAGCTCTCCTCCTCCCACGAATCCACAGCTTTGGAAAATCTCAATGCATACCCTTTGAAATAAACCGATTTCCACGACTAATCCATAGGTTTCGGAGGTCTGCAATTCCTGTGTAATTCGAAGTTGACACGACCGTTTCAAACTAGGCTTAGCGGCCTGGCCTGGTGTCAAATCCACATACGTCCACGGGAGGGAAGGTAAAAATTACTTAGTCGCAATCCGAAACTTTCTAAGTAATTTTTACCTTCCCTCCCGTGGACGTATGTGGATTTGACACCAGGCCAGGCCGCTAAGCCTAGTTTGAAACGGTCGTGTCAACTTCGAATTACACAGGAATTGCAGACCTCCGAAACCTATGGATTAGTCGTGGAAATCGGTTTATTTCAAAGGGTATGCATTGAGATTTTCCAAAGCTGTGGATTCGTGGGAGGAGGAGAGCTAACGACCTTTACGTGAGAAAGGAAAAGACGCCGTTGGGACCGACTTTCGGGCTAAAAATCGCCGCTCGATCGCGGATCGATCGCCATGGCAGTGTTTCGCCTTGACTCCGTCTTAGGAAGGAAGGAACGGGGAAGAGAAAAATCGACCAAAACACCACTTCAAGACGCAAAACAGGCAAAAGGACACAGCAAATGGCAAAAGTAAGTTTATTTTGTATATTTACTGTATTTTAAGCATAAATACGGCCCAAATCGACCCAAATCCCATACAAAGCCTTATAATATTCTCAACGGTCTAGTGTTCATAATATGCAACACCAATTTATACCTACCAACCGCTCGAAACGTGAGCTTGGGCTGCCTGTGGACTAATGAACTTTGTGGCGGTTAGTTTTCGCTGCCGTTTGCTTGCGGTAGCTGTACTTTGGCTGTTTGGAGCACACTGTTTTGCTCCGTAAACAGCTAAAAAAGCAATCGTAGCCCACAGTCTGTAGTCTGCAAATGTCAGACACAGGGGGGGGGGGGGGGGAGGGAGTGGGGATTGTTATGGACGACAAAGGCAGGTATGGGCTTCCAGCACATTTTTAAATTAAGCGGACTTTAAAAGGCCAATTATAAATATCTTAAAACGGCTAAATAAGCTGTATGTAGGTAACATTAATGTTTCAAAACAATCATTTCTTTAGTTAAATTACAGTTTTGGGAAATATTTAACGCTTAAGCTTACAGTTTTATAACCTTGTTTATAGCGGAGCTCCCGCGAGCGCCGAAGGCGCCCGCGGGCGGAGCTCCATACCCATAGAAAATGGGAAATCCATCAAGCCAAGAAAATTTGGTGGTCGCCCGCGTCCGTACGTACGTCCGTACGTACGTACGTACGTACGCACGGATTAGGCCTGGGACGAGTTTATCTTTGTCCTTGATTTGGAGTCGTTTCTTTCGCAAAAAGTAAGACAAAAACATTTTTTGGTTTGTTGAGAGTTAACTTAAATGTCATAGAAACTTGTAAGAACACTTTATTACTTCAGCGTTTTTTTTCTCATGTTTTCTCATGATCTGGACATTTCATTTCAACTTAAACGAAGCGGTTGTATGAAAAGGCGGCAAATAGTTTGTACGTTGTTCACATTTTAACCTGAATGAAAGACGCGAAGAAAGATCAAAGCATGCTGGAAAACATAGTTCTTCGTGAATATTTCTCGCTCTATTTACTCATCTACATCATGAAAACTCATGCCAAATGATTTAGGACAACCTCTTAACGGGAAGATCCGAAATAATTGCCGACTTCAACGTGATATACATCGGACAACACCGAGAGTTGAAGCACTGCGGCTAACCAAGGCTGAAGAATTAATTGAGCTGACATTGAGCTAAAATAGCCGGTGAAGTTCACTAAGTGATGGATAAAAGACTGTTAACAGCTACACCGAAAGGAAAGGAGAGATCAATCTTCGCTGATAATTCAAGACATGTAACTTATATGTCGCTGGTGTTGGAGTAAGACGTACAACGAGTGGCGTTTTCGTTTCCGATATTATTGTGCTGGTTTGAAATTTTTGCCCTGCAGAATTTACAAGCCTTCTCCAAACTTGAGGTAACAAACGTAAATGTATATATGCACTAAGCATAAGTTTGATTTTATTGTAAGAATCTGTTTATACTATACTTCATTTATGAACGAATTTGAAGTAGTGTCGGTTTTCAGATCTTCCCGTAAATATAATGCTGCTTACAAACCTGTTCATGTTTCTACATTTTATACAGACATTGTTTATTAAATATTTCGTTTAGGTTAATTGTTTTTTGTTTTAGTTGGTGGAGTTAACTGTGATGTTCATGAATGACCATGATTGGATTTTCATAACAATATCAAATTATTAAGTTTCACGGATCAAAATCACGATTTCGCTTTATAAATTACTACACGTACAGAAAAAAATCCTGGGAAACAAACCGAGTAAAACTACTCAGCGATACTGCACACCAATATATATTTAAGCGATCTATTATCCAACCGCTCTCGCTTGCATTTGTCTTGTTTCTCTTATCAGCGAGGATGTTGAAATCGTAAACCAATATTTCGCCGATTTCGTTGCGAGTTACCTGTGCTTGGCTGAGCAAGTTCAGACTTAACCTTCCGCATATTTGCTTACCAGAAATGAAGAAAATTCAATCAGTTCTCTGCA
The DNA here is from genome assembly GCA_963693305.1 of Meandrina meandrites. Taxonomy (NCBI): domain Eukaryota; kingdom Metazoa; phylum Cnidaria; class Anthozoa; order Scleractinia; family Meandrinidae; genus Meandrina; species Meandrina meandrites. The sequence goes on from OY855914.1 coordinate 23,479,485, forward strand.
TAAAATTCTCTAAGGTTTTTAGCAAGGCGTACGGTAAAACAGAATTAGTTAATCATGCAACCAAACTGCAACGAAAAGAACACGGTTCAAAACAGTCAAAACAACATTGTAAGCTTATTCTAAGTTAGCGTGCACCACTTTCCAAATCACAAACTGCTACAATTCTTACACAAAATCTGCTTTAAAATGACTTACAAAAACGGCACCATCAATTTGCAGAGTTTGTTTTCCGCCGTGAGTTTTGTTTGCCATAGCGTGAGTTCATTTTGTTTACTGTGTTTAGCAGCGAGTTTACTTAGTTTGTTTTTCTGTATTTTTGTTTTTGCCTTAACTGCTTTGGAGTAAATCAAAGCAAGACCAAGGTCCTTTTACATTGAATAAGTCATAAATGTTTATTAACATAGTGTACAGTAAACGTTGTATAAAGTTTTACTAAGATTTGTTGTTGCCCCTACGTGCGTACGTGAGGAACCCAATAAAGTGCACTCGTCAATTTTAATTTTAGAACCTGTCACAGGCAAAAATTTAGGAGGATTAACCTCGAAATATATTGACATCGCCTTCGTCAACAAAACCGTGAGAGGTTTTTACATGTAAGATTTCTAAGTTTAACCATGAGAGATTGAAAATTAATTTATTTTGAACCCTTATGGGCCACTGTATATGCTTAGAAATAGTGTGGCTACTTATTTGGTAACACTGTAATTAAATTGAGCAAAAGAATAATAAATGGGAGCTTCGCTTTTAGGCCTGCCTAAATCTATATATTACTCTGTTATACTCACTAGTGGGTTCCTCGATCGTCGCAGTGATATTTCACACCCCAAGCCATTTAACCAACTAGAGCTATCCATGACAAAATGCCTTGCTTGCTTTGTTCCCACAGATAAACCTGTCAGGCGTTGAAAACCCACCACAAGGAACTAAGTGTAAGATGTCAAAACCGTGCATGTATTCTACAATTTCCGCCATCTTGCATCTTTGCGAGTCTGAGTACCAGATTCCTCACGGTCATTATCTGGAGTTACCAACTTCCTGTCCGAATCAAAATTGGCTTCCGGTACAGCCACTGATCACTTTGAAACCATCTTCCGTATTTTACGATAACCATTCTTTGAAAGAAATGCTTCGTTTTTAAAAGATCTAAATGGCCAGTCAAGGACAGTGATAGCGATCCTCCTCGTGACCTACCTTTCAATGTATTTTTTCATTTATTACTTTAATTCAGTTTGTAAGTCACAAAATGAATTCCCTCTTCACCACCGGTGTGCGACAAATACACACTGCAGACTGGCACACCGATAAACCTGAATAGCGCTCAGGTAAGACTGAATATCGCTCTGATTAGCCTGAATAGCCCTCCGTTAGGCTGAATAGTGCTCTGGTTAGCCTGAATAGCTCTCCGGTTAGGCTGAATAGCGCTCCGGTTAGCCTGAACGGCGCTCTGGTTATCCTGAATAGCGCTCCGGTTAGCCTGAATAGTGCTCCGGTTAGCCTGAATAGCGCTCCGGTTAGCCAGCGTAGCTTGGCGTTCTAGTCAGTAACGAGCGCGCGAGCAAAGCGACGGCGGGGGCAGAAGGGGAGAAAGAAAGAACGCGTTCTTACTTTCTCCCCTTCTGCCCCCCGCCGTCGCTTTGCTAGTGCGTTCTTTCTTTCTCCCCTTCTGCCCCCGCCGTCGCTTTTCTCGTGCGCTCGTTTTCTCGCTCTCCCTGACTGACTAGAACGCCAAGTTACGCTGGCTACGCTCCTGTTAGCCTGAATAGCCTCTGGTTAGCCTGAATAGCGCTCCGATTAGCCTGAATAGCGCTCCGGTTAGCTCCGGTTAGCCTGAAATAGCCCTTCGGTTAGCTTGAATAGCGCTCAGGTTAGCCTGAATAGCTTGTTAGCCTGAATAGCGCTCCGGTTAGCCTACAGCTTGAATGGCGCTCCGGTTAGCCTGAATAGCGCTCCGGTTTGCTGGAATAATACTCTGGTTAGCCGGAATAGACCTGAATACTGTAAATAGCGCTCCGGTTAGCCTGAATACAGTGAATATCGCTACGGTAAGCCTGGTTTGCTCTCAATAGTGGTAACGGTAACACGATGTATAATCTGTTGGTCTGCAATCTGCGTTATGCATCAGTCAATTCCAGCAGTGCCCATCCCCCCCCCGGGCAACCGTGGGGTATTTGCTCATGTTGTCAGTCCCGGGGGAGGGGTATTTGCAATTTTAGCGCGGCCCGGGGACTGGGCATTTGCACAACCCGGGGCAACCCCGGGGCATTTGACACGTTGTTTGCGACACTGCACTAATGAGGGATTTCATCGGTAAAGACATACAGTTTGTGGAAGATTGGTTAGTTCGTCACGGCTTAGACAAGCTCGTCGATGTTTTTAAAGTTATGTTTACTTTATTCTAGATATTCTACTTCAGTGAAAACAACCAACGTGGTGATTTTCATGATAATTATATAATATACGACTATTTACTCATTACGCATTTAATGAAAATGAAACTCGAACTGAAGTGCACATTTTTGCGGATGGAAGGATCCAGGAGCGAGTCCCTTGCTTTGTTGAGTCTTTGTTACCTCTTGTTGCCACTTTTAAACTTAAATATCTAGATTTGTTTCTTTACTTATTGATTAAACGAACTGTTTAATAAAGGATTGAAATATTGTTTTAAAGTTATTTTATTTCTACAAACAATCACAATTGTTTATTAAAAATTAAACATGTTTAGATGGATTGTCTTTAGCATTATTACCAAATATTCAGGATTAAAAAACGTCAACTGTTCAAATCAAAATAAAAAGAAACAGAATCACACTTGAAATCTCGCCCTTGCATTTATAAACTACAGTCTTGATAGACGAACGATCCCGGGGGCGGTGCATTTGCCCTTTTACTCCGTCCCCACCCCAGGGCATTGGGCAGGCTCATGTGTCCCCACCCCGGGGAATTTACCATTTTTTTAAAAAAAATGCAATTGCCCGGGGGGTTAGCCCGGAGGGGGGGGGGGGGGATGGGCACTGCTGGAATTGACTGATGCATTATTTTTCGCACACCGCTTCAGCACCGTCGTTTTCACCTATATCAACTTCAAAATGAGTTCCCATTTCGCTACGGCGATTTTCAAACCATATCAAGTCCGAAACGAGATCCCTTTTCACCATGGTCATTTTTCAATCATACTTTAAGTCCGAAATGAGTTCGTTTTTCCCCGGCCTCGGTCATTTTTAACTATATCAAGTCAGAAATGAGCTGTACCTCCCGATTCACCATTATGGACTTCATGTAATTCAAATAAAAGTTCCACATGTTTAACTGATTTCACAATGACGTGAAATACAGAAGCAGCCCTATTTAATACTGCTACTTTACACATTTCAGTTACACACTACAACGGCTGAAATATCATATCGTTAGGAATTATTGAGAAATATAAAATCCTTTCTTATTATTTCAGCCTATAAACGCAAAAAAGCATTAACTTAACTTTGTCAAAATCCAAACCTGAGCAAAGGTCTTCTCCACGTTCCTTCACCCAAGGTCTTTTTGTTTATGTTCTAAGTATGTACTACCAGAAACTCTGGTACTACTTGGTTGGCAATAGCGAAGCGCGCTAGGTTTCAAAATAGAATGCAAATGATTGCATCCCCCTACTGGGCTCAGACAACATCAGCGTGTTCTGAGAGAAATAGAGAAAATCTGGGCCAAGTTTTCGTTTCAAAAAAGTGTTTTAGGAACACTGGCTGTTGTGTTTTTGGAAAATCGTCCGCAATTCCGGTTTGTTTGTCTGAGTTATGAAGAACCTTGTCCGCTTTCAACAACCACTTTATCTGATATGAGGCCGTTCATTTAAAATAATTTACATTGTTTTCAGATCGTCTTTTGTCGTTGGATTCCTCGCATTGACATGACAAGCAACATCACTTTTAGCGCTAGAAAATCTATAAAATACAGATGTACAAACCATGAAATACTTTGAAAATTCTTATATGCAAGACGACATGTGTTCTATACATGCTCTTAGATACAAATTTATTATACAAGCGCGCGAAACATTTTATGAGGGCCGTACAGGGGGGGGGGGGGGGGGGGGGGGGGTTCTCTCGCACGATTCACGGACGACAAAAATAACGAATCACGGATCACGGATATCGAAATTTCATTTTCCCGAATCACGAAAATAAGTACTCTTTTATCCTGTTCTTACGCTACAAATAGTGTTTGAAGAAATCAAAATTGATTAAGAAATTACGAAAAATAATAAGAAAGAAACATACTCTTTTATCCTGTTCTTACTCTACAAAGAGTGTTTGACGTTACGATAATTATACGGAGATCACATCTGAGGTCTCGCGTCTCAATATCACGCAAAATAAAGTCAATAAAGCGGCGAAATCACGAATATCGGTTATTAATTCAAGCTCTTCACGTGTCACGCAAAACCTTCTGGTCACGGGTCACGAAGAATAAATTTATTAAATTCACGTTTCACGGAAAATAAAATCAGCTAATCACGCGTCACGAGAATACCCCTGTACGACCCTCTTTTATGGCAGTTTACCTTCAAATTATGGGACGAAGAAAAACCCAGATTTTTGTCAAGTTTTGTTTTCCGTGGGGCCAAGGTAGAAAACTGTTTTTAGAAGATAACTTACTTTTTCGTAGAGGTTTTTGCATTTTGGATGTTAATTGGAGTGCCTTTAACGAATTCCTGTTTATTCTGAAAGATTATTCGGTCAAGCAAACAAATAAATGTTTTCTTCCTGAGATTTCAACCGGGATTTCCAAATATTTCTTGTAAAATTGTAAACAACCACTAAACCATGTTTACAGGCAACCGCCAGCTCAACTTTGTAACCAGTTTATGAACACTAGAAAGCATTAGACTTTTTAAATTATCAACAATTTTCTAAGCTTTCAACTGCCTCTACGTGAATGGAAACGAACACAGACACACTGTCAGATAAAATAAAGCCTCCATTCGTCAACTTCGGCTCTCTAACATTCGATGCCCAGATGCACCAACAAGCTACTGAGCAAGTGAAGTTTACTCTCGCTGTCAAACTGCCCCTCCTCTTCCTCGTCTGCTGTGATGTTGGGAAGAACGCCTTTGTATAGGTGGAAGCGAATGTCGTCCACAACTGGAATAGAATCTGTCTGCTGCCGGTCACGCACCGAAGACGCATCCTCCAGGATCAGTGAGTGAAATTCCTCGTTATCGATTAACTGCAAGCACATACAAAAGACTTATTATATAAACAAATAAAGAAAGAAAATAAATAAATAAATAAATAAATCGAAGAGTGGAGGAGTTAAATTCGGGACCACTGAACACCAATCCATCTAGTGGCAGGGAGGAGGATTTGAACCCGGGACCTCCGGATTACAAGTCTAACGCCCTAACCACACTAGGCCACGCTGCTTCTTTTCCTGTATTGTAACCATTGTACAGTGGAATCCCGCTCTAAGGACACCCGCTTAATACGGACACCCCGATATTACGGACAGTTTCGTTCGTCCCGGCGAAAAGCTCATCTATTTTCTCTAAAATTAACCCGCTTATTACGGGCACCCGTTAATACGGACAACGGACACTTTTCTGTGTCCCGATTGACAAACTCTTATACATCGATTATAAGCTAATTGATGAAAGTCCGAAAGTCAAGTCACTGAGAGAGGCTATGGCAAGTTGGAGGACGTGACTGAATATCTCACCAGTGAAAACCGAGCGGAAACGGAGAATAAAATTTCAAAGGTTTTGTCCAATATTCAGTTCACCTGGTTGAGTCGCAAACTAAAAGCGTCAGTGCAAAGTAAAGTCACAGACTTTTTCAAATGAGTCCTTCGTCGAGTTTCAAGAACAGTAAAGTAATTTTAATTTTGTCCGAGAGCACCGGGGGAATTATGAGTAGATGAGCGCAAGGTTGCCATAGTTTAAACCTGTCACAGTCATAGAAGAAACTAAACAATGTTTTAATGCCGTTAAAATGTCTGTTTTATTCCTTGTATAAAGTAAAGTCACGGACTTATTGATGTAATTTCAGGAACAGTAATATAAAATTAATTTTAGTCCGAGAGTATGATAAATGACCATAAGGTTTCCATATTTTAATTTTACAGTTACAGTACAATTTAAACAACGTTTTGTTGCCGTATCGATAAAACGTGTGTCCGTGTCTCTTTATCTGAGAGCCCGCTTAATACGGACACCCCGATAATACGGACACTTTGGCATGTCCCCTTGGTGTCCGTATTAACGGAGTTCGACTGTCAACCACACCACATATGGAAATAAGTTTTTACTTGTAGGTTCAATGTCTGGCAATTCAAATTCATTTGCATATGAAAGGTTTGTACCATATTTTTGAGACAGAGGTAAAAGACAACTCTGTAACGGCTTACTCCCATGACAGCCGAATTAAATCGCGATAAACTGGCCACGAGGAACAAAGAACACCGCTCCTCCGCCCCATTTTTCGTGCAATTTCTTCGCTCGTTTTACTAGGTTTGGTACAAGTATTTTCAATTTTGACGTCTCGAAAAGCTCGAGAACCAGCACCTTACTACACAGGCTGGAGCAGGTTTTCAAATGATAAACTAAATGATAAAAAACTCAATCATTACATCTGCGTATAAAGTCACAAAATAATCACATCTCTAAGTATCAGTGAAAGGCGATTACCCAATAGAAAAGTAATGTAACTTTACTACTTCTTCATGGATATAATTGCAACAATAAGATATTCACGTTTAAAGAGAATTAAAGTTTGGTTAAGTGAAACCCAATCAGGTACACCTTTCTTCCCCGAGTCCTCCGCGACACGAAAGAATAAGGGTTCTTACATGAAGCAAACAACAATACAAACTGAGCAAACTGTAATTGGCTGGATTGGAAACTTGATCAAAATCAAATGTCTCTTTAAGCAAAGAAGCAAAGAAAACGAAGAAAATTATCAACCACCCTAATTTCCGTCTCGTCATGATCATTAAATTCAAGGTTGATTGAAATAATGTAACATTTTGTAGTTTGGGTCTCCCGCTTCGCAGACTCTTATATTAGTCAGTCACAATGCCCTTTATTTGATTGGAAAATTGTTTAATTTATACTTTATATCATCGTAAACTGCACCTTCAATGCACTTTCCAGATTCAAATTGGTTCTGTACGTTACGTTAGTACAAAAGTAAAAGGTAAAGCCAACTTTGAAAATACAACGCTTTGCAATGAAAAACCATTATTTTTGCAAAGGTTTTAGAATGACTTGCGTTTATTTTAGCTTTGCGCGCAACCGCCGTGTAAGATAAAATTATTATGAACGTGCTGAGAAGAGAAAGAAACTAGATGACATTAAATCGATAGATATCGCCGCAAGGAACCTTGTCAAGAGAGTATTCAAATTGGATTCAATGAGTGATTACCGGTTACAGATACTCTAATGCTTCGCATTTTTTCAAACAATTGTTTCACATTCTTTTCTCAAAGCCATCTTTACTGAATATATTCTATCTCGAAACTGTACTAAAGTGCAGCATATATTCCGGTTATGTGCACTGAAGATTAGGAATTAGTGCACACTTCAGTACTAATAGCTTGTTATAATGAATATGATATAAATGTAAATTTTGGTTGATTAAAATGTCAAAAAGTCATTGAACTATTTTCAAATGCAAGAGAACACAATACGATGTTAACCATTGCTTATTCTATATAAAGCGAGATTAAACTGAAATAAGTAAGGCAAAGAAAAGCACGAGAAACGATCGGAACATTTTGATTGATAAACTTGTCAACAAGTCATGGAACTGTTTGCTAATGCAAGAGAACACAATGCCATATTAACCATTGTTAATTCTATATAAAGCGAGATAAAACGCAACCAAGTAACTGCAAAACGCGAGAAAACGATCGGAAGAACACGGCAGACTCTGTTGATCGAGCAAAGATGAATCGCACCGCAGACGACACCACATCACTTAGTTGTGGTTTCACATTTCTTCCTTTAAATCCTTCACAGATTTCTCCAGATCTTTACGCTGTGATCATCATGAAATTCGCCGTTACCGCTCTCACCTGTCCTATCATCATTTTGCTGAACATTCTGGTGATGGTGGCAGTGAAAACCAAACGACAGCTTCGCACCAAGTCTAATATAGCACTCGCCTGTTTAGCCACAACTGACCTCGTGGTCGGACTGGTTGTTCAACCTTTGCAGATCGCCTCCTCTATCTTCCTTTTTCACGGTGAGACTAATGTGTTTTGTAGTCTAAAGAAGATAGCAATGGGATTTACATTCAAATGTATTTTGTTGTCGCTATATCATTTGCTTCTAATGAGCGCTGAGCGTTATGTCGCAGCAAAACACCCCTTCAAATATGAGAGCCTGGTGACTGAAGCACGTTTTATCAAAGCCTCTGGTCTGGCGTGGGCTACAGTGATCGTCCTTACAACGCAAGATCTCTGGTTGACAAACAGATACCTGCTAATATTTGCAGTTTTTGTAACACTGTTTCTGTTTTTCCCCGCCATAATTTACTTTAATGTTGTTGTATATAAAGAAGCCCGTAGCAGCGACAAATAAATTGCTGCTAACCAAGTTTCCTTAGAAGCCAAGGAGAAGATACTAAAAAATAAGAAAACTTTTTACACAACAGTTATTGTACTGCTTTTTATTTTTCTGTGTTACATTCCAACGATTCTCTGTACTTTTATTGTTTTCTACTTCAAAGACAGCATTTCTACTAATGTAGGGCATATCGCTATGCATATTTTTAGCTTATTGCCATTACTTAACTCGTTGTTTAATCCGTTGATTTACACTGTTAGAATAAGATATTTTCGCGTAGCTTTCATTCAGTTGTTGTCAAGAAAAACTCTTGTACAAGCTGAAGAACTTGAAAGGAGAACCTTTGGACCAAGACAGACTGGAGTCATAGTCATAGCTAATGTCGAACAAGGACAAAATAGGGAGAGCCGAGAAGAAGATGAGCAACAAGGAAATGAGACATTGAACAATGGACATGCAACTACAGTGCGATCACTGCCGCAAGAGGGATAGGAATAAACAACTTTGTAAGGATATTGGTCAACATATTCGAAAAGAAAATACAAGCTGTACGGTACTAAGAGAGAGACGAAAAAACAAAACCGACATCAATATGTCTGAAACTATAGTGGTATAAAAACAAAAACAGGTTTAAATCAAAAGTCTAAACTATCTTCTGAATTTATCAACATCATTAAATTTTAAATGTGTTAATTTTGGTGATTTTGATGTGGGTGGATCTTTCTATTTTCGCCATACAACAAAGTGACAAGAAAAATATATAGAAACAAGTTAAAGGAGAGAATATTGAAAACAAAAAGAAAAAACTGCTAACATTCTAAAGCTAATATTTTTATGCTACATCATTGACAACTTGCTTTTATTTTCTACAAAAATAAAATTACTTTAAAATCGAATGGTCGTAAATATTGAAAGGGAAGAGATGAAAACACGCCAGAAATATACTACGGCTGCAAAATATATATAATCATCTTTCGCGTTTTCCCCTTTTTGCCGAGCGAGCCGTACATTAGTTCAGTTTGAACGCTGTTAAATAACGCGAAATGATAATCGTTTTTCTCGCCAAATGGAACATAATGCATTTTCATCATACGTGTGGAATCTGCACTGTTGACATCAATAGCTGAAACACACTACAAGAATAGCTGTTCCACGGAAAACTGAAAATTACGCTTAACTTTCTTGTTTTAGTCATAGCTTTCAACGTCTTCAAAAAAAGAAATACGAAAAAAAAATTAACTTCCAACAAGTTCAGTTTTAAAACTATCTTGCAGTTAGCTAATTCTGTGGAGTGCAGCCGAGAGAAGCGACATAATTTTGGTGTAATTATCGACGCAATATTAGAGAGATTTTCCAAAAAACTTCAACTTCTGCCGTTTGCTGTTTTGCATTTGTAGGCGAAAATGAGTAGGTTTGTGTTTATCGTGAATGTGCGATTTTTTTTCCTTATTTTTCTGAGGGATTTATTTTAGAATTCAATAAAAAAAAAATGAAAAACATGAAAGGCAAGCTCGCGTTTGCCGTTTGCCGTATAACGTCATGCGACTAATCTCTCTAATAACTTAAGAAAATCGCATTTGCTTTCCCGGGCAGAATAAAGATCGTCCCTTTGCCTTCACTCGCATTTTTTTCCCAAGAAATTGAGTAATATCCCGCTTATGTTCGTTTCTTTATTATTTTTTCAATGAGCTGCGTTTATTTGAACTCGAGGCAGATAAGACGATAGAGGAGAAAAAATTAAACCTAATTAATTCAACCCAGCCGTGAAATAATTAGTATTCTACCCAAAGTCACAAGGCACTTAAAAACACTTTTCAGAAAAGCTTTTCAAACTGCAGCGTGAATATGTACTTAAAACTAAATTTCCGATCTATTTTAACAATTGTTTGACTTCGATTCGTTAAAAACATGTTTGGTTGATGTCTTCCACTCGGCTCTGCAGTGAAATCAGTTGCCGATCTTGTGGAGCAAGGTTGACTTGCTGCGTTGAGGCGGAAAACTAAAACAAAACTTATGTGTGGTTCTAAGTTTGAAATTTTCCATGCGCTAAAACTCACTTACGGACCACGTTCTATTGACACTTTGTCGCGTTTTCGCGTTTAATTGACATTTTAAACTCGGCAGACAGGCAATTTCGTTTCATGTTAAGAGGCGGTTTCTTTTAAACTTGTACAAAAGAGGACGAAAGTTGTTTAATCTCAGCATTTGTTTTGACCAATGCAGCGATTAAATTATTAGTCCCGAATACCGTTTAGGCAAGAGAAAAAATGCGTTTGAAATAAAAGCAAAGAAAGAGTATTTGGTCTGGACATTTCGGGATTAGCTTGATTTTCAGACGGTCCATGTCACAGACTGCGTGGCCGCAAGCGACCTGGACCGTCTGAGAATTATGTTAGCACCTGATTGGCTGTGTGGAAAATGTTAAAGTTTTGATTGGTTAATGCCAAACAATTATTCCACGAAAGTGCGTTTGATATGAGATGGCAGATACCAAACGAGGTGCGTAGCACCGAGTTGGCGACAACTATCTGATATTAAACAAGCGCGAGGGGAATAATTGTTTTCTAAAAACACACAAAGAATTGCAATATTTGAGCTCCCCGGCTGTTCTCGCTGACGCGTAAGAGGGTGCTCGAAAAAGTTGTCTTCATCACTTTTAAAACTATCAGTGTCAGTTAATTTGTTATTTTAAAATTAGTACCTCTAATGGGTAAAAATGGATCCCGCTGACTTTTCGAGACGTTTTCGAAATTTCTCCGACGAGAACCCCAGTCATTTTTACAGGAGAGCCTCCCCTCCCCACCCCTTTCGGGAGGGTTACCATGGAGATGTTATTGGTGCTGTTACAAACTTTCAATTCAAGTTCCTGCTCACCTTTTCTAGATGCTTACTGATGTACTCGCAGCAATCCACTTCAAGTCTGTGCAGGTTAAAAAGACGCGCCGTCCTCAAAACGGTCAAAACGTTTTCTGTGTCGAGAAACACGCTTATCACGCGCGCACAAAGGCGCTTGAGGCCAGGCAGCAGGTAGACGTCAGCAAAACATAACACGCTGTAGACGTTTTCTTCCGTCACCTGAGTAAAATTAAAGGTCTCTTTGAGACAACGATTATTTTGGAAAATGAAGTACATGTATGAGCAGCAGTGTAAGCTGAAAAGATGAAAATATTTTGGTGGTGTTCCTTCTATCTCTTCTTTAAACCTCTTCAAATTACACTTAATTCGCTGCCCCGACTTATGCATAACACTCTAGACACATGTACGCATTGCGGACCTATTAGTTAAGTTAGCTCAATGCGTTTGCTCACTTAACTCCTATTTTGCATTCTGCAAAATACTTGTAAAAACGTACAAGGGAGAGATGGGCGAACAATGATTTCAACATTAAGACAGTTTTCCGCTGAAATTTCAAACAACAAGTGCAAAAATTATTTACTAAAAACTACTCAAAGAACGGCAACGTATTGTACACTATTTGAACCATCTCACTATAATTCATTTCTATAAGTGACCACGCGGTTAAATTCTAAAGCATTCTCGAGGAGTTTAAAGTCAAAGCTTGTAAAAATGCTTAAAATGCATGTTGTTTTCTTTTGAACTGATGTGAAACGTTCGTTTTAACTAAAATATGGATAACTTCAAATTCATTTTTCTCTCGCGGTGTTAGCTTGATGGCTTAAGTTTCGATAAACGCTCCTTAACTGTATTCAACCTGTTAACATGCTAGTTTTTTGGTATCTTTATTTTTGCCATTATTGCTCTAATGTTCAGCAGAAACCGTCCCTTTTTGCAATATCACTGCACTTTCAATTAGCAGCTGCAGAGAGCTAAAGAGACAGTGTACCGATAATCGAAAGCTCTTTCCATACTGTGTTGCCAAATGCCATCAAATGTACAAACAAATTGAATAAAAAGATTCTGCAGAGCAAAACAGAACAGGAATTTCGGGGCAGAAGTGCAGGATTACAAGGATGGAAGTGGCTTACAGGCATCAAACTTGATTTTGGGACAGGATGTCAAGAAATCAAAATTTCCCTTCTGGTGAATTTTTTTTGTTTTTCTTTGCTTTTGTTAAAAGGAAACACAAAAAAGTATACGCAGTGCTCACCAATGCGTCATCTTGATAGATGAATGCAACAACAGCCGCAAATACATCTGGTGCTACATCGTTGAGATAAACTTCAGGAACCGACGCACTGAAAAGCTGTTTTCCCGGGGAACTCGATTCTGAGAAGTGCCCATCTAACAACGCTCGGAAATAATCACTTCTTCCACAGAAAAACACCTTCAAACAGAATTCAAAAACTCATTAATAATTCATAAAGAACGTACAAAAGAAATTTATATCTGATAAAGACACGGCCAAACTTTGCGTCCAATTTTCTAGGCCAAATAACCCCAAATCTAAATATTAGTGCAAGAATGAGTTTATCTACATCAGAAGATTTTGAACCCCTTCAGTAAATTCGCAGTTCGTGTTTTATCAAGTCTAACACACTCGGCTGCGCCTCGTGTTTTAAACTTGATAAAAAAAAAAAAAACTGCTGCTCATTTATTAAGCATTACAATATCGAGGTTAAATCGCGTTCACCTTCCAAATCAAGCTGCCAATATGTTCTTTGCATACCCGTATTTTCGTCAAATTTAAACGTTTCGAAACGTTTCTAAATGTGTCAAAAAAAAAAAAGAAATGACCCTCTATTTAAAACACGTGGGCGTAAATTTTAGATTGAAACTACAAAATTGTCGATAAACACACGAGAAAATAGTGAAAAAGCCTTGGTGGCTATTTCCCAAGTTGATAAAATAATAAAATAATATCAACAAAAACACATAGGGCCTTAAGCGTCTGACCTTATGACAGTAAAATCTGTAGCTATCCACAATAAAGCACACGTCAGCGTAAACTGGCGGCTCCTCATAGAAAATTGAAACTAAATGAAAAAAGAAACGACAACATTATTCCTGCTGCGTTGCTTAACTTAATTATTAATTTACTTAATAGTGTGCTTAATATTTTAGTTAAATGTTTCGTAGTCTGAACCTCAATCTTCAGTGGTTCGAGAACTGTCTTTCTGTATTGACACCCTTAGTTAATCGGAACCTTATTTGCCCCTTAAATTGTGTACCTCGATAGACTGGTCCTTGAATTGCATGTCTTCCTATATAGGTCCCTGAGAGTATGTACTTGTATTGGACCTCAATTTACTTGAGTTAATTGCTTATATTTTTGTTGGCCGTTTTCTGTGTGAATCTATATATTAATTGTGCAAATCTGTTGAAGGTGTAATTTAGACTCTACTGGACAAAAGCTTGTTGCCTTTTCTTTCGCAAGCCACTGTAGCTTGCGTGTAGAGTCTCTTCGACCTTCCTGGAGATCGAAGAGGCAGAGCCGGAGTCAATGATACTCTAGATGTGAAGCAAAAACGACAGCAAAATATAAAAAGAGATGAAACAAAGAAAACACTTTTTTACGAACCGTCAAAAACATCCGAAGATATCTCAAACGGAAAAGGTCTCGGGAATTGCTGAAATGACAAAGCAAAATATCGACGTTGACATAATAGAATCGCATACAACACAACACAACACAACATAAGAAACCCACCTTATTAATACAAACAGAAAACATTTGAATGATAACAAAGGTGGACAGCCGAAGAGCGAAGTCACGGCGAAGCTAGTCTTCTTTGCATATATGACATTTGAGTCGTGTGGGACTTAAAGGGGCAGTACGGTATTTTCTCGATTAGACGCCCCCGGTGTTTATTTCAAATTTGGCCTAATGGACAAGGCGTTTATTTGACTCCGACAGTTTATTCGAACGCTTTTTATTCATTATTTTCTGACAAAAATGTCACCCCCCGGCTAATTTACCTACAGCTAAAGTCGTACTAGATTCCCTATGAGGCTAAGCTCAGCAGGGAAAAGAATGCTTATTTGCTCTTAAAAAAGCACGGTGACCTACCTTTTGTTCTGACTAATTTTGACCTACTATTCATTATCTTTTTGTTTGAAGAGTTTGAAAAAAATTATGTGTTTTAAAACCGACTTATTGCTATTAATGTGTTATTCACGGAGATAAAATAATGGCCTCGAGAACACGCACGCGAGGAAATATTTTAGCCAATTTCCTGTAACAATACGTTTATTTTTCATTAAATATGTATTAAATTGTTCCTTAACGTCGATATAATATGACTACTAAGTTATCTAATGGCTTACTTTAGTTATGTGTTTCCTATTCCCATGGAAAGTAGCGTACACTGATCAAATAAACATGCTTTTGCTCGGCGAAATTACAAGGAATTTTGGGGTAACTTGGTTTCATAATATCTCGTTAACGGAGCTGGTGAGCTATCTTTTTTATTTTATATTTCGACTTATTGCACGATAAATAACAAATTGTGACAGTTTGACAAAAATCATGTGTTTAGTTGTATTTCGGAGGAATGACCTTAAATAAATACCTGTGGGGCCTATTTCCAACTCCACCTTGGAGACCCGGCGTTTATTCGGTACCCGGCGTTTAATCGAGAAAATACGGTACCACCAAGATTAAATGGCGCTACTTGAAAATCCAATGAAGTTGTTATTAATTGGAAGTCCACTAATAGTTGCCTGGCCGGCGTTGCTAAAACGCAATGTACTTGTCACGAAAGTTGTTTACCGTAATGATTCGATTTAGCGCCCGGGGCGCTTATTTACTTTTGGCACCTCAAGGGAGGGCGCTTATTCGAGACAGGGCGCTTATTCGGGACAGGGCGCTTATTTAATTTTTTGAGAATCAACCAAGTGTTCAAAACAAAACTTTAATAAATATTAAAATAACTAACAATGACAGAAACTGTAATAGTAACAAATTGTTGAAAGGTCAGTTACTTTTAAAAGAATTGTTCATTTTAGCAGTAGATATATACATGTACGGTACGGTGAATGTTCATGAGTTTATCCACGGTACTTAACAATAACAAAAACTGTAAGAATGGGGGCGCTTATTAGAACGGGGGCGCTTATTGGAATAGGGGCGCTTATTTACAAAAACACATTCTATGGGGGGCGCTTATTTGGAAGGGGGCGCTTATTGGAAGGAGGGCGCTAAATCGAATCATTACGGTAAAACTGGTGTGACTATATGGCTACGGACAGGTAGGAAAGAGGTGGTCTAAAACACCGGGTGTAGAACTCGAAAACGTCGGGCCGACGTTTTCAATTTTGAAAGTGTTACTTGGAGTAAAATCACTAAAAAGTCCTTGATTATGGTTTGTTCACATGTTATAGACTGCGGTTATGCATTTTTGTCGTTTAATAAAGGTATTTTGCTGATCAGTGAGTGCACCTTTATAATTCTAGTTTAGTTTACATAAAAAAAAACTTAGAAGACCTCTCGTAATACCGCCCCTTTAAAGCACGAAACAAACAAACAAACAAGCAATGATAGAAGTCAAACACGGACGGCCTACCTGGGAAGTAAAGGCAGGGGGCAGGGCGAACTCAGCCATTCGACCGAACGCATCTTGCAAGCCTGTGGACTGGGACTCTGGCTCAATGCTCACCACTGTTATAGAGTGAGTTCTAGTTTTGGACATCCCTGCAACGCACAGCACAATATGTTGTCACGCCCTGCTCAGGCTCTGTACTAGGTAGGGTTGGGTTAAAGGTAGGGTAGGGTAGGGTAGGGTAGGGTAGGGTAGGGTAGGGTAGGGTAGGGTAGGGTAGGGTAGGGTAGGGTAGGGTAGGGTAGGGTAGGGTAGGGTAGGGTAGGGTAGGGTAGGGTAGGGTAGGGTAGGGTAGGGTAGGGTAGGGTAGGGTAGGGTAGGGTAGGGTAGGGTAGGGTAGGGTAGGGTAGGGTAGGGTAGGGTAGGGTGCGGTGGGGTGGATTGGGTAAGGTAGGGTAGGGTAGGGTAGGGTAGGGTAGGGTAGGGTAGGGTAGGGTAGGGTAGGGTAGGGTAGGGTAGGGTAGGGTAGGGTGCGGTGGGGTGGATTGGGTAAGGTAGGGTAGGGTAGGGTAGGGTAGGGTAGGGTAGGGTAGGGTAGGGTAGGGTAGGGTAGGGTAGGGTAGGGTAGGGTAGGGTAGGGTAGGGTAGGGTAAGGTAGGGTAGGGTAGGGTAGGGTAGGGTAGGGTAGGGTAGGGTAGGGTAGGGCAGGGTAGGGTAGGGTACGGTACGGTAGGGTACGGTAGGGTACGGTAGGGTAAGGTAAGGCAAGGTTGAGTAGGGTAGGGTAGGGTGGGGTAATGTAGGGTTGGATAGGGTGGGGTAGGGTGGTTTGGTTGGGTAGGGTAAAGTAAGGTACGGTAAGATAGAGTAGGTTAAGATAGGGTGGGGTAGGTTAGGTATGGTATGGTGGGGTATGGTCGCACAAGGCAGGTAGAGTACAGCTGAGGACTGTTTAAAACGGTCAAAGACAGAGGGGGTAGACCAAGGGGTGGACTAAAGATCTTAAGATGACATTCGACCAGTAGTTGGTCGGAGAGGACGGTGGTCAAAGAGAAAAGCTTGTTGATTGAAAAAAATGAATCTTCACGCAACAGACATAAACTGAAGAAAACAGCTAGAGCAAAGCGCCCAAATTATATGAACTAAACGAAAACCTTACCAAACAGTTCGATGCTATTAAGTCTGATCTCCAGTTGTGATTTAAGATATTCCAGTTTGCACTGCCGTGCAAGTCGGATGCAGTCATCAATCTTATCCATCTCGATGTACACTCGATCTGTGTACAAGTATTGAAGAATAGCCTCAAAGGCCCAGGGTTTGACCTGAAAAAAGAAAGCTCTTACTGAAAAATACTCGTGTAAGAATGAGCCAAGCTGGAACGTGGAGCTCCATAGTTATCTATTTTCCCTTTTATTCAACTTTGAATTTACACGATAATACCATCTTCAAGGCTAAGAATCGTCTTTGTTTTTGTTAACCGTGAAGAAATAACAGCAGACGTATAAGAGAACATACGAACACATACGTATTAAGATAGCTATAAACTTGGTTTGCATTTAGATATCCCGTCATCGAATAAGTCATTGCACTTCGCACCAAATATTTTCTGGTCCGCTCGGGAAGTACTGATGTAGTGTCTTTTTACCCGAGAATCTCGATGTTTCCAGAAGAAGATTTTAAACATCGCCACTTAGCAAAACAAAACTAGCACGTTTCTTGAAGGACAATTTACAAGAATTTTGTTATAAACTGTCAAAAAGTAAAATTAACTGAAATCGAACGAGCATTTACCTTAACAAAACTACATTGGTAACTTGCGGGCTACAATTCGATTACTGCAGAATGCATCACACGTCTTAGTCGTAAGTGGTTTTTATACAGGGAAACAACTGATGAGAAAGAGTGTTAAATACAAAGAAACTACAGCGATTTTTAAACAGTGTTTTTCATCAGCAGATGATCTTACCAGTTTGTGCTTGAGTTCAATGATGGGACGATCACGCCATTTGCTCATAAACATGTGAGCAAAGTATGAAGATCGCGCAGATAGAATCGCACGATGAGCGGGCAGAGCGACACCGTGCACCAAGAAACACACATCAGCATACGGCGAATCTGCCAGACATCTGCAAACCAAGACGAATTGTTTTTTTAATAAAAAAAGCCCTTGCTTTAAGCTTTAATATAAAAAGAAGCGTCCGTAAACAGAACTCATTTTTGATAGTGATGACGTAGCCCGAGAGAATCGTATAAGTGTCTCTAATTTGTTGTTAGTTGCCGCGAAAATTTGAAACCTAGCAACAGCCAATCAGAGATGCTGCACGGATCTGTGTAAAGCTACGTCATCAGTTTGGAATTTTTCGGGTCGAATCTTATACGTCACTCGGGCGGACAAGAATTACCTTTAGCTATTAAAATGCATGCATGTTATTAACGCGAATTTCAAAATTCGCGTTAATTTTATGCACCTTAATTTAAATGCATGTAAAGATGGCTTTTTGAAAATTCGCGTTAATTTTTATAACGCCTAGATTTTGTTCGCGCAGTTCAAATGCTTCGTTATATGATAAGATACCGTATTTTTTCAATTAAACGCCGAATACGAACTAAACGTACTCGATAATAGAAGCATCAGAATTTGTTGGAATAAAATTCTTCAAAACAACCGAAAGTTTTTTTTCTGTAATAATTTGTGCTAATGTGCAAAACGTCATTGCACTACGCAATAAAAACAGTTTACACTTCAGGGTCGAAAATATTTCGCGTTTTCACTGTTTTTGCATTACTCCGTTAATTAAGTGAATGTTTAAGACGGAATCCGCCAGGACTTCGAGTAGTTGTTGGACAAAATTATGTACCAAAATTATTTCCACCTTATTGCAAGCTTTTGTGTTACTGCTTCAAATATCTTATCAAAAGAAATCTTTCCTAACAACACCAAACATCGAAAACCAATATCGAAGTTCCGAACATTGAATTTCATTTTTTCAGGCTCTGATAAGAAATTGTTGTACCAAAATTATTTACACCTTATTGCAAACTTTTGTGTTACTGCTTCAAATATCTTATCAAAAGAAATCTTTTCTAACAACACCAAACATCGAAAACCAATATCGAAGTTCCGCTGAATTCCACTAAATCGCTTATAAGACGCGAGCTTTTGCCTATAGCTTGTGAACATTAAATTTCATTTTCTCAGGCTCTGATAAGAAATTGTTGTACCAAAATTATTTACACCTTATTGCAAACTTTTGTGTTACTGCTTCAAATATCTTATCAAAAGAAATCTTTTCTAACAACACCAAACATCGAAAACCAATCTCGAAGTTCCGCTGAATTCCACTAAATCGCTTAAAAGACGCGAGCTTTTGCCTATAGCTTGTGAACATTAAATTTCATTTTCTCAGGCTCTGATAAGAAATTGTTGTACCAAAATTATTTACACCTTATTGCAAACTTTTGTGTTACTGCTTCAAATATCTTATCAAAAGAAATCTTTTCTAACAACACCAAACACCGAAAACAAATTTTGAAATTTCACTGAATTCCACTGAATCGCTTAAAGACGATTTTACAAAATGGCTGCACGTAAGAATTTCCCTACAGCTTGTGAACTTTGAAATTCATTTTCTAAGACTCTGATAAGAAATTGTTGTTGATGTTATCAGTGATAATTACTTACATCTTTACCTTTTATTTAGGGTAGAAAATAACGCATAATTAAATAAATATTACTCGACTTCCTGGTGGATTCCGTCTTAGAACACTCACGCCACTTTTTCAGCCAATCGAAAATTATAAAACCAAAACCAATCGTAATTCGCTCTCGCACGTTTTCCCGCGCTTCACGCCCGCTGCATGCATTTGCTTCGAGTTTTGATTGGTTCATCGCAGGAGCGGATTCAAACCGGTTTCCACCGTTTTACGGAAATCGGTCAGAATTTTTTAATAAGTATATAGTTTAATAATTTGATTTCTTTGGTTTTAGTTTTACGACACTCAATTGAAAACTGTTCTAGCTAGGGGTAAAACCGTAAAGTAAAAAAAGGCCGTCACTGGAAAAAACTTGGCGACAGTGGCGACAGGTGTGACGACAGGTGTGACGACAGCATGACCTCAAACCGATATGTCAAACGCATGTTTGTCAGAGCAACTTCCAAATCCATTCAGCAAATTAAAGCCATTGCACTTCACTTATTATCAGCATTTACCTTCTTAGAAATTCCCTGTATGAGTCCCTTCTCATGCATTCAGATGTGATGGCTTTGTAGCTCTTTAGAAGGCTTTTTATCTTGTCTGTCAAAGCGGCGTACAGACAGCGTTCTCCATCAAAGGTATTTGGTGCACAACGAGCCCCTAAAGAGTGAGAAAAAAATCAGCGATATCTAATGCCAAAATTATTTTATCTTATCCGAGAAAACGTTGCCATTTTCTGAATTCGAAAAATCACTGTGGACTGATGTAAGTCAATGGTATAATCCGAATGCTCCCGAGCACTTCCGAAAAGCACTCGTGGTTATTCCGAAAGTTGCTACATCAACACAGAACGTAAAGCCGGGTTTAACAACTTCGTAAAAAATGTCGTCTCCAGCTCGCTCTTTCAGGGCAAAACATAACCAAGACGCAAAAATTTTGGTGAAACGCTAGAAACGAACAAACGAGCTATATGGCCATAATTCGTGTCAACAGTTTTCCTAGTTTGCTG
This sequence comes from Meandrina meandrites, assembly GCA_963693305.1. Lineage (NCBI taxonomy): Eukaryota > Metazoa > Cnidaria > Anthozoa > Scleractinia > Meandrinidae > Meandrina > Meandrina meandrites. The sequence continues at coordinate 23,500,183 of OY855914.1, forward strand.
AGAATGACTTTTGCTGTGTTGATAATAAAAGTCGTGATGAGCCACAGGCAGCCCAAGCTCTATCAGATTACCTTCGGACGTGGAAACCGAAATAACGATAACTCGCCGAAATCGCGTTAGAACGACCTGAGAAGCTGGCAAACAACAAAGAATGAAACACAAAATCAGGGTACTTTTAAAGCAAAACCGTTGCGTTCCCATACAAGCCCTTACAAATCGAATCTTTCTAACACAACACCGCTTGATGTAATGTATATGAAATGATTCATATGAGAACTGCGGATATATATGAAGGTGATATGTGATCTTCGCAGTGAATTTCCAATTTAAGCAATTGGAATAAAGAAGTCTGAAAAAAAAATCAGAGCCCTGATTTTTTTCAGGCTTCTTTATTCCAATTGCTTAAATTGGAAATTCACTGCGAAATCACATATCACGTTCACAACACCGCTTATAAGCAAGAGTCACGTCCGAAGGTAATCTGATAGAGAGCTTGGACTGCCTGTGGATGAGCGCAAACCGCGCGCGTAAAATGATACGGCGAGATCTGCAGACATCAAGCCGAAGACCTATTTCTCCCACTTTCGGCCTGCTTAGGAATCTCTTTTCGCCTCCCGTAGACTTCCCACCCCTATTACTGCGGGATTCCCGCCACCTATTATCTCCCCCCGGGGCCTCCCCCACCTCGACTCACCCCGCCGCTGTTTGCAATCAAAACTGACAAACTCACCGTTCTGTAAAAGAAACTCTACCAATTCATGATGACCGCACAAGCAGGCATAATATCTAAAAAGGTGACGAGCAAGAAAAGAAATAAGTTTCATGATATCGCCACTCTTGAAATTAGTACTGTACGCAAACCAAGAAAATATATGGAAGAAATGAATACAATTAAATTGAATTATATTTACAGTGGCGTGCTGTCCCAGCAGTCTCTAAGATTTAGTTCGGTTTCTCCGTTTTCCACAAGGTTTCTAAATAAAGAAATATCGAAGAAATAACAGAGTTAGAAAAACATTGCTTTAATTTACTTGAATTGGCTGGTTTTTATATGCAATGGCTTTCAGCTACCGGGACCCTACCAATCTCTAGTTTAGAACCAAGAAAGCTGAACCTTGTTTAAAGGGGAAGTATCATGCGGATTCAGTTTCACTTGAAAAACTAAGAAACCTTCCTGTGTTCACAAAAACCTAGAAATAATGGTCCAGTTAAGTTATAAATTACCAGCCAGTGTGTACTTTAAGTGTCGATGAGTGTCTCTGGTCATTGATAACATGGATCAAAATGAAATACAACTTGAACTATGTAAGGCTAAATTTTTCAAGTTCTCGCATTTTTTCCCCAAAATGTGCTAGAAACGATCATGATTTGTTCCTCTTTCCAAGAATTTGTTTGATTCTTTCTCTTGCTGTTTTATAGCTGTTCTAGAATTATTTCATTCTAAACAAGTGAAGGAATTAAGGCACAGTTTTGCTCAGAAACAGTAAAAAACTCCATGACACTTCCCCCTTAATTTCATGAGATATAGAGCTATGAGCACAAGACCAATCCCGATTAGCCAATCACAGCAACGTGAGCGACGCAACGAGCCGATGGGAGCACAAAGCAAATGCACGTAATCGGCGCCAAGGGCGGGAAAACACGCGTGTGACCAACACACGACTGACTTTGCTTTTGAATCTCATTGGATGAGTGGTTTGATTGAGTTATTGGTTGACCAATCACAGGACATTGCAAAACAAAACCAAGTATAATTCCGCATTATTACTTTAGACACTCAATTAAAAATAAACTGCACCAGTTCGTGATAGACAGGTACAACTTAAATTTTCAGTCAAGAGTGAGGTGAAACCAAAGCTTTGCGCAGAATATGTTGTACGTTTTGGAGGCCAAGGAGGTAAAAACTAGCAAAAAATAAATCTTGCCACGGTGTTGGAGTTAAATGTATAAAAGCAACGCTAAAACCAAGAAAAAGCGTTTTTATGATATAATCATGTCTGTTTTTTTGGTTCATACACTGTAGATTAATTACGTGTTAATTTGGTGTAAAACGACAAACGAAACCTTTTGGCGTTTCATAATGAAACGAACAAAAAACAGTCGCTATTTCGAGATTTTGCTTTTTGGTTTCGTTTTTTCGTTCTTTGGTTTCTGTGTTTTGGTGTTTTCGTCTCATTGTCTTGTTGTTTAATTCTAATGTTTAAGTCCTCGGGCAACTGTAGTTCTTCTATCCACTATCCATTATTAAGTTTTTCTTTGATTCTCATTAGTCACAAAGAACAACCGTTTTGTGTATTGAGCACTGAGAATATTCTAGGTAGAAATCAAACTTTATCAAGTCCGATCCAAAAACCGGAAATATTGCACTTTTACGTCCAATAACGCAATGTCCCCATTGCGTTCTCTCTTTTTTCTGCACAGCCATCGCTTGGGCGAAAATTCCAATAAGCGCTGAACATACTCAATGCCTCTTTTCACACAGTTGTAAAAATTTTAAGGGTAACTTGAAAGAAAAAACCTAATCAATGCATTGTAGGGATATACCACTTTGCAGACTAGCATATTATCCAAGGGAATTAACAAGCGCTCCAAGAAAACCTCAAAACTTGAAGAAACTCACAGTAATAGTAAAGTACTATTGCCCACTTAAGCTCTAGCTTGATCAATAATTTACCAGTGTGTTATTTGTGGCTTTCCTTGGAAGTGGAAGTGATTTAGGGGCTGATTTTCGCATTTGTTAAGTACTTGTTTATAGTTGTAGGAAACAGGTTTCAAGTAAAATTATAAGTGTAACGTAGGCTGGAATACGTATAAGTATGAGTTTTATACTCCTTTGCATGCTGGCTGTCTAGTATGCTTGAACGACGAATTCCTTGTTAAATTTTTGTTTTATTGATCTAAAGCGACAATTTGGAGTTCAGTAGACCTCAAAAACCTGTCCAGCTGCCGGACATATAGACACAGCGAAACCTAAATCTAATCTTATGAGCCCTATTCGACCCTATCGAAATGTCGAGAGTGTTGATCTGTTGTATAGTTATATTAGCTTCCTTAACCTTGCTTTCAACAAAAAGGGCTTTAAAATGCTACATCATATCAGAGCTGAGAATGTTTTGGACTGGAAATTTGTTCAGAACGTAACTGTCAACGGCAGGGGGTGACTTAACATGCAAATACTTTTGCATAACTTGTAATGTCTTTATAAATATTATATCGCCATGTCAGCTGCTATCTGCACTACTGGGCCATAAAACATTATCAAATGTTATGTTGCAAATGTTTTTCCAATTTTTCAAGTCGTCTCGCATGTAGGATCTTACTTTCTGAGCTTCAAACGCGCTAAAAACAACGATATATTGAGAAAATGAGCTCCGGCAGGAGAATGAAATGTACAACGTCAGTGACGTGACGAAGTGTTGGTACGTTTGTACTACGATGTTTTGCCTTGTTTTAAAATTGTACGAATTGTACACAGAGGACATACCTCACTCTATCGAGATCTCCTCGACGGCAGCTTTGGAAAAGATCCATTCCAGCTATTTGGAAGCTTAACACTCGGAGGAAAGCTTTGAAGTTCGCTGAAATTTATTTCACGGTTTGTTTTGACTGTGGTTTGTTTACATCTTGAGCGCATGACATAAACATCCGCTGACCGTACACTTCAGACTCTTTCGACTCTTCCAGCTTTTAGAAAATTTCTTGGACCACCACGGTCCGTGAAAACTGACGAATCTGCTGAAAAATAATGCCAAAACGCAACAAGAAAGGGTCTCAGGAATCTGACAGAGAAGGGAGGCCTCCAGAATTAACTCTATCAAGCTTTTTAACTGGATCAATCGCATCTCAAATTCCGAACGCTTCTAGTCCTTCTCAAAGTTCTGCAGCTGCTTCTTGTGATCTAACGGATAGAGTAGAAACAACTGCCTCAGGATCAGGCTTAAAACAAGACGAAACGACAAAGGAAACTGTTGGGTTTTCAGTTAAGCGTACAAAAAAGGGAAAGCTGCCTATTTCGTACGAAAACCGGGCCAAAGGAAAGAAAGTCACTGTGATCGGTAACGTTACCGGTGATCCCTCCATACTGCTACAAGAGCTTAAAAAGAAAATCGGAGCTGGAGGCGTCGCAAGAGGCGAAACTGTGGAAATACAGGGAGATCACCAAGTCTTGGTGGAAAAATTTTTAACCGGCCATCCGTGTTTAAAGTAGCAAAAACTGTACATTTACTCCGCTGCCCTTCTTCCCACCCCTGGGGAAAAACTTTGAATACCCACAAATCCTCGCGCGTAGAATTCAATATGGCTGCCACTATGGTCGAAAGACGTTGCCGATATTTTCCGTAAAATTATAAGATTTTCTTTGAAATGAAACTCAGAGCTGTCTTAAACAGACGAAGAGAGGTGCTAGAATTGTTGGGAGATGCGATAACACTGAGTGAGTGCCGAGAGGCTGTCCACAGAAAGTTTGGTTTAAGGTATACGTGAGTTGCTCTTGTCGTCTTGTCGAAAATAAACTTTCAAGATTTTAGAGCTTTGTTTCATGTGCTTTTATTCGCAGAACAGACAGTTTTAATCTAAGTCTGAACGGCCAAGATGTTTTGGATAACGACTCCGTCCTACTCACGGATCTGGGCATAGTGAATGGTGATTTGATCTACATTTTACAAAACACTGAGGATCAAGGAAATGAACTAGCCAGCCAAAATGCCCCTGGTTCCTCTATGGATACTTTGTATAGTAATCAAAAACTTCCACGTCACTCTGTGGAACAGCCACGTGATCCAACCCAGGTACAATGTGTTTTGAGTGTTCTACCCCAGCTGTTGTTGAAAAATTACTTGACACTCTTCTTTCTCTGGTTGCACACTCCCGGGAAGAGACGTTTGAATAAAATAGTCGCTAATGCCATCCATTTATGTCACTTCCCGAAAACCAGGTAGTGATTTTGATTGTTTGATTTGAAATCATTCTTCTCGGGAGTGTGCAACCAAAGGAAGATGTCTCAACGACTTTGTTTTTGGTACAGTGGAACATCGATTTCACAAAGTGCCAAGGGACTGGGGAAATTTGTTCGTTATATCGAAAACCTTGATTTGACGAATTTTCAGGAAAACAACCAAAATATTCATTATATTGAGGGAACTGAGCACAACAACATATCTTTTCGATCTTGTATTCAAGGCTACCATGAGTATAAAGATATCTGGGATGTAGTTGTGGGGGAATTTCTGGAGGATTTTAAAAGAAATTTAATTCTTGTTTGTCTGTGTCGCATTCATCGTTTGTCACATGTTGACATTTATTCGTTATATCGAGGTTTGTTATATAGAGGTTCTGTTCCATATATTTTACTTTAATTTTGGCTGGGCTGAAGAAAATCGTTCGTTATACCGAGGACTTCATGCGTTCGTTAAATTTAGGTTACACTGTAGTGTACATCACTTGTACTGTAAAGTGCAGTCTCAAAAATTAGCTTCTCTGTTTGTTTGCTGTCCTTAGGCAGAGCTTTCAATAGAATTTTAAGAAGGTGGATGCCCTTGCGCTGCACCCACAGAGAACAAAAATTATAAGAAGCTCTCAGTGATAGAGAGCTGCATGAATTTTAACTGGTGATTCACAAGAGAACCCCTGCCAGAGCTCTACTTTATTTTCACAGGCCCTCTATCCATCATAGTGTGTACATCTCCATCATGGGTCTGCATGAAACAAATGGTGCAGGGATAATAGACATCCCATCCCTTGGGGAGTAGAAATACTTCTAGTCACTTTGTACTACTGAAACTGGAGTCATGTAAACATCAGGCACCAGTTGTTCAAAGGGTGGGTAATGTCACCCACTGGAGAAAGGCACTATCCAGTGGATAAGCGTTGACAAAGCATGCTATGTTACTGTATCCTCTAGATGGTGATTTATAAACTGGATAGCGCTGTCCACAGGGGATGATAACAAAGGCCAGTCTCATAGGCTACTGGGCTCAAATGCAATCCTGACCTGTTACTGCATTGTTTTCAGTGTTAACAATGTCCTTAAAACATGTTGCATCTCATTGAATCTTGTAGCATAGTTCAGCCTCGTCAAGTCAGGAAGGGCAACATGCCAGTCAGGAAAAAGATAAAGCTAGAAAGAGTGAAGCCAAACAGACTCAGCAATGTTGTTCAGGATCTGCATCATCACTCAGATCTCCTGTTCTTCTTTGTCGTGAGGGGATTCCACAAACATTAGAAGACTTGTATAAAGCTACAGATGTTGGAACCATTCATGAAGCCGCTTGGGTTGTGATTCATGTTTTGATGTTAGAGACTGGATACATCTGTGCATCTGAGGTACAGTGTATGATCTCAATTGCTGTCATTTCACTAAAGGAATAGACTTAAAATTGAAATGTCTTCTTTTTGACAAAATATATCACTTGGGATGTTTGTGTTAATAAATTACAGTATATTCTTTAGGATTCAATGGAAGAAACAGAAGTTGGTGTTTCAGCCAGAGTTTTGCCCTGTAGAGATTGGAAGAAAGGTGGTCTCGCAAAAATAATGTACACACATTCATCATGTCCTGGTCTAACATGCTCCTTGACGTGTACGTCTCTAGGGCCTTACATCATGGTCCACGGTATGTCATTCTGTGCTGTGTGGTTTTAACTTGCTGGTTTTGGGGACTACTAGTACACTAGCTACAACCAGTTGCAAAATTAGTCGAGACATGTTACATTCTAAGGTACTTAGTGGCATGACCCTGATCAGGCTAATTCTTTCGCCCCCTCCCTCCTAATCAGTGTTGCTAGCTAATCAAAACCATTTCCAAAACTTCGATGAACAACTTTGAAGCGGGGAAAAGCTGTCTTTTAAGATGATTCCACTGAAAAAGAAGGAGTATTTAAAATTTTCTTAGACTTGGTCCAGTTCATAACTATGTTATGAGCGTTACAAAAATGCAATAAAAAATGGGGGTCACCGTGCTCGTTTTTGTGCAATCTGGATGGCTATTATAATAGTAAACATATGACCCACGAGGTTCATACTAGGAACCCTCATAATCCGAAAAGGGAACTATCATTTCAAGAAAAAATCATTTCTAGCGTTAAAATATCGAAGCAGTTCAACGAAATAGACTTTGATCTTACATAATAAACTAGTTTAATTAAACTGGAATTAAGATTATGAAAGAAATTAAGGATTTTGCTGCGTGCGTGCGTAACCAGCACTACCTCAAAACGTACTTTTTAAAGCATTCAAATAAAAATATCTCAAAGTAGAGTATTTAACTTTTCTTTAAATTGCGATATATTGTAGTCAACCGGATGTATTTTAAATTTATGCATTAAAAAATGGGGGTCACCGTGCTCGTTTAGAAGAAAATGACCATTTATTTCTCTTCTGAGCTTAAACCTAAAAGAAAAGCGATAATGTTGTGTGCGCGCGCGCTCGTGCATGCGCTAAATGACGCGAAAACTCATGCGCAGCCAGGATGCGCAATGCAATTCAGTGGAATCACCTTAAAAGGCACGTCTCAACAATTTTGTAACTGGTTGTAGCTTTCAAAATGCACAGACAGCCTATGACTGTGCTTTTGCGCTCTACTTCTCTCAGAGAAGTCAGCAATTATTTTTCCCAAATTGAAGTAATTAAGGAAAGCCTCTCTCAGTTACTTGACTACTCGAACCAGCTGCCTACACTGTACATCAAATTGTATTAAAACCCCTACTGTCTAGTATTTACTGGCTGCGTCAAGTGATTTTTATTTGATTGCTTGGCTAAAAATACGTACAATTTAGTTTGCCAATACTAATAATTATAGCAGCTTCGACAACAATGAGCACTACAAAAGCTGTTATATTTTTTAAACTGCCATGAATAATAGTTCATTCCCTATCAGCAACATGCACTTTATTCATTTAAAGTATTGCCTCTTGACATTTTTATTAGCATATTTCTTTTTACATGTAAAACTGTATTTCAGGTCTGGCTGATTCAGTATCAAAAAGTGAAATGTACCATTGCAAGTTACAGCCAACCGATTTTGTCAGGGGAAATGTGGATCTTAAAACAAATGGTGAGCATTCATTTAATAGGTTGCTATACAGTTATTCCCTGCTATTTTGAACCATTAGGGGAAACGACAAATAGTTTGAAATAGCAGATCTAGTGAATGATTATGTCTGAAATAATGGGGGGGGGGGGGGGGGGGGGATTTTGAAATAACCAAGTTTGAATTAGCATGGTCTTACTGTATAATTACATACAATACGGAGTGTAGTGACAATACCTACTGGCAGTTACATGTATATTGAAAATTGTTTTATTTTTGATTGCTCATTATCAGGTGCTTCGTCAGTTTATTACAATCTTCATCGACTATCAAGACTATTCAAGGATCAAGTGGCTTATCCGCTGTTATCCTTCATGAGAGCTGGTAAGATACAGTCACGTACTTAATATGAAACCTGTAAATGTCCAATTTAAATAATGTTCCTCAGACTGCCGCAACAATAACAGTTGTCTATACAAGTACTGTAGATTCAAATCGTAAGGATTTTGGAAGCCGAGTGGATTACCAATGCGATCACTGTAACTTACAAAACTCGTTTCTGACGAATGTAGATTGTATTTACTTTTTGTAATTGCCTTTCTCATTTTCGCAGCTCTAGGATTGCCACAATTATGTGGTCTCATGGCAGTGCCTGCAGAAGTCAAGGTACTATTCTTGTCTCCAGGTGTTGATGAATGAGTCATTTTTTTTTGACATGTGACGTTGTGTCTTACATCGTGGACAATACAAGTTATGTACAGTTATTTACAAGACGTATTTCAAAATAAAATGCAAGGTGGCGTTGGTACGGAAAGTTTTCTTGCCCTGAGTATCAATGTTGTTGCTCTATTCAGCTATTTTAAGAAAGGTTGTCGAAAAAAAAGCACCTAACAATCCCAAAAGGTATTGTGGGTAGTCTTAAGTTCACTGTTGCTTGACTTCATCATTTCAGGGAAATCTGAAAAAATGGCACAAGACGCCATAGACCATGCGAGTGCTAAACAGAAGCAACAAAAGCAGGTTCGACAGCTACAGTGTCAGCAGCAATGTATTGATCATATCCCAGTTTACCTTTTAGGATTGTCATGTGCACTTTTTTCCAACAACCTTTCTCTAAACAGCTGTATACAGCCCCTGACGTTGTCTTCATATAACACGTGGCAAAGGAAGAGTTGCGCACAAGGTAGGGGAGCATCTCACCTTACGCTCCCTTTCTCGGTACCCATCTCTCCCTGCGCTCTCCTTGCACGCTGTATCAAGACAACTGGCCGGGACGAGTTAGATACAGCCCTGTAGTGTTTGGAATCAGAGACACTAAGGTGAACCTCTGTAGGGCTGATGTGTCATAACTGTGGAATTTTATGGCTTAAATCTCTCACTTATTATTAGCAGACAAAAGTTGGGCATGTAAACAACAAAATAGTACATGTGCAGTATGTTTCATCTACGCGAACAAGGCTTGTCTACAAATGTACCTTTTTCATTTTATATCTCTGGTATCCTTTATAATAAAGAGGATATATCCTCACTAGTGAGGATATGAAAAATGCGCCACTACAGTCTTGGATATAATTTCGTACAAATTTTATCAGCTGTCTGTTTTCCAGTAAAACACTTGCATCTAATATTATAATAAATAATTATATTGAGATGGATAAAAACACTAAATATTACATGTATTTTGTAAATGTAGACTTGATGATGTTGTTGTTGTTTCCTTTAGCTGATGATTCTAGGGAATCTTCCAGTTCATAGCATATTGAGTGCCTCGTGTACCTGCCGAGAGTTGAGATCTCTTTCAAATGATTCTACTTTATGGCAGCACCTTGTGTTCCGAGATTTTGGTAAGCACTAGATAGTGAACAAATACATGCACCTTAAAACTGTTTGCCTAATGCGAAAAATCCACATCCAAGGAGTCAGCCAAGGGATTATACAGGGGTTACTTGGGCGAGAAGAAATTAAATTACCCCATGAACTATCTTTCATTTTAAAATTATTATTATTAGCCTCTGGCAGGGTTTTCCTTTTCTGCATGTGAAGAGTGATTTTTGCCACCTGTGAATGTCTCCTTGAGTGCCAGCAACTGCAATTTCATTGCAAAAGAATCTTTGGATTTCAGAACAATTTTAATATGTTGATTTTGCCGCCTGTTTGTAGTTCTTCTACACCAACTTTATTTGAGAAGGAAAACCCTGCTCTGGGACTTCAGCCCAGATTATTACATCTAAACATTACCATGTAGTCACTAGATCTGTCTCCATCAATGAAAGCTTGTTATTTCTTGTTGTCCTGAATACAATTCTGTTGATTAATGCTATTCCAATTGATGTTTACTCTGTTGCTCAGTGGTGTAGGTTTGTTGTATCATTAGTTATTTTGTAGTAATCAAATAATATTTTTTTATTAATTTGTACATGTAGGTGCAAGGGCAAAGGAAGAAGCAAAAAGTTGGAAGATGGTGTGCATTTTTTATTATTTTAAGCATTTCACTGTGCATCCTCATTGTGCAGAATTTTACACATAATTAGCGCATGCATATTTAAACAAAATGGCAGCTTTTTCTGTACAGCTTGGAGCACATGGAAATATCTTCACATATCCAGCACGGTGACCTATATTTTGGAAGAAAAAATGTTCGGAAGGAAAAGAACAGACCATGCCATTGATTGAAAAATGTTCAACTTGTGTCTATTATTTTGTCCGCAATGTATAAAATCAATTTTCGTTTTTAACTTGCGCAGACATACATCCAGTTGTACAAACAGAAACAAGCCCAAGAACGAATGAGGATGCAAGTCATTGTACCGCCTCTTGACCTGTTCCCCCCTGGTCATGGAGTCGGCTCACAGCCATTCAGGGGGGACCCTTACCCACCTGGTATCATAGGTAGGTACAGTACAAGTACCTTAGCTTACAGGCACCTTTCATAAACAAGATGTGCAACCCTTTGATTTTAAGATAGAGGTTAAGTAATAAAACTGATACCTGTTTACTCATGCAGGCTATTTGAAAGGTCTTGAGGATTAAGTGCAAAAACTGTTTTGCATCAAGGCATGTTAAATGGGGAAGGTGGAGTTGCCCTCCCCTCTCGTCTGGGTTGATCTGGGTCATTCCAAGCCTTCAACATCACAAAAAGTGCCTCTGAGAACACAGATTTAGATCTACATTTTCCAGAGGGGCTGCTAGGTACGGGAAATACGCGTGCTCCCCTTTGTGGTCTACTCTTTCCGAATGTCCTGAATGTCAAAGCCGGAGCTCTAGCGAGTATTTTGAGCTGAATCACCAGCTTAAATTCATGCAGCTCCCTATAAAGGTGGAGTGTTTACAGATTCTAATGTCACTTTCTGGCAGTTGCCAGGCAAGGGCAGCCACTCACATAAAATCTTATTGCTCTTGGTTACAGTTATGTTATTTATTTGTATTTGAATTTCAGGTGGTCACAGTGATCTGTTTCCTAATTTGCCATTTGTGCCTGGTGGAATTAACCCTACACCTGGTTTCGCACCTGGCCCTGGTCTTCCACGGCCTCGCTTTGATCCCTTTGGTCCTTTACCAGATATAAACCAAATGCCTGGACCATCTAGACGGGGGCGACGCTCAGATCCTTCAGGGAACTTTCGTCCTGGATTCTTATGAAGGAACATCATGGTTGTGCTAATAAAAAGGGTGACATTACAAACTGGAAAAAACCTTTTTCACAAGTCACAGACAAAATCGCATTCATAAGATGGCTAGTTAGTGCTAACTGGCTGGACTAGCAGTTTAAAGATAAAGACATTATTCAGTGCTGCAGTGCTGATACTGTAATTATTAGACGTAAACCATTTCACAGATGCTATGCTCTGTGGAATCCGATCATTTGAGATTGTTGGAAACGTGCTTTTATTTACAGGAAAAAGCCTAGATGATGTAAAATTAAATATCAATTTTATTTGCTCAGGTTGTTTATTCACTGACTGTGTGAAAACGTGAGTCACAGTTGTTCAGTGGGTGGATAATGCTATTTCGTATAATAAAATTATTATAGCGCACAAGTGAATTATTATTTAATAAGTGCTTTTCGCACATTCTGATTGGTTATCTTGGAGGTGATTAGCAAAGTACTATTCACCTCCAAGCAGCCAAAGAGAAACAAAATGGCTTGGCATGTTGCTTCGTTTACCGAAAGTAATGACATTTTGGTCTGTTATTCAGCTTCTGCTTGTGTGGCATATAGTAATACTAGAACAATAACATTCACCTTTGTGTCGGTGAAAGTGGTGGATATTTACATGTACCCTGTGGCTCAGTAAAATTAATATCCACCACCATTCATCTCGACTTCAGTGAATAATTAATTTTGCTAACTGCCCATCAGTTATTCTGATAAATCACTATTGTGTTGTTCCATAAATATCTATACCCCTCCCACGGAAGGTTTTTTGGTTTAACCCCCCCCCCCCCACCCCTCTGGAATTTCCACTTAAGCCCCATACTTTTCTTTTAAAATTTTGGCTTTTGAGACCCCCCACCCCCTCGGAATTTCCATTGACCTTCCATGGGGGTGGGTATGGATATTTTCTGGAACTGCACATTGGGTGGATGTGTTGATAGAACAAACTACACTATTCACTTGGTAGCGTTATCCATCCTTCAACAACATTAGGGCCATAGGTCCAACACAAGTGACTGCACACGACTATTTGTACTATGTACTACATAGCATACTTTTTATTCCCTTATTACAAACCCAAAATGGTATTCAGTGGAATCCTGATTCTCAAACCACCATGAGAAACAAAAACTGTTTAATAAATTCAGGGAGTTTGAGAAATAATTTTGGGGGTAACACTGCAGCATTTGACAGAGGGAAGAAAACGACTTGGTTCGAGTTATTGAGGGGTTTGAGTATCAAAACTTAGTATTCAAGAAATCAGGATTCCACTGTTAGTTAAATAAATTAATGTATCTTGTGCTCTTTTCCTTCCCATTACAAGAAAATAAATACAAGTCACTTTTTACAACTACATGTTTTTTTCACAGACTATTACCCGCCGCACAGTGCTTTCAATAAGCACTGATGGCCGACAAAAGACGTTGACTACTTTTTACCCAAAATTGAAGTAATTTAAAGAGAGATTCTTTTAAACAGTCAGTTTTAAAACCAGCTGCCTTCTTTGAATTTGATTGAAACCCCTAAAAAGTAAATAACTTTCCTTTAAAATTTTAGCTTTTGAGACCTCTCAAAAAACCTTCCTTAGGGTGGAATGGACATCTCTTGGAGCCACACATTCCAGAATATTTTTGTCATAAGTTATAATAAATTATAACCCTGCCAAACATCTTGCAGGAATTTGAGCATACTATAAGTTAATAACAGCAAGAAGATTCGTATATTATAATTATTATTATAATTATTTATAACAATATAATTATTAGAAGATTTATTATAATTATTATATAATTACATGTATACCAAATTTGTGGTACTGCACCACAAGAAAACCCAGGATGATGGATGTGCATAATAATATTACATTAATGAGTATTTTGATTGGCTGTTTCTCAATTCGGAAGTGACTCAAGTGACGTCTTTTATAAACAAAAAGTTACCAAGTTTTTCAAGAGTCAAATTCAAGTTTAGAACTTTGTCAAGTGTGCAATCAAATGAGACCAAAACCATTGCAAAATAGCAGATCAAATAATATTTTGTCATGTGTTAACAGAACATTCAGCAAAAATTGAACAAATTTTATTAGTTGCAGTTCTGAAAAGGTTGCTGGTTGTTTTCTGTTTAGTAATGTTTTCTTGGTTGACAATGCATAACGCCCCTTTAAACCCAGATTTCTTGTTTGTGAGTTTAATTTGCATTATTTTATCATATTTTTTGGCTGTTGCTTTGAACAAAACAACAGTCTTTTCTTCAACTTACATCTCGTTGTTAACATTAACCAAATTCATTATTGAGACGGAAAACAGTGTCAGACAGAAAACTCCTCTGATATGAATCCAGTGAAGGATGCGTTTCCTGTCTCAAATTTATCCATCCATTCTAAAGTGACAGAAAGTCGGTTGGAAGCTAAAAAAACTGCTCTTAGACGGAGAACCATCTTAAGTCACATTAAATAAGGAAATCAGGATGGACCGTTTGTTCGTGACACTGGAAAAAGACTGGAACTAGAAATACAGAAATGCTTCTGGGATAGAATGGTAACCTGGCCTCATACTCGTCCTAGTCTCCTATGTCTCTAACCCATTTACATGTCCCATTTTATTGTCTTCGATTTGTACTAGTTGTGATTTTAAGACAGTTTTACTGTCCTTAAATTCACATTGGATGGTATTCTGTCAGACATAAATTCCACCTGAAACGCAACACCCAACACCTATCCCCCCAGCTACATGTAGAATAATCTTATTTCCCCAAGAAACCACTCGTCTTAACAAGTGAGCTCCTTTAATGTCAATTTTTTTCTTTTCTCAACTGATTCTTAGTAACACCCAATTAACTTTTTCAAAAAAACATTTCCGATTTGCATAAAACGCATTTTTTTTTAATTTTTTAAAGACGTTCAAATTTGTCCCCATTTTGGTCTACCACTCACACCAGTCTTCCTCGGTTTAAAGAGAGTTGTGATGTAGGTTCAGGAACACGTGATTTGAATCGTGACTTATCTGACTTGTAAACGAGTGGGAATTTTGCTTCAGAGTCTACATTTAGTTCAAAATGCCGGAAAGGTGCATTACCGCTCTTTGTTGCAACATTAATGACCCAGAAAACAACATCAGTCTTAATGCAAATTCCTGAATCTACGTCATTTTTGAGCACGTTATTCTAGTGATTAGTGGCAGGGGTGGACCGTAAGAAAAAATAGAATTTTTAAATTTTTAAAAATTCATACAAAAATTGCATTTTATCCAAATCAAAATTTTTTTCGCAGAAGTTCATTGGGTGAAATGCAGAATCAGCTGAGAAATAAACAATTTTGACGTTACTTCATTGAGCCATTTCAACTGTTGAAAAACAAAATATAATATAACTACTTATTATATAATGATTCCATTCATATTTTGTTCACTGTTGTGGGAAGTTTAAGGGTGTTCTGTTCTGCAAGTTTGAAGTGGGTATAAGCTATGATCCCAGACAGTGTTATAGCCACGCCCAGCATTTGATTAACACGTAGCGGATCATGGAAGATAAAGTAGCCACCTAAAAGAATGATGCAGAATTTTAAATGTCCCACCATGTTATATCTGTACATTAGTTAAGAAAAACAAGTGAAAGTAAATCTCAATGTCTAGTTGTTTTTGCTGGGTGTATCAAATTTATGAGTTCACCGAGTTAGAAATTTTGAGTTCGAGTTAGAAATTTTTGAGTTCGAGTTAGAAATCTCCCATTTTTCCAGTCTTTGTCTTTATTTTCCATATTTATTCCAGGTCTGGTAATAAAACTAGTTTTCAGATTTCCATACTTTTTCAAAAATTCCAGAGTCTTTGAACTCTGTCTACAGAGATTTGTGTTGTCTTTTTGGTAATTGAAATTTGCGTGTGTGTGTAAACTTTTAAGTGTGAGACAACCATCTCTTGTGTGAGGGATGATTTAAGCATGTGACGCAAGATATCAGTTTACCCAAATTTAACTTGCAATATTAAGACTGCCAGGCCAGGAACAACTTCAGCTAATAAACAAGGCAAAGGGATTGAATTCAGGATGACCAGTTCAATCTGTCACCTCCCACCCATGTAGCTGTAGTCTCCAGCATAGGTGCTCATCTAGACTGTTCACAGTCCCCTATTTTCCGTGAAGTTGTGGAGGTCAATCGTTGAGTTTGAGGGGTTGCCATTTTGATTTCATTATGTGAGCAAAACTGGTCAGAAGAGAGTACAAAATGCCCATGGGTAGGGGAACTGGGGGTTGCTGGGGGTGGAAAAAATAGGCACATGCCATTATCTGCCAGTGCCCCTACCCAAAGGGCATTTTGTACTCCCCCCAGTTTTTGCTCACATAAAGAAACCAAGATGGCGACCACTCGAACTCAACAATCGATCGACTTATACGACTTCTCGGAAAAATAGGGGACTGTGAACAGTCAAGTGCTCATCCCACAAATTATCTTTCCTTTGCAAAATTGCATGGCAAGCTAAAAGTAAGCCTGTGTAGGAACTACCATGTTGCCTTTATCCATGCTTTGTCACAAACCGTAAAGTAACAAGGTTAGATTTTCAACAGTCTTGTATCATTTTAGGGTTAATAATTGATTAGCTGAAGTTGTAAAGGATACGTCACTGGAGATGTGTTTCCGATGATCCAGTAGATTGACAGATTGACGCTGAAAGCCACTACACCTGACGCTAGTACCACCAACTATAACAATAATCAAAGCAATCCAATCGGTTAACTCTGTATTTGGAACTTGAGTCACCCATCAGGCCAGAGCTTATCCTGGTTTCCAGGGTCATAGCCAGATTTCAAAACAAGACGAAGCAAGCTTCGAGCGGCGAAGGCGCAAGCCGCTAGGGGGTGCCAGGGGCATGCCTGCCTGGACAATGTTGAAATCTAGAGGCTCAGAAGTGCTCTTTTAAGCCCCTTCCATGGCATTTTTTCAATTTTTTTTTCTGGGGATTATTTTCTCAATAAAATATTCCTTAAAAAAGGCCAAGTCTAGACGAGGCAAGTGCCTTATCTTGCTTCATGCTAGCTATGGCCCTGGTCTCTATATCCTGAAGTGACTAGGAGTATTTCTACTTCTCCCGCTACATGTAGGACGCTACATGTAGCTAGGGTTAGGGTTAAAATGTTGTGGTTCAATTTGATCCTTGGTTCAAATTTTATTTTCCTTTCTTTTTGGGTATGGTAATGTATGATAATGAGTTCAAAACAAAGGAAAATAAAAAATTGAACCAAGGATAAATTGAAGCACAACATACACTGTACCCTACTCAGGGCCACCCATTAGCAAAGGCCATACAGACTGTTTTAATCTTATGGCACTTACTATCAATGTGAATAAATTTTCGTTTTTTTCATTTTTGGTTTGACATATTTCATTATATAATTATATTTAAAACAGAGAAAAATCAAATAAATTAAAATAAATTTTAACCACAGAATATGAAAAAGCCTTATGCATCGCATGGTGTGGAAAGGCGTAATGATGATGATGATGATGATGATATGAACAAAACTACATTGCACTTACCAATGACGACATTGACCAAGAAGAGAGAAGTCCATTCTCTGCTGTAATTGGCTCAAAGATAAGAACAGCTCCAGCTAACATGCCTGCTGATAAGGGAGCCTGAAATATTGATAAATTTTTTAAAAACACTTTTTTATTATAGGTCTTACCAAGGGGGCTAATTAAAATCAGGGAAATAACAAGGTTAAAACAAGAGAATTATCTACCTGGTAATACAACAGCTGCATGAAGTTCGCCTGAAATTCCTTTTGCTTTGTTCCAACCCACTGAAAATTAATGTTTAATTTAATGTAAAATTTAAAGTATAATAGTTTGTAATTACAATACGCAAAAACTGTAAACATACAAATGTAGTTTACTCTCTCTTAACTGACACCTCTGTACGACGGACACCTCTTAAAGACAACTAGAAAATGTTTTCAAAAAGCACTCTGAGTATTATTTTGCTCAGTATTAATTAATTCCTACCTCCTTCTCCCTACCACCCCCACCCACTGTGAAAGGGGCAAGAACTCAAAGTGAAAGAAGGTACAGATAGTTCAGACCCAAATGTCCGTTATCACTATCTAGAAGAGATTATTGCAATTATAAATGTGCAACTTACCACTTGATAGACAGATGTTACTATGACACCCAAACTTGCATAGATAGTACCAACCCAGTTGAACTTCACATCATAGTATGAGTTCAAAAATACACCAAGTATTATAGGAATCTGCAAGAAATAATTTCTAATGTTACTTGAGATTTGAGTACAAAATTTAAATTTAAATTGAAGCAAACTAAGAAGACAAACCTACTCTCACGGTGCCTCTTTCGCAAAGAAGTATATTTCATGGGACTGAAATATTATTTGGCACAAGATTCCTGCATACAATTAATCTGAAAAATTAGGCTCGATTACCAGCCGCTGTTCGGGAAATGAGTCCGTGCTCCAGACCGAACACGAGAGGACGGCGGAAATCGAGCCTAGGAGGGAGGGGGAGGTGGCTAACTTGACCTGAGATGGTGTAGCATCCCCTCTCCCACCCCTGCCTTTCCAGGATACATGTACATGTTGCTGTAACACTTCTAGTCAGCGTTTTATGCTACAGGAATGGTTGTTGATTGCATGTAGAAAATAACTCTGGAACAAACCAATCAGAAACAGTACATGGATCTTTATCTTGCTACACGGGTGACAGATTATAGAAACAGTAAAATCATAATAAAATTTCTCTTAAATTTCAAACTTCTTATAAATGTCTCTCTTGAGGAAGATGTAAATGAAGGCACAAGAAGACCACTTTTCTCAGTTGAGTGTCACAGGTGTAAAAGACCAAATCATATTATGACCACTGGCCTCTCAGAGCTCTTATCCCATATTTATACATTATAGTCTGTTCTTTGAATAATTTATTGTAGACTTCATCTTAGTCGCTTTTGTGTAAAATATGTAAATTTTGCAATCCCAAGTTAGTCACTTTCCATTCATCCATCTTCTTCATAATATATATTGTTCACGCATCTACTTTTAACTCTAAATATATTTTCTTTTGCAGAGAATCTTTCTATAGTTTTTCGATACCCAAAATCCCTATATCTACTTGCCAGAATTTTCTTGCTCCCCAAATCTCCAAAAATGCACGACCCCATTCCAGTAACTGTTTCAAGAATGCAAAACCCATTATAATAGTCAATCAAGTTGTGAAAATTCGACCCCATGCATCAAGTTCAAGTGGCACATCCCCATTAGCCCACTACTTGGAAGTACCCAATTGCACCTAAAGCTCAAAATAGTAATTCCTGTTACTTATCACTATACATTTCCTTTCTGGTTAGTTTTAAGAATTCAGTGGTACATCAAGAAAATATCTCCTAGTTGTTGATGACTTCTTTTATTCTCAATCAATCAATCAATCAATCAATCAATCAATCAATCAATCAATCAATCAATCAATCAATCAATCCATCCGTCAATCAATCAATCTTTATTCGCCCCAAGAATCTACTTAGCTTAATAATTATATAATGCATAAGGGAAATAAGAGTTAAATCTCTGAAGAAAGGTGCCATTTACCACTGTTAACTTGATCTGTGTTGAGTAACTCTTGTTGTAGAAGAAGGTGTGAATCCCAACAATGGCGGGTGTAGTCATCGCTTTTGCCAATTGATATGTTCCCACTGTGTTATTCTGAAGACTGAGGTTGGTAAATACCACGAACCCACAAAACGCCAAGGACAGAGGCACCACTTTAAGCACAGACAGTCGCTTGGGTTGGAAAACATTCAACAAAACGCACAACCGAAGGCCAATATACGTGGTCGCAAAATGAATGCATGTTAAAGTCATGTTGGGAAATCCGTGATGAACATAAAGCCATTTGTTCAGGAAAACGATGCAAATCGAAGAGCATATATTGATTAACAGCCCCAGCGTCAGTACAGCTTTATGCATCGTGCTGTCTGGCAAAAATTCGAGAGAGAAAAAATTGTCGCTTCAATTATTAACTCAACTGCTCTTTTGTTGGACGAGAGGCAAACTTCGGAGTGTCGCGGCTCACAGGTGGCAAATGGTCAGTAGGAATTTCTCCACCTAAAGCACAAATCCTGGGATCAAAGTATTGAATAAAATACTGTACAAAAAGAATCCAACTTGAATTTAGAAAGTAAACATTACATTTGAATGAAAAAGGTTGACTTTGGACGCCATCTTGGAAATCTGATTCATTACCAGTCCCTTACGCGCCTTGGAGTCACCGATCGAGGAATCGGTCGGAATCGGTTGGAAAACACACAAACAATTTTCTGTTTTCTTTTTCATGTCTTACATTTTTGGTAAATCAGGTAAACAGTTTTCGCCCCTTTTTGTTGTATTAATTAATTAATTAATAGTTACACAAACAAGATTAAAGTAAATAAAATTAAATGAATAAATTATTTAATTAATTCGTGCAGCTCGAATATCAGACATTTTGGATTGAAATTTGGTGGATAGCATCTAGGTATAACTTGTGTCTGGTCACAGGCTTCCCAAGCTCAAAAGTCGTCTTTTTGATGTGTTTTTGAGGGCCCTTCGAGCGGCCGACTCTACATACGTGGTGTATGCGACAGCTTGTGTATATAGAGAAATGTATGGGAAAATCACGGAGTCTCTAAAATCGTGTAAATAACTATCTATTTTAAAATAAAGTTTACCTACCTCAAATGTGTCGCTTACTTGTGTCTTGTGCCGAATTTGAAGCCATTCCGACGTCATTTAGCGAAGTTATTCAAAGTCGTTGTCTCCCCTTCTAAATAGAAGAGAGCGATTTGTAGAGTGAGCTCTGGCCAGCGATCAATGGAGTGGTCTGCCTTTCCTTCTTTTTAGAAGGGGAGACAACGACTCCTCCCCCCTCCTACGCATCTCTTCCATCGGATTTAGTCTAAAAACTATTGTAACCAACCGTCTTTCGAGCGGTATTGCGCAATCAGGGTTGTGAGTGCAGTCAAGGTTACGCTGTCGCCGAAATGTTTTCGGCCCCCTCTTTCTGAGTTTTCTGGATCCACCACTGATAGCCAATAATGTAATGAAGATTGGCAGTACACTCAACTTTGAAACTATTTAAAAACATCGAAAAGGATTCTAATAAAGGATTTCGTTTGAAAAAAAACCCAGAAAATTGCGAACTTCAGCCAAAAATGTATGCTTTTCACTTTTCAGAGCTTGAAGTTCTCGACACAATGGACAGTCAAAAGCCCACGATTCGAAGCGTATTTTGTCACTGCACCTATTATATTAAAATGTAATTAAATGGTATGCTCGTGAAATTGGGAAATAATGTCACGCGCGTTTTGCCAAAATTCTAATAATTTCCCGATCACTCGTCACCATTTGATTACACATACAAATTACATAAAAGCGGCATTAGCGGCTATTTTCTAGCCTTGAGGTTTTGAGACTCGTTAGAGAAAAACTGACAAAAATATGACAATTGTCCAGGAAATTTGGAATCCTTTTACGCCCTGGAAATTAAAGGTAGTCATAAAAGGCAACTATAAATGAAGTTTTACATTTGCTTTTCAATTGCTTTTGTCGCCAACCTAAACTAAAAGTTTGCACTTTTTAGCTAAAATAATTAATTTGTCTTTCAAATTTCCTGTTTTGCCCAGATGTGTGAAATCAAAGTGACAGGGTTTAATAATTTGTATGGCAAAGAAGGCAAACCACTTTTTTTATTGTGCAAACTCACATCTGCAATTCACTCGGTGAATCGAATGCCAATGCCAAAATATCTACTGAAAAAGATGAAAAATTCAAACTTACTTTATTGAATTTTCACAGGACCATGCCATGATAATTAAATCGTTCATGTTTTCGTTTGTTATTTTTCATACACAAAGAAAACGAAATCACTAAAACGTGACACTGTTTCATGGGAGGAGAAACCTTTGTTTTCTAACGCGCCGCCGAAAAATACGTCGCTGTCAACTGGATTAAAAAAATATGAAAACAATAATAAATTAAAAAAACGTATTTTCGGTACAGTAGAAGTTATATTTTTGTGACGCTGACATTTTGCGCGCAGAAGACTATGGAAATATCGAATATTTAAGACATCTGTTATTGGTATTGCAACCAGAAGGGCAGCTGCTCTTGTTGTCTTGTAACTCTACTGGTTCTCTAGTGTAGAAGTTGCTACTGTTTTGGGGCGTAGGGCATTGTTCCCGTTTTTTCAAGTTTTTTTTTCTCTCGAAGGGTAGCGAGCTATTTTTTATATTCCTGTGAGACCTTGTGAGAATTGTTACCAGACATTACAACACTATAGGCTTGTTATTTGCTTTCCCCAAAAGTGATCATTTTTCTTCGAAACGCTGGGTATCGATGCCATACCGTAAAATTCCGGTTATAAGCCCCCCCGCTTATAAGCTCCCCCGGTTATAGGCCCATTTACCTGGAAACAATAAAATACATCCGGTTATAAGTCCCCCCAGATATAAGCCCCCTCTCTGCTGGATGACAGTACTGAACAGGGCTAAATGTTGCTATACTATGATTTTTTAACTTAAAAACGTATTTCGATCAACACTGCCGTGGCTCGTTTCGAAACGTTTTTTTTTTTTAATTTCCGCTTATAAGCTCCCCCGGATATAAGCCCCTCCGCTTATAAGCCCACCCAAAACCCCTTACGAAGTTGTATAAGCCCAGGGCTTATAACGGGAATTTTACGGTATTTTTCGGGAGGCTGCGTTGGGTAGCAATTTTTCTGGCATAGCTAAGAGCACAATAACTGCTGTCGATTATAATATGTAACACAATAGTCTGTTTTTTAGTGTGACATCAAGGAGAATAAAGTGCCAGACCCTACTTCCTGGACAATTGTCTTATTTTCTTCATTTTCGTTTAATTTTTTCTAAATCCTAAGCATTTGATTACAGCTGTTAGCCTCAGCTCTCCTTATTTCCTATACTATTATTCGCGGTATTCTTAATAACGGTTCTAAGTCCAGGCCCGTGGGGTGGATTCTGTTGAGGGGGGTTCTTTTATTTGTTGGGAGGTATTTTTAACGCCGGAAGCGCTAACACGAGCGCTGAAGGCGCAAGCCTCTAGAGGGGTCTGGGGGCGTGCCCTCCCCCCCCCCCCCCCCCAGGAAATTTGGCAAATTTATGTTCTCTCAAGTGCCATTTCCTGGATTTTGATGTCATTTCTGAGGTGGCATGCATTTTCCTTGAATATTAGCTCTTCGGAAAGTAATTGTCATTCTAAAAAAATTCTGAAATGTTCAGAAATGAGTGTTTGCAATTAGACAGTTTTCAAAACACAAACAATTAAATTACATGCAGGGTGGTTGAGTGAACAAGAAATTGAAAGAATGATGAATTATCTGACATGTTATACATGTATTTTAGAAACAACTACTGAACATGTTCCATGTCTTAGCAAGTACAGAATATCTGTTTGTTCCCGGGGGTAATTCTGTAATTCTATAATTTTCAGAAATTTCTGAGAAATGCGCATGCTTGCTTATCCAGCCAACTAACGCTAATAGGTCCTAATACTGATTGCCGTGGGCGCCACGACAAGGATGGAAAGCAAGACGAACATCAATTAACCAATCCAAAAGATTAGAACTTCGCATTATTGTGCCAAAATGTTGCGGCTTTCTCCGATAATCCTGGCAAGGAAGGTAGTCGTCCGTGTAATCGACCGGTCACAGTCTTTTGATTGTTTTGTGTACATTTTTTTATCTTTCCAACCTCCCAAAAATGCCGACTTCAAAACTTTTAGGGGGTTCGTTCGAACCCCTCGAACCCCCCCACCCTACGGGCCTGAAGTCTTTTTAGTTTAGTTCAAAAGAGTTTCAACCTACGTTCACGTGGTTAAGGTACGGTGCTTGCATTGTATGCAATGTAACTAAATTGGGTTTGAGGTATTCACACAATATTTTCAGTTCAATTTTCTGTTAAATTGGCAATAGAAGTTGACACTTCAGTTATTGTGAAAACATGCATGATTCGTGGTTAGTCTGACGCAGCGTTTCGTCCCGGCCAAGAGACTACCGAGAAATTCTGCTTTGGCAAGTTTGTCGAGCGTATCGCGTTTCTCGTTCGCAAACAAAAATGATGACAGCAATCTCATCTTATATCGCAATAATTTTATGATTGCTGTTTTCAAGTGTCGCGAGAATCCTGAAACAGGACCGAAAATTATACTTTTCTCTTATTTTCCGTAGTCAAAAATACCCTTTAAGAGAACTATTTAAAAAACTGTTTACATGTAAAAGTTCCAGCGAGCCGGTTTAGATTCTTTTTGTAAAATCTAGGAAATACTTATACCGCCCGATCGAGCCCGATTACAGAATATTGGCAGATGGAATGTCTGCAAAATAGAACCGTTTCAATATATTCTTTGCTCAATATTTTTAGCTGTATTTTATGTTGAAGTAAATTCGCTTTGTCTAAATTTTGACAGTTCAAAAATACAATTATCGAATTTCAACTGATAAAAAACACAGCACTACAATATTGTTAAACAACGCGGCTAGTTTTAAAAATTACTACTATTTTCAAGCTACCGTGAACGGCCAACTTTTTCCGCGTTTTTTCACGGGTAAAACATTCAAGTTTGCCTAGACTAACCGTCGCGCTTTTCAAATGAACCGGCAGCTCCGCCTGTGTGTTTCTTTACATGAAACACGGGTTTTGAAAACTTTTGCGTCGACATTTTATGTTTTTTTTTTTCATGCATGTCGACAGCAAATGGCAGCTTTATATTTCTGGTAAAATGCTGAGACAGCGATCTTCGTTGAATTTTTTATTATATTTTATGAGGGATTGTAAAACGCGACAGTTTGTCTAGACAAACTTGAATGTTTTGCTCGTGACAAAACAAGGAAAAAAGTTAGCCGTTCACGGTAGCTTGAAAATGGTAGTAAGGTGTCGCAATACAAATTTTTTACCATACCTATAACATTTTCATTTGGCCGTTTAGCAAACTTTCTGGCACGGATCGATGTGAAATTTACAAAAGTCATTAGTGTAATTTCATCAACGCCGTGTAAGCGTCCCCGGCTGTCCATTTATCTTTTTATCATTAAAAAAAGCATGGTTTAAAATATATTTGCGATTTATTCGAAATCAAACATACAGAATTTTTTTATTTTTGTACATTTAATGTGCAGTACATCATAGTTCCAGATACTGGTGTTAGTTTATTTTCTCACAAGGGATTTCTTATTGAGAAGAAAGCCATACCTCTTTTGTCCAAACCAATCCATAATAGTTTTGCATACATTATTTTAATTGACATAAATTAGCATAAATTGACCCAAAAATTGGACAAAAAGCAACAAACTTCACAATAGTTTAAGGTTATAAGGAAAAATTCAACGCAAAAACGTTCCTTACATTATTGGCAACAACTCCAGCAAGTTTGGCCGAAAAAGAATGATACTGAAATTTTCAGAATTTTTATGAATCGATGCGGATGCAATTTGAGTAGTATGAAACTCGATCTTTTTGTTTTATACACGACGCTTCGCATAAATTCACTCATTATCTTTTAACCCTTTTCCTTCAAAAATATCGATCTCACTAAGCTCACATATAAACCAAGACATTCATTTCAAAGCATCAGCAAGGTTTCGAACGTATTGTTTTATAAATAATGCGATAAGATAACGAAGGCGAAAGGGCTTGCGGCTTCCTGTCGCTGATCTTCGATCGATTGTTAGATATTGCCGCTATACATCATTTCACCGTGAAGCAGGTGTAATTGAAGAAGGAAATAAATAATGAAACGAAAGACGGCTTTCGCCCTCAATTTTATACAGTTTCCTCGCTTATTGGTGGCCAATATACGCGCAAACGCTATGCACTTGTCAGCGGATTAACAAAAGTCTAACAGATGGAGGGCTGGATAGAAGGAGTGGTGAGTGGCGCGGTGGCCTAATGGTTAGTGCGCTGGACTCCGGATCGGGCGGTCCGGGTTCGAGCCCTGGCCGGGGCACTGCGTTGTGTTCTTGGGCAAGATACTTTACTCTCATAGTGCCTCTCTCCACCCAGGCCCCAGTTGTTCAAAGGGTGGATAACGCTATCCACCGGATAAATCACTATCCAGTGGATAGTGTAGTTTGTTTTGCCAACACTTATCCGCTGGATAGTGATTTATCCGGTGGATAGCGTTATCCATCTTTTGAACAACTGGGGCCTGGTGTATAAATGGGTACTGGCAAATTTACTGCTGGGGGTAACCTTGCGATGGACTATCATCCCATCCAGGGGGGAGTAGAAATACTCCTAGTCGCTTCATGCTACGGAAACCGGGATAAGCTCCGGCCTGATGGGTCACTAGGCTCGCATGCAGACTTTACCTACCTTTTTAACAGGAACTGCGGTATGGAGGGCCGGATAGAAGGAGTGAATTGGCCCTGCTGCCGAGAAACTCGGAAAATATTTTCCGAGGCCGAGTTTAAAAATCATTGAGTGGAGGAAGTTGTCGTGTAGGCCACATTGAAGTGTTTTTTGGCGTTAGTTCGAAGTAATTTCATTAACGCCGTGTAAGCGTCCCCGGCTGTCCATTTATCTTTTTATCATTAAAAAAAAGAATGGTTTGAAATATATTTGCGATTAAGTCAAAATCAAACATACAGAATTTTTTTTATTCTTGTATATTTGATGTGCAGTACATCATAGTTCCAGATACTGGACTTCTATTTTATGTCAAATCTGCAGATTCAAGTTTAACTATTTTGGCGTAAGTTTTTAAGATGTTCCATTCCTTGATACAGCTCGAGATCTTTAATTATCTTCGATTTCGTCTCAGTATTTTACCGAATTCAGGTACGGCAATCCAAGGAAACTTAAAAAAAGTTTTAACACGTTTATTGTTTCTCTTTTAATTCCGTCGTCGTATCCGCTCGAAAAAACTCAAGTTGCAGCAAATCAGCCAAGATATTAATGTTCAAAGTATTTTTCGCTTTCGTGTGTGAAAGCTGTGCTCCATTATCGATTCGTGAAATTCTCTTCGACCATAAACAACGGAAACTTGCCTAGAAATGAAACTGTCGGCTAATCTGTTTTTCATTTATTTTATTTTCTGAGATTTTGGAATGCTTAAAAGGACATACAATTTGGTATGTCTGTTTGCAAAACAGCAAAATTTACCACCTTCACAAATGAAGACCAACAAGACAGTTGCTTTGCTTAATAAGCTTCAAAATAAAACAAACTTTACAGGTTAATGAAACGGAACACAAAAACGCCCTTAATTTCAGTAGCACAAACTAAAAATATTTATTTATTTATTTATTTATTTATTTATTTATTACAATTTATGGCTTAAGAAAACAAAGGTCAAAGGATGAACTGCAAAAGAGTCAAAGACCCCATGTTAAAGCAGATCACCTAAGGTACTAAGATAAAAATACAAATGAAAGCGAAATTAAAATAGTAATAAATAGGTAAACAAGAAAAGCATTCAAATATTATGCTGATCCATAAAAAACTTTTTAACTAACGCCTTAAAAGAGTTCACACTTGTTGCCTCACGAATGAAAAGGGGAAGCGAATTCCATGTTCCCACTATACTACTCTATGATATAATATAATATATTTCCGTCTTCTACGTTTTGTGCACAAATCAGTTTGCTTGTTTACAATAATTTTCCTTATTTACCTGAAACGTGAAAAAGGTTCAGATGACTAAAAGCTTTACTGAATGCTATAATATAGTGCGTTTAGAACACTGTGTAAAACAAGTCAAGAAAAAAGAAAACTAAAGGAAAAAAGAAAAAAAGGTCGAACAAAACTTCAATCAGAAATATTGTGCCAATTATTTGATTTTGCCTTTACTAAAATATCTTGATTCAGTCAAGAGATATAATTGTCTGAATTTCAAAATTTCTTCCATTTTGTTACCAAAAATAGCAGAAATGCAAACTTTAACTAATAAGATCTCTTAACTGAATCAAGGTATTTTAGGTATCTCTACGGTTTTGAACTTGTGCCAGCTTGTTTTTTCAGCAACAGCCATTAAATGTATTTGAATGTAAAATTTAAATTTTGGCCCAATATTCGTGACGTCACTTTCCCGCCAAAAATACCGAAAACTGAAAAAACAAAACAAACAAAGCAAACACCACGAGAATATCTGTTGTTGTGGAAAATTTGAAGTAAATAAGATAAAAACTCACAAAGATAATTTGTATCGAAAAAAGATGGCCCAATTTCGATCAAAATTTCCCAGTGTGCTATGCAGCAAAAATGACTCCATTTTTTTCAATGAACACACTTTATTGATACACCTAAAAAACACGTACATTACTTACACTTAAATTCACTGTTTGAACTTATACAATGTTATTTAACTTTTCTTATACATAATAAAAAAAACGTGACAGCTAAATAAACAAACAAAAAAGGAGGTGACAGAAAAAGATCACAAAAAAAAAAATACAAAAAGGAGTCTATGCCTTAGCTTTAAGTATTACATTTTTTTGTTCACTGCATTATTGATATTAATTGAGAGCATTTTTTTGGATTCGCTACGTTAACCTTGTATTGTAACAACGCTATTAATCAACTTAATACACCGTAAAAGATGTTATTTAGATAAATGATTTTACGTTTGAACACATTTTTCTAGTTTCCATTGAACCATTACTTTATTTGTAGTTCATCTAGAGACAATTCTTTCTGAAGATATTTAGAAGCATAGATATATTGTTTGAACAAGATGATGAGCAGATCTAGCTTGCGTTTTAAGGGATCCGAGAGCACATCAGTCACGTGACGTGTGTCGTAAAAAGCAATTTGTTCTTTTGAAAGTATTGTCTCAGTACTTTGACAATAATTGAATCATGGTATGATTTGAGAATAAAGTTTAACAGACTCCTTACAATCAATACATGTATGTTCTATTGAATCCGCCTTAAAACGTATGACTCTAATATATATGACGTGCTAATTTTATGTAAACGAGCTGAACCGGTACAAAACGTTTTCTGAGTGATTGCTTTGTTTCCAATCCAGGCGTCAGTTTATCTGGAATGGGCCTTCTGTTACTGGTTTTCGTTGTCATCCTGATTGCCATCGGCCCGTTTTTTGGAGGAGAAAAATTCGTGGTAACAGAGAAACGGATTGAAGGTAAGAAACGTGCGTGGCCGTGTGGGTAGGTGGAGACGTGGGGGGTGCCCACGTGCGCGCATGTGGCTGTGCGCGAAGGTGCATGAGCTGAGAAAGCGTCTGTGCGTGTAAGTCACAAGTTAAGGATAATTAAAGCTATCGATTGTTTTCAACCGTGATTCCACTAAGTTGACACACGGGAACTGGTTGCTAAAGCCTTTTTCAACAAGAATTGAGATACGCCACGTTGAGAAGTTCACGGTGTTGTGGTCTGGTCTTTATCCGTTGTACCGTTGAAATTCTCGGAGCTACTCTACAATACTAGGGTAAAAATAGTATTCACTTCACTTCCACAAGTTTATATGCGACCTTTAGATGAATGGCGTCTTTTTACGACGCTTCGCGCGTGTTTCTAAGTTAAGAAACGTGCAATCGAATTTGTCGTGATTTTCAACAAATTATGATCTTTTTCAGCGTTTCAGGGTCCTTGTCAACCATTTCAGACAAACCAAACGGCGCTTTGCTCCGAGTTTCAAACACTGGTGCAAGAAAACGGTCCTGAATCAATTTGCAATATGTCATATGCATCATGTTATTTGAACATTACTCGTGGTCCTCCGAGCCGGAAGTTTTTTGGTTGGGGAAACTGCTACTGTGATCGACTCTGTAAAGAAATTGGCGATTGTTGTGTAGATTATAAAATGTGGTGAGTTTGTTGTTATTTTTATATAGTAACCTAGAGAGTTTATCATTAGGCGAAATAAACAAGTTGGAATGAGTAGCGAATAATGCTAACATTTTCTTTTTAACAAAACCAAATTGATTGCAAGGCTGGTACTACGGCAGAAGGGCAAAATGTATTGGCCAATATTTCAACTAGCAGAGCTAGTCTTCTTCAGGGCCAGTACAATGTGAAAGTAACGGCTCTAAAATTTGAATAAGGATATACAATGGCGCGCACTTAATGTTTAACTACATGTAGATAAAAATGAAACAAGATACATAACTATATACAACGCTGAAAAATGTAAAAAATACCAGAGTAACAAAAACAAAATTTGAGAAAAATGGAAATAACATGCAACCGGGAAAAAATAAAGAATATAAATAAAGAATATGTAAAAAATAAAAATAAAATAAAATAAATTGACTAGTTAATGTTCATTCCGTCGATTGATGCCATATGGTGTGAGCGTTTGACCTTTTTCTATAAGATAGGCTTCTCTAGCTTTTCTGCGAGAAGCATTGTTCGTGGGTTGGAGCTCGAGAGGAATGAGTTTCATGTCTTTAATAGAGTGATTCGGCAGGTTGAAATGCGTAGGTACTGCTGCTGTAGCGTTAGCGTGACTAGGGTTATTTGTGGCTTGTCTGTGTTCGGTGAATCGTTCACGAAGTGTACGTTTAGTCTCCCCTATGTATTGTTTCTTACATTTGTGACATTCTATCATGTACGTTAAATTAAAGTTAGCAAACCGAACGAAAGAGATGGCGCTTCCCATTTATAATTTAGTTTACGATTACTGTTTTCCATTCATGGGAAGCCTTAAACGGCAGAAGTGAACAAATGGTGCTTTAGGAATTTCTTAAAGCAGCCCTGATAACTGTCGCCTCTTCTCTTACCGAGCTAAAGTCGTCGAGGAAGAGCAACAATTAACATTCTGGCACAATATTGTGTTTTGTGTTTTTCTAAGGTATTCTTCTCAAGTGCCAACAAAGCCAAAAACCAAAGCAGTGAAGCTTTCCTGTAGACTGGCACCTTCAAGCCATAGTATCCATCATCTTGGAGGGATGCTGATACTGCGCATGCGTGTATGTCTACCAATTACTCAGCTGATCCGGCCGTGGCCTCACCACTACTTGACAGGACAACAAACGTCACTTATGCCAACATATACTGTGCCATGTGTCATGGCAAGTCACATGGCCTTCACCATTGGAGTCTCCGGATACAGAAAGGACATAAGGACTGGGTAAACGTTTCTGTGCAGGATATCAGATTTGCAGAGTGGGAAGCAATTCCAGTTGGAGAAATAATTCCAGACAAATGCATCGTGACGCCGACAGAAGCTAACACGGCACCTGATACTGCGATCAAACGGCTGTGTCGTTCCTATGCAAATACAATTCTTACAAAGAAAGGCAAAACACAGACTCCAGGCGGTGATACTAATCTTCTAGGAAACTTTAAGAATCCTCATTGTGCACTCTTGTCAAATCCCAGTCTGTTAGCCAACCAATCCGTTCTATGTGGGATGTCTACTCGCACGCCTCCCAGGGTCTCGTCTATGCTTTTCATATTCTCACCTCTTGCTAAAAGTCCACCTCATTTAAGAACCCAAACTGTGCCTGTGAAATTAGATTGTCAGATTGACGAAGTTTACGATCCATTCCAAGAACGTTGCTTACCAGTACACTTCAGCCGTTCCAACAATAACAGCACCAATGTAACGCAACGTAACATAATGCACACGTGCCAGGGTCTTCGTTTTCCATCCCACAAATTCCGTATCTTTAATAACAATTCCGTTTTCATTATTCCTCACCGAAAGCTCTACAATAATGACAGCTATATTCTGGTAAATTATACGTTAATTTTGTGCGCAAACTTTTCCCGCAACTATAGTAAATCTACCCCCGCGAGCCCTGAGAACCAGAATCACTCGCTCGCGCTCCGCATCGTCACCTATGTTGGCTTCTCCCTGTCAATCATCTTTCTTCTTTTCCTACTGGTGACGTATTTCCTGTTTGATGAGCTGCGGACCTACCCTGGAAAGCAAGTGATGCACTTGTCATGCGCAATGATAGCCATGCAGACGGTGTACTTTGTTTCAGACCCGGATGTTGTTTCCGCTGCAATCTGTGCTTTGATGGGCGCCCTGTTGCATTATTTCATCCTGGTTATGTTCCTGTGGATGAGTGTGATTGCTCACAACACACAGAAAACCTTTTCAACCCTAGGTAAGTGGATCGTCTTTTCTCTGTCCCCAACTGATGTCATCAATATTCTAAAAGCTAAACTATCCTACTACAAAGGTTTTTTTTCACATCTTCCAGACAGAAAGAACATAAACCCCTATGCATGAAAATGTTGGTATCGATTCCGTTCTTCAGTCCTGGACAAAGTCTTTGGGACACTTAAAGGAATAGTACCCAGCGAGATATCCTTTCGTGCTAAAGGGGCTTTGTTACGGATTTTAACAGATTTTTGAACAGCCAAAATTTATATTTGTGTCGAAGGAACTAAAAAATAATAGTCCATTTTTATTAACAATTGCTATTTTAGAGCACCGAAACTGTTAACAAGCGTCTTTAGCTGCAGATGGCTACGGTGGAAATGGATTAAAACATGAAAAGTTTGGCTAAACTTTTCAAGTTGTTTCCACACGTCTACAGAAAAGTCAATATTTATAGCCGTAGTTAGATTTCTATCCACATATTAAGGTTATATCTTCCTTTAGATGTTCAAAGATAATGATTTTCATGGTTTAAGTTGCATACCACTAATTTCAGAAACGTTTAGACCAAAAATCTGCGAAATCCCCGGGACAGAGCTCCTTTAAGAAGTCATTGTTCAATTTCCCAACCTCCTTCCCTCCCCCCACCTCCCCAAAAAGAGAATGTTGAAATACTTTGGTTGGACGTTGGTTGGGCAGAAATCAACATTGCATTACGGGTGGAGAGGGGAAGGTTAATCAAATGCCAATTTCTCGTGGTAATTATTTAATGTCCCGAGACATTGGTCTAATGAGTTCACTCTTTTTGGCTATAACATGATTCGAATTGCACTATTTCTATGAAATAACGATGTTTTTTTAAAAATATATTTAAATATACACTGTGGTATAAAAGACGTGGCGTGCGTCGTCATAAAATACGGCGGGAGGGGTGGGTGAATTATCGATGAAATAAAGCCATTTAGTAGAATTCTACTAGTACACTAATGCAAATGCTGCAATGTGATTGGCTGAGCTATTGAACACTATCAGCCATTAGTGTGCAGTTGCCGAAGGTCGTCCACAAAATGCGACGTTTTTATCGTTTTTCCGAAGTTTTGGAAGGAAGTTTAAATGTTAATGGATAATAAAATTCTCGAGAAGACTAAAAGAAGGACATTAGCGGTTTCTTGACTTTAAAAGCTTGAAATTGTTGAAAAACGGGTGCACGCGCGTAAACAACTGCAAATTTACCAAGGACAATTCAATGCGTGCGATTTTGTTAAAACGTTAAGTTCGATAATGCGTAGGAAAATAATTAGAAACCATTATTTGCGTTTATTTCAGTCAGAATTCTACTAAAACAATTAGATTTTTCGCTCTCAATTTCTATGAGATGATAGTTGATTCGGCCTGCGGCCTAATCAACTATCACCTCATAGAAATCTCGAGCTCATAATCTAATTGTTAAATAGAATAGGACAATAAAATGACTTTTTGAGGGAATATTGTTTATTTGCGCCCGCGTAGTGTCATTTGCGGCCCGAGCGCGAAGCGCAAGGGCCGCAAATGACACTACAAGGGAGCAAATAAACAATATTCCCGAAAAAAAGTCATTTAATTATCATTATTATCAATATACAAGGCCAAATAACATCCAGATATAAACTAACACATTTAATGAGCTTTACATGTTCAATAATACAAGTACTTCGCGTTGAAAATCTTGTGCTATGCTACACTGAGGCCCATGTATTGTATCGGTGTAGTTAAAAAGAGCTGCTGTGTCTTTGAAAATAAATGGATAATAACAATTTACGAACTTACATTTTCCAGTTGAGTCTCGGCGTAAAATCCCCGCAATGCTTAGCTCGACCCGAGAAACACAAAATGAAGTGAACCGATGCGTTACTGTGTTTCGTTTCTCGTAAGACAACAAGAAGTTGCTCTCTTTGTATCTTCGCCTTGCGCTTTGGCTTCTAAATCCGAATTTTTTAGCTGCATTTTGTCCCATTCATAACAAATAGACTTTGATTTTTCTTTCCGAACACTATTCGCTTATCGAGAAACTGTTCGAGACTTTTTTTACTTCAAAACTTGCTGTACGCTACTGTACGCAAGCTGTTCGCACTCGAATGGTTTTCCCGCGTCATTAAACGTAACCTGATTGGTTGATATTCATCGGATGATGAACCGAGAACCAATCAGCTGCAGGGCCGTTAATGCAGCTGAAATTTAACCCGATAAAAAATCAGACTGTTTCTGTTTTAATGAGTTAATGAGTTAATATGAGTTACAGCACTCACGAGCGTTTACGCTTTTTCGTGCCCTAGCTCCGAACTGTATTTATGAGAAGAAGCTAGGCTGATTGAATATTCAAATGACCATGAATTTTATCAGACGATTGAAATTCAGCTTTCAAAACACGAAAATCCTTCTTAGATGAAATTTCTTTGAAGTCAATTCTTCGTAAAGCAAAGGGAATGACGGCTTTCTGTCAACGATTACTATATGCTGCCAGAGGGTACTAGAGTAGCTGTGATAAACTCGTTTTAACACAATTACCCTGCAAGTTGCGACTGATACGCCGCACTCAGTCAGTAACCTGCGTCTTCCAATTTTACAGAAAGTAGAGGACAGTTCTACATCCCTTGCAACTTGCAACGCAACATTTCGTTGCATTGCAGGTTGCAAATTAAAAATGGGGTAACGCGTGAAATGGTTTTGGCTATGCAGAGTAAAAGATGGTTTGAATTTCTTTTCTTTTTCGCCCAGATTTAGATCCGCACAACCCTCTTGTGATCGCCGAACGAAGGAAAACTTACATTTATTCCTGCGTGTGCTCTTGGGGATTGCCCCTTTTTGCTGTTGGAGTCTGCGTGGCTTTGCAGTTAACAAATACAGGGAATGTCAGCTACGGTGAGTCTCTCAGAACTTCTTTACCACAAAATACAATTTTGTACAAGCATTCTTCCACTGTCGTACAACGGGCGGGGGGGGGGGGGGGGGGAGTTGATGGAACACCCCCCTAAAGTTTTCGTTGTATAATTATTTTTGTTGTACTATTGAATAGCAAACCCTTAGCTTGGTCTACAAGATAATACAACTTCTGTTGGCTATGATTTGCCATCTTGAATTTCACTCTTCTTTCTTGGAAAGCCAGAAAATAAAGGAAATTAATTAAAAAATCAAGGCGAAATGCTATAATTGGGTGTGATAAAGAAACCTGGATAAATTAATTATGGTAGGAATAAACGATATTTGGCCAAAACTACATGTAATTATGACGTTGTCATAGCAATGTCAGAAATCATGGATGCAAAATTGACAAGTCAATATTTCCGCGAGTGGTGAATGAACAGCATCATAGAGTAAATCGCCTTTTCAAAATTGTGCGAGAGAGAGACGGAGAGAGAAAAAATACCTCCGGTAGGATGGTGGGAATCCCCAACCCCCTTCCTCTTCTGAGGATTAATAGAGGACAATTCATCTCGCAGGTAATGATGCTGGTTGTCAGCTGACGCTTCCAGCGCGCACTATTGGTGTCGCTTTTCCTGTGACGGCCATGCTCGTTTACAACATCGTTGCTTTCATCCGCACGACTGTTGCTATGAAACAACAGGTAAGTTTGAGGTAAAGTATATAGCAATTTCACAAGCAAGATAACAAGATGATTTTGCTGCATCAAAAACATCACCAGACTTAGAGATTGTGGACTATATGGAGAGGAATGCATTTCTAAAACTTTCACTTGGCAGTGTTCGCTGCAGCCAAGTTATTAGGTAAACGAAATTCGGAAAATTACAAACTTTTATATAGGTCTGCCATGTTTGTGTCTCAGTTTGGTTTACCAATATGGCTGCCAAAGCCTTCCACGAGAAGAAAGATGGTCATGTGCACTTCGGAATGCTTTAACTATCATTATTCACTGATTACAATTCAAGAGCTTCTACAAATTTAAGTGAACTTTTAAAAATTGCCTCCCCTTTTTTGTACGGTAATCACTTTTATCTCTATTTAAAAGGAAAACATGGCGGCAGCGAGTCAGAGAGAGCTTCCTGTCATTGTACTGAAAATGACCGTTGTCATGGGGATCAGCTGGATCATGGGATTTGCATTGGCTTTCTATCCCACACCTTATTTGGAATATCCCTTCGTCATCATCAACAGCTGTCAAGGTAAGTCAGTTCATGCCCAGTCCCGTCTCCTCAGTCGCTCATTGCCGCACCAGATCTAATATCGAAAACAAATTCAAATAGAGATTAATCTTCACTGCATTTAAGCCGTTCAAGAGTCAAATTTTCACTTTCGGTTGGTGAAATAAACCGCGCGAAGTGGGGTCATGGGGCCACAGGCTTACCATCCTACCATCCTAGTGAGGTCACAACATGCCCCATATGAATATTCAAATTTTCTAACTAATTGCTATTGTAAATATTTAAGTTTCCTAACATCAGCTTTTACTGCTGTGCGTTTGCAATGAAATGAATTAGATATAGTTGCGCAATGTTTAAGTTCGTTTTTGTACAGTTTTTGGGCGATTTGAAGCGTGCGAGAGCAGTTCTACGAGTTTAAGTAGAGATTTCCGATGTAATTCTTTGGGGTGCCCCAGAGCAAGTTTTGTAGTGGAACACGTTCTGCTTTCTAGGGTGGGCATAAGCCGCAGTTTTGACCAATTCCAGCGACAATTGCATAAATTGTCCCAGCTACTGGTACATATTATCGTAAATCGTCAAATTAACGACCTAATTTGATATTCCAACGAGTTTTAAAAGAATTATCTGCGAACTGATCAGAGACTCAAATAAGACCCAGATTTTAACTCATAGACTGTTCTTTCGAGGACCGGGAGCTCTCACTATAATCAATTGGCCTTTTTTACTCAATTTAATGCTGTTTTTTACTAGTTAGCTGAGAATTCTATACTTCACTAAGCATTATTTTCTTTATTCATCAGGTGTCCTGATCTGCATCTCATTTGTGTTCAAAAAGCATGTCTTCACTCTGTACAAACAGAGATTCATGACCGCAACATATCCTGAGCCCGAGGCACACGCAGCTGACCAACAAGCGGGACCTTCACAGCAGTCATAAACCTTGTCTGAGAAGGGTGGGGGTCTATCGTGTGAACCTCGACACCAGGCTTTCTCCTACACTACACAACACCGCACCGAACTGTACTATACAACACATGACACACCACACCACACACCGCACCACATGACACACCACACCACACACCGCACCACATGACACACCACACCATACCACACTACACCACACCACA
Organism: Meandrina meandrites; assembly: GCA_963693305.1. Taxonomy (NCBI): domain Eukaryota; kingdom Metazoa; phylum Cnidaria; class Anthozoa; order Scleractinia; family Meandrinidae; genus Meandrina; species Meandrina meandrites. Next base: position 23,537,194 of record OY855914.1, read on the forward strand.
CCACACAACACCACCCCACACTACGACATACCACACCACACCACACCACACCACACCACACCACACCACACGTTAAGTTATTAGTTCGACCCCAGATTACCTATTAAGCTTCCCTTTGTGTTTCGTATTATGACGTCTTTCACTAGTTTTTGCGTTTGTCAATATTGGTCATGTATGCTTAAATCAATGTGTTCCCTGGCTGCATTCCTGTCATTCTCGTCCCCAGAGCCCTCCGTTTCTTTTGGTCACGTGGTCGGCGAAACGGAGGGCTCTGGACGCAGCCACTACCGGATGTCAGAAATTTTCTGACATCCGTTAGCGCATGTGTAGTGGCTTTCAACACAACTGCTCATGCTCACATGTTAATCCAGAGGGAGGGGGAGGGGAGAGAGTTTATTGTAATGGCTGATCGTGAGAAGACGTCAACAAAGCGATCAAAAGAGTCGTTGATTTTCATTTATGCTGAACGATCGAGAACTAAAGCGATCTGAAAAGTGAACAGAAAGCTGCCTTAGTCGTCGTTGCCGTGCAGAAGCGGTATTATTTTTGTGTTTTATCAACGGATGTCGAAACGTCCAGTTTTCTATAATCAGGTATGAAAGAAGTACAAATGTCAGATGAATTTTGTATGTTGATGTTGAATTCTAGAAAGTCGTACTGTTCCATATAACAAGATTGTTAAAAACGGACAATCTCAGTCGCCTTCGAGTGTTTTTGAAACGCCACTTTACACGTGTTCGTTAATTGAGTGGATAGATTTAGCACTGTAAATTAAAGATATTGCAAAGAAAATATAATATCAGTGTTATGGCATTGCATTTGAAAATCTTGTCTTCTAAGTGTGATTCGTAGTTCCATAAGAATGCCCTCCCTTTGAATTAAGATTGATTTTCTTTCCTTATGTTTTAAATTTTATAATTAAAGTGAGGGTAAAATCAAACTGGGAAATATTAATTTCAAGGAGGAGGGGTTGAAAGTGGATCTGTTTTCTGTGTGTTTTTTAATATGGGTAAAAATGTTAAAATATTTTTCATCACCCCAAAAGAATTAGAACCTCCTTCAGATTTGCCAGTGATATTTTAAACCATATACTTCATGCAAAAATATTTTTCTACGAAAGATTTAGGACTCAGACTTGGCTATAACTTATAAGCTCAATAAATTATGGGAAAGAGGACCACTCACAATGAAGAGGAGTCAGTGTTTGTACTGAATAATTCTTGTGCACAGGAATGGGTGAGAAATCAGTTCAAGAACTTGACTTTTTTCTACTTTTTCAGGATGACCCTGAAGGGGGCACTTGAGATAACAATCACTTGGTAACTGCAAAACCTTTCTGACAGATGTTCATTAATTTTGACTTATATGCCAGTGCAATATTACTTGGCAATTTATAAAAATTGTGTGCACTCCACCTAAATACTGAGGCAGCAAATACTTAATTTATAATAAAATTAAATTCTTAAATCTGTAGTGAGCTGCTGTTGTAAAAATTATTTAAGAGGAAACAGGGTTAACGGGATATATTTTGAAACATTTGGTATCATTTTGTTAGATTAAATGAAAATAATCATCTGTCCACAGATACCAACGCAAGTCTTCATGTTACTCCAGAGCCCATTTTCTTATTTCTTAGGTTATCAATACACTGAAATGTAGGGGACAAAAAATGCCCCTTCACTTCAGAAAGGTGAACCTATGAATTTTCTATTTTGCGAGAAAAGATAGGGGGAACCTGACCCATTTTACCCATGAGCCATCCCTTTCCCCATAAATATTATGAATGGTCATAAGGCAGCACTACTATAAAAGATTATGCAACACTATGCCATAGGCTTGCAATTGACAGGGTCTGGTTATTCTCAGTTTTTGTGCTTCAACTCCACTGCAAACATCTGATCTCAAATATTGGGAGAATCGCAAAGAGGTTTGTAAGTGACCTGATTTGACATCAGATATAGATTAATATGTTAATGCAGCACTAAATAAATCAAGGTGAACAGGGTCACTGGGGCAAATGCAGCCTTTATTTAACTCTAGAATTGTCAAGGTTACTCTCAAGAGCACTTGTTTGTTTTAAATCTTATTAAATATATACATGAATATAAAATGAAACAATGCCAATTTCCTTCCTTCACCTGTCCCCCTTTATGCCAAGTGGTGCAAAGGCTAAATTATGCCAGTTCCTGCAGATGCCCACAGTCTTTGAAGACATAAACTGTTACACCTCCACAGTATAAGCAATGTTGGAAAACAAGTAAGTGGTTCCATGATGGAACCAAAAATTTCTTTTTTTTCCCTGGACATTTTTAACAACTACCGTGCACTTTGATATTCCTTGTTCTTACTATGAACACTCAACTCACAGCTGTATATTTTTTTATTTAACACTGATAAAGCTTACTGAGTTGAAAGTCTTGAAATGGTGGTGGTGGTCTGCTGAACATGTAAGAAATGTTCTAGTATATATGTTTCACATAAATATTCAGTCTAGTATGCTGATAAACATACTTGTAACATAAACTATTTTCTTTTGTACCTTAACAATCCGATACATATTGCACAATGTAATTCTGTAAGCATTCTAGGTAATATATATAATCCACAGTACAAGTTTGCACGATAATAGAAACAATTTCAAGATCAATACAAACGCTTTTGCAACATCAACTGATCAAGACCATGCAACGAACACAGAGTGTACAGAACAACATTCAACATTGTATGGGGGCAGAAAAAGGGATTTTGATTTTGGGAGACGTGATAGAGTAGAGTTCTGTTGAATTTCTAAACTTTGTCAGACTCTCAAGGCTTCAATATTCCACGAAATCAATCAATGGCAAAATCAAAACACGAGTTTTTTAAAAACATACCGCCTACAGCAGTTTGGCGAATGGAAGATCGAAGACAGATTTTAAATCTGCTGATAGTGCTAAACGTTTGAAACCTAGCTCACACAGGGACTCACACAGGTCATCAATTCTGCATCTTTACAACAGCCACGTATCGATAACAGTTTCGTGCGATTCATCGATTGCCGGTCGCCATAAGTTTTCTAAGAAATCTTTTTCCTGCTAATTTCCGGTCCGGAAGCAGAGTGCCGTGCGTAGTAGTGTAAAATTTTGTTTCGTGGTGCGCATTCATTTTTCATCAACCAATGAAAAAATTCGAATTAATTCCTGCGTCCAGAGCTACTCGTAACGGCACAAATAAAACGAGTAGCTCTGGGGACGAGAATGCATTCCTGTGCATTCGTTTGCAGTAGAGAAAAGTATCAGTAACCCGGTGTTGCAGCTATAAGCAATGTCCAGGCGATGGTCGTCCTTCACAAACTATACACATAACTACAATCAACGTGAATCTATGGGTAGATGGAAATCTGATGCTTTCAAAAATATAAGGAAATCTTCACTACAATCTCTAAAGTAAATAATAAAGATGGTAAATTTTTTTTTTTTTTAAAGTGTTGCTTGCATGGGCGGCGCAGCTTTGAAAACCTATTACACTGTTTGGCTTACAGTAAAGACGTCCTGAGTATTTTAGCTGCCTTCAGAGCACGTGTTTTCAACTAAGTTGTTTGATTTTATATTGCTACATGTACAGCTAATATTTTTTTTTCAGATTCATTAGGTTTCTTGTTATTTGTCAGACAAAAATTTGTGCTGGGGCGTACCTTTGCTAAGCAGGGGCTGTGGCAGTTTGTTGCCGAATACACATGTTGAATGAAACTCTTGTGAGAATACTTGTGCTGAGTTATTAAGAACCTAATTAATCAGCTGCGTCAAATTCTACATAGCCATTTTTCTTCCAATGAGTTGATTGTATTGCCACTGCGAACAGAGCTAAGCACACATTTCAGTCTAAGCTTGTTTCTTCTCGTGGTGAAGAAACAGATATAAACAATATATTTACCAAATGTATACCAAATATAGTTACCAATATATGTATGAATAAAGATTATGTTACACATGAACAAGTAAAAACTAGCGACGTAAATAAATTTACATGATAAAGAATGCGAGGTTAAATTACAGAAATACTTTAGCACGGATTGAATCGGATTGCACATTTAGAGTTGGCTTTAGTTCCCTGACGGAAGCGTCTCAGTAGGTTTTCAGGGACCTTGCCGTGTTTGTCTTGGTAGTGTTCATATCGTAGATGACTGTTGTTTATGTCCATCCACACTTGCGTCCCCCGGATGACGTATCCACGCGTGTAGCCCACATAACACACATCGCACAGGCCATATTGAAAGCGATACACAACGCGTTGTTGGTTGACGATCTGAACGTGCAATCAGATTCAATCCGTGCTAAAATATTTCTGTAATTTAACCTCGTATTCTTTATCATGTAAATTTATTGCAACTTGTAAATGAACTCGCAGAATTTGTTGTCTTTGCACTTGCCTTGACAATGGCGTCATGAAGACTCCGAAACGTCGGTTTATATCGCTAGTTTTTACTTGTTAAAATATATGTATGGTTTTAGAACGTTAGTCATCACTGGAAAATTGTAGAATTAGCTAAGCAAAGTTGAGTGGTTATAAATATATGTATCTCTGCAAGTCATTAAAACACGTTTGTCACATTAAAAATTTTTTTGCTCTCTAATTTTTAAAGCATTCTTTCTTCGACCCAACTTCTCAACTGTAAATAATTGTGGTCGAGATTGCGTGTTTCGGGGTTTGTGTAGGCAATTTCGCTTTTGCATATTTTTGTGTCCAGAGTGGAAAACACCAGATGCCGATACACTCCAAAGGAACATACAGTTATTTAAGCAATAGACCACACTTTCTAGGGGTTTACCGGCGCAATAATCCCCCGCGGGATGTTGGGAGAACACGAGTAAATCTTGTAAATCACTCGCCTGACGGCTCGTGATTTACAAGCTTTCCGAGCTTTTCATTCATCCCGAAAGCAAAGGACTACACGGAAAGTTTGCAAGTTTACAAAGTTTAGACTGCCGACTGCTTTTTTTGAGCTTGCTCGCAGGCTCAGTGATGTTCATAACCAAAACCAAAGTTATCACTCTGGCCAATCACAAAGGCCACAGACAATGCAGTGAACCAATCAAAAACTCGAATAGCGTAAAGCGCGGGAAAATGCGTGCGAGTGAATCACGATTGGTTTTGGATTGGGTTTTACTTCTGATTGGTCGAGAGTGGCGCGAGGTTTTTAAACCAATCACAAACAAGAACAATCGCGAATTAACTTCGACACTCACTGAAAATCGCTCTATATCGAATCCGAAATTTAATGATAAAAACATACAACTCAATTAAGCGAAGTTAGCAATTCCACAAAAAAGCAACTCATATTAGTCCTTTTAAAATCGCTCAAAACTTTCAAAAATCAAAATCACCAAAGTGAGGGAGAAAGCGCTAATCTATCCAATTTATTTTAAATTCGGACAGTTTGCAAAAATTAAGAAAAAATGTATCTGTTGACAATATTGAATTAACAGACAACTATACAGTTCTGCAAATCAATAGTCTTGTATTTATTTTATTTCTTTCGTGTTTCTTTGCATGTTGTATAAAATATCTTTATTAAGACTAAAATTTTTGATCGCGTTAACATGACCCGCAACTTTCTTTTTTTCACGCTACGCGGGAAAGATTTCAGTTATTTTAAAATTTCAGTCATTTTCAATACAGAAGAGTTCATGTGTAGAGTAATCAATTAATAGGCAAAGATCGAACCTAAAAACCCTGCAAATTAAAAGTGGAGAAAATTGAAGATAAGGAGAACTCGGGCCCCGGATGCTGACTTTAAATTGTGCTAAGGATTTCATATGGATAATATCTAAATTTGCTCTCAAATTCGGGTTGTTTGCTTGTTTGGTTGTTTGGTTGTTTCTTCTTACTTTCACTTCTATCAATTTTCTTATTTTTACTTCTATCAATTATCACCTATACACATTTAAATTGCACACTAAACATCTTCAATATGTTTTCATCGTGTGCTGATCTTTCTAAACAAGTCTTCTTCTTTTCTTGTGCTGAGAACTCATTCCGAACCCCAGCTCAGCTTGCTGTCGCCTCAACTGAAGGGGAAGACGTGCTGGCATCCTCATTAGAGGGGGCACCTAAAGAACACAATGTGACAATATATATAAAGTATTTACTTTATAAGAATTGTACTGCTGATTTGTTAGAGCGCGGGCTCAAGTAACGCACCCCCTTCGTATCTGGTTGCATCTTACACAAGGCTGTAATTAAAGTATTTTGTTGAGTTTTACCGTTTTCTGTGGTCCCTGGAAGTCTTAAAGATCATCACATACATAACGTATGAGCCATACATGTGCAGGCGTCGATGGGCTGTTGGTCCATCGCAGTTCACCCCCAAGCATTTCGTTCGATTGCCATAACAAATTGACCATACCCATTTACACTTCCGGGTAGAGAGAGGCACTTTTAGAGTAACATTCCTTAACCAACAAAAAAACGTTTTCCAAAAGGAACAAGGATGGTTAAGATTGAGGAAGACTGACATTGAGCTGGACTCAGTTTTACACGGTGCACTATCAAAACCTCAGAGCTGAGAGGCTACACTCCGCTTTACTTTGGTAACAAAAGTAAGCGGCTTTGCCAGACAGGCTCACTGTTTATCATCGTGGTTCTCTCACCTTCCGAAGCGGTTTCCTTGTTTTCTTTTTCCTCCTTTTCTTCGTCGGCGGTTTTGTCCGCTCGGAAGAAGATTCTTGCGCTGTTTAGCGAGAAGTAGACCAGCTCAAACTCCTACAGAAATGTAAGGTTGAAATGTGATTGCGAACAGTTGAAAATACCGTAAGAAGGCTCCGTTAGAACGTTTTTCGATTGAGTGTCCTAAAAACAATCACAGAGGACGCAAATAAATGTAACCAGCGTTAAGCGCGGGGAAGTACACGAAAGCGAATCACACGCAATCACCATTGGTTTTTTGGTTTTCTTCAAATTAGTTAAGAAAGTGGCGCGAGTTTTTTCAAACCAATCACTAAGCTTATATAACGATTTTTCTTCGAGTACTAGCGTTGGGTTGAGTGATTAGTTTAACAAACTCCCGCCACTTTCTCGACCAATCACAAGTAAACCCAAAACCAATCGTGATTCGCTCTCACACATTTTCCCGCGCTTCGCGTCGGCTTCATGTATTTCCTTCGAGTTTTGATTGGTTCACTGGATTGCCTGTGTCCTTCGTGATTGGCCAGAGTCATAACTTTGGTTTTTGGTTTGGACACTCACTGCTTTAATGCAAAACCAAAGCATACGCAAATTACTTTCGACACTCAAGTGAAAACCGCGCTGTCACCAGAACGCTTTTTTTTTAAGGCACGGCGTTTTGAAATCAACGCCAACTTGACAGAGCACGTTCTCTGAATTGTGCAAAAACTAATATTTTCACCCAATCAAACAACTGTTATTCGCATCAGTCATTTGATATGAAACTGGCTGAAGGAAACAAAACTAATATTCCAGGAGAGTTTGCCAGAATTTAGAGGCCTTACTTCAAAGCGTTTATTTTGACTGCTATATTGGTGCAATCAAGCTTCACATCGAGCTAGCGCATTTATACAAAGTTTTCTTATCTGAAAAATATTTGTTTGCCAAGAACTCCGTCGTATGCAATCTTCTGGCCTTAAAATTTTGCAAAGCTGTTTGATTTGACATATCCTACAATTTCTACTAATACTGCAAGGTAAGTTTTTACCTTAAAACAGAAACTGATAATGTCATCGCAAAGCAACACTTCATATACACGGGTCCCGTTAAACAACAATCTTAAAAGTAAACTTCTCTGCACTAATTACCATAGGTTTCTGGTAATGTTACTTATGGGAATTTAGAAGCACATCAAAACATTGCTGTTACTGACCTGTTGATAGGTGTTGAGTCGTTTCAGAGTTAAATTCATCGTTTGCTGCAGTTTCTCGTCTCGTGCTGTCCCGCGATTCAGTGAAGCCTTCACTTCAGCCTGAGAATAATTATCAGTGATATGCATAATTATGAAAAGATAATTATTAATGGAAAGCATTTTAATCACGAGAGAGAAACAGTCAGCGACAAAAGCAACAAATTTTTATAAGCAAATATTACAAAAAAAAAAAACACATGTAAACTCACTTTGTCATTTCACAAGAGGTAGAAGCAACATTATGGGGGTCAATAGAGATATTTTGATATATTTTAACTCCAACTTGGCTCCAAGGCTTTGGGGAATACAACAACAACATCATCAACAACAACAGCAGCAGCAGCAACAACACCACCAATGAATCATATCGAGGTGAATACTTTCTTTTGATTTACTCCTGAAGCCTTGGAGCCATGTTAGAAGTTTGAGACCTATCATCAGACAAAAGCTGAAAAGGAATGGAGCTCGCAATTTAATCCCGACAGAAAGAGGAAGACTACTTTCAATTCAAAGATTCCTTCAAAATCAGCTGTCCTCTAGCTGAATAGATTTATCAGCCGGGCAAGTAACGACACGCTCCCCCGCCATGATGGGCAAGCACATAGACAAGTCGTCTGCCAACTAAATCATACTGAAAAGTAATCTAAGACAAGGCTGCAAGGAAAAACTGAGAGCTTGCTTGTCCAAAGCGCCAGCAAGCTGCAATTTTTTTTTTTTTTTCAATCTCTGCTCTAGGCAAAAAAAGAGTAGCGTAAGAATAATATTTCAAATCGCTGTTGAAGCTACATGTTCTCACCTTTTCTCTGGCATACTTGTCTTGTACCGACTGGAACCAGTGAAGAGAGTCAAATTCCTGGTACTGATCAAGCAACTTTAAAATATATGCGACACCTGCAGGAAACATGAATAATAAATGAATAATTCAAGTTAATCTGTATGTCCAATTGTGACTGGTACAACCTTACCGAATTACCGTAAGATTCTGGTTATTGGCCCTGGGCTTACACAAACTTCTTACACAGTTTTAGGTGGGTTTATAAATCGAGGGGCTTATATCCGGGGGGGGGGGGGGGGGGGCTTATTAGCGGAATTAAAAATACGTTTCGAAACGAGCCACGGCAGTGTTGATCGAAATACGTTTTTAAGTTAAAAAGTGGTAATAAAGCAACATTTAGCCCTGTTCAGTACTGTCATCCAGCAGAGGGGGAAGGGGGGGGGGGGGGGGCTTACATGCAGGGGAGGGGCGTATAACTGGATGTATTTTTGGGTTTCCAGGTAGATGAGCCTATAACCAGGGAGGCTTATAAACGGGGGGTGGGGGGCATGAATTTAACAGTCATCCTTAACCTTTCCACTCCAAGAAAAAAAGACTGAGCCTTTTGTGGTACTGTTTATTATGTTGTACAAGGTGGTTCTAACTTTTACGTCTGTGGATGAAACGCTAATGTGTGACCATTCAAACGAAAGCAATTGAGCAGTACTTTCATGTGGTACTGTTTATTATGCTGTACAATGTGGTTCTAACTTTTAAGTCTGTGGATGAAACCCTAGTGTGCGACCATTCAAATGAAAGCTACTGAGCAGTACTTTCATGTGGTACTGTTTAATGTCCAATGTTGCAAAAAAATCTATTTTCAACTCAGGCACCCTTGAGAGTGAACTCATCTTGTCTAAAACTAAGCTATGTTTCGCTGTAATGACAGCACTACAAATCTTACCCATGACAAAGCCATCATCAGTGAAAGCCGCTCCAACTTTGTTTTTCTTGTTTAGCTTTTCCTTGCAACTCAACATGTACTCCACAAAGTTGAGCGTCTGCAAAGGATAAAAAGATGCTGATATAAAAAGGGTCTAACAAAATGTTTTAAGGAGGGAGGGTCAAATTGTCAAACACAAACTTACCAGGGGAGGGACAATGACATAGAAGTTTCTCAGATGCATGTTTTTGCTCTCTCTGAACTCGGGTGCGAACACATCGACGAGAAGCTAACAAAGAGACAGAACAATCTTCAATAAATTAAACACCACAGTAACATAAGAATATCTATTTAAACCCGCTTCAACCCGTAGCTCAAGACGTTAACTCGAGCGCCAAAGAATGAGCAAACAGCCTTGAGTGCAGACAAAATCTTTCTGTTTAAAACTACCATAACGAGATTGATCTTCACACGAACCTTTAGAAGTCATCATTACATGTATTCGAACGAAATGTTCCTGACTGAACGACGGATTGTCAGTTAGACCTGGGTCGCACTGGAGACAAATTTATTTTGATAAGCCCGTACCATTATCTAAAAATCTTCTTCGTCCCACCCCCAAGCAGGCCTTTTCTACGAAAAGCAATCATGACAAAAAAATGACAATATTGCGACACATGTTGGCAGAAATTTACTTGACGCTTTTACTTAAGAATTTTCTCTTCGCTAGAAGTATTTTTCCATCAGTTAAGGCAACACTATGATGAACTTGATGGCCAAAACGTCTTCCCTTGCGATGGATTAAGATCAGAACTTTGGCCTGAAATGTGTGTAAGTGTATACCACAAGCGACGAGAACTAGCTGTTACGCATCGTTAGCAGGGCACATGTTCACAAGAAATGAAAGAGCAGATCAAACTGGCGTTGATTTATTTCAATCCATAGTTTCGCGTGGACTGCAAGATTATTTTCCACGGCAATATTGTTGCCGTTTCTCGCGTTCTTTATTGATTTTTTAGACTTCATTTTATTAAACTCAATACAACTTAGCAGCAATGGTATACTTTGTGTAATTTTGTGCGTTGTAAATAGATGCCAAAAAAGTTCCCTTCTATCCTCTTAAGTACAGATTCCTACCTGACGTAAAAACGCGAAAGAACTGTACTGGTGTTTCTTGCAAAAGAAATCCAAGGTTTTTCCCATAAGTAATTTCCTAAGAGTTTGCTCGAGCAGGTCCAGAAGGTACAAAACTAAGTGAACTCGATAAAGGGCTTACTGTAGCTCATGCTTGGTACCTTTAATGGCTGTAAATCACTGTTTAATTTCCAGCACTTCTGTACAATCCAAAGAAATCACTGCTCAAAATGAATATTTGCCAGAAGCTAGAGAGTTTATTTAACAGCAGGTATATATTTCAGCTAATTTCACTTCAAGGAATAATAAATTATAAAAATAATTTAGAAAAAAAAAATAACTGACGAATTACTTCCGTCTTGTATGCATGACGTCAAGAAAAGAACTTATCAACGGTTTACTGCGCAACTAATGCTGTGCTTACACTTGAGCGTTTTACCGAGGTATCGGAGTTTACTTACCTAGGTAAATTTTTTGCGTGAGTAAACGCCGCCCGAAAAAATAGAAAGTTAGCCAAGGTAAAAGTTCGATTAACCCTGTGATCAGGTATGGTTTAGGTCGGTAACAGAGGTCGAGATAAGAGATATATCCTCTTGCAGTCGCATGATATTTCACTTTCCGTGATGTCCAGATTGCGTCAGTCTCATTCGATCACGCTTTCGCGACCTCGTTTCTCGTTTGTTTTCGATCCGCCTACGAGTCACGGCAAAAAGCAAGGACAAAATTGTTTTTTTCCTTGTGACGTAAATTACCAATTTTTAACTCTATTTCAGGAAACTGCTCTCGAATCGAGGAACGCAAGTAAATATTTCAGCTAATTTCACTTCAAGGAATAATAAATTATAAAAATAACTGACGAATTACTTCCGTCTTGTATGAAAAGCACTTATCAACGGTTTACTGCGCAACTAATGCTGTTCTTACACTTGAGCGTTTTACCGAGGTATCGGAGTTTACTTACCTAGGTAAATTTTTTGCGTGAGTAAACGCCGCCCGAAAAAATAGAAAGTTAGCCAAGGTAAAAGTTCGATTAACCCTGTGATCAGGCATGGTTTAGGTCGGTAACAGAGGTCGAGATAAGAGATATATCCTCTTGCAGTCGCATGATATTTCACTTTCCGTGATGTCCAGATTGCGTCAGTCTCATTCGATCACGCTTTCGCGACCTCGTTTCTCGTTTGTTTTCGATCCGCCTTCGAGTCACGGCAAAAAGCAAGGACAAAATTGTTTTTTTCCTTGTGACGTAAATTACCAATTTTTAACTCTATTTCAGGAAACTGCTCTCGAATCGAGGAACGCCATTGGTCCTCCAATAGCTCCAAACAACGGGCATTACCCAAACAAAAAACAAAGGAAGCGTTTTTAACGGGGCGAGTCAAGCAAAGCGGTTTCATAGAGGCGGTGCCTTGCTGTTTGCGTAGAACATACGTTATTGGGAAAGACACAGAGCTACGTTCTTGCTAAACAAGAATGCGCATCGCTACAGTGTTTGCTGTTATTTTGATCGCTCTTCTGATGGTGGAATTATTGGAGGCTGCTGCTAGCAGAAGACGATCTACTTCCACATCCAGAAGACGATCTACTTCCACATCCAGAAGACGATCTACTTCCACATCCAGAAGACGATCTACTTCCACATCCAGAAGACGATCTACTTCCACATCCAGAAGACGATCTACTTTCACATCCAGAAGACGATCAAGTACTCCCGAGAAAACACCTCAAATCAAACCGACTGACCCCATCGTACCCACCAAATTCAGCTCGCCGGTTATTCGCCTTCAGACAAAACCTGCCCCGCGCTCAAGCACGTTCAAGAAAGCTATCGCTGCTAACCTAGTGGTGAACTATGCTCTTAGCGAGGCGCCAGTGTATCGACAGGGTTATCCGATGTACCGAAGTTACATCTCCATTCCAGACGACAGAGCTGTGAGGCTTTCCAACGAGGTAGAAAAACTTCGCGACACTGATGGATTCTCATGCCTGATTTCTACAAAAACCATCACGCTGGCAAAGGGAATTGACGATGATTTGCTTGAACTCGCCACTACAGTGAAATACAGCAATGGAACTACGCTGACAAAGCAAGGAATTGACAACACAGTTTCGCTGGGGGATATTGACGAACAGGACTTTGAGGTGACCAGTGTTGCTCGATATAACATCTCAATAGTGGATGGAACCACGTGCTCCCAAGTTGAGAGTGGCATCAAAGGCACGATGATTACAATGTACGAAACTAATCCAGCCGGGGCAGGGCAGCTTCAGATCAATAACAAACTGCTTCCAGCCGCTATTGCACTCTTTGCCTTAATGAACTTGTTTCACTACTAGTGCTAGGTACGATAAGGCGATATCAACTGATTTCACTTCGATTATTTAATCTGATATCCAATATAGTTTTAGGATTTATAGATCGGCTATTAAGCACATAATTCATCATGTTTGCTTTGCTGTTAAAGTGCCTATGAAGTAAAAAATTTTTTTGCCCAATTTGCTTGTTTATGTCTTAATTAAAACGAATTTGTGGATTTAAGCGATCAGAAGCGCATTCGTTTCGATATTTTGGACCTCAAAGTTTGGATTTCGCAAGCCGAAGCGGTTCCGTTTTTCGCTCGGCCAAAATGCTCAGATTACAGGAAGTGACGTAGTTGGTGGTGCAGAAAACGATAGCGCTATGGCGGACTAGAGAGCAAAGAGGGGAGGAACGAATTATTGTGCGACCGGTGGCCCCAATAAAGTGAACTGTTCCAGAAGAACTGGATATACCTGGCACGTTTCTTGATAGACTTAAAACGGTTGTGCTTGGGGTTGTGCACAACTACCACAACCGGTATATTTTAAGCCAAGCATTTAACAAGTGAAAACAACAGTGCCGTCTTTCTGTGAGCGCAAATACATCCACTTATTTTAAAACGAAACGGCCTATATGACTCTTAAACCAGCAACCTAATGGAACATTTAGTAATGCTTAAGTATAATAACTCTCACAACTCCCACAACCACCACAACTCCCACAACCAACACAACCCCCACAACCAGCACAACCCCCACAACCAACACAACTCCCACAACCTCCACAACAAGCACAACTCCCACAACCAACACAACCAGCACAACCAACACAACCCCCACAACCAACACAACTCCCACAACCAACACAACTCCCACAACCAGCACAACTCCCACAACCAACACAACCCCCACAACTCCCACAACCAACACAACCCCCACAACTCCCACAACCAACACAACCCCCACAACCAACACAACCCCCACAACTCCCACAACCAACACAACTCCCACAACCAGCACAACCCCCACAACCAACACAACCCCCACAACTCCCACAACCAACACAACCCCCACAACCAACACAACCCCCACAACTCCCACAACCAACACAACTCCCACAACCAACACAACCCCCACAACTCCCACAACCAGCACAACCCCCACAACCAACACAACCCCACAACTCCCACAACCAACACAACTCCCACAACCAACACAACCCCCACAACTCCCACAACCAACACAACCCCCACAACCAACACAACTCCCACAACCAACACAACCCCCACAACTCCCACAACCAACACAACCCCCACAACTCCCACAACCAGCACAACTCCCACAACCAACACAACCCCCACAACTCCCACAACCAACACAACCCCCACAACTCCCACAACCAACACAACTCCCACAACCAACACAACCCCCACAACTCCCACAACCAACACAACCCCCACAACTCCCACAACCAGCACAACCCTCACACCCAACACAACTCCCACAACCAGCACAACTCCCACAACCAACACAACCCCACAACCCCCACAACCAGCACAACCCCCACAACTCCCACAACCAACACAACCCCCACAACCAACACAACCCCCACACCCAACACAACTCCCACAACCAACACAACTCCCACAACCATGCAACACAACTCCCACAGCCAACACAACCCCCACAACCAACACAACTCCCACAACCAACACAACCCCCACAACCAGCACAACCCCCACAACCAACACAACTCCCACAACCAACACAACTCCCACAACCAACACAACCCCCACAACCAGCATAACCCCCACAACCAACACAACTCCCACAACCAACACAACCCCCACAACCAACACAACCTCCACAACCAGCACAACTAACACAACCCCCACAACCAACACAACTCCCACAACCAACACAACTCCAACAACCAACACAACCCCCACAACCAACACAACCTCCACAACCAGCACAACTAACACAACCCCCACAACCAACACAACTCCCACAACCAACACAACCCCAACAACCAGCACAACCAACACAACTCCCACAACCAACACAACCCCCACAACCAACACAACCTCCACAACCAGCACAACTAACACAACCCCCACAACCAACACAACTCCCACAACCAACACAACCCCCACAACAAGCACAACCAACACAACTCCCACAACCAACACAACCCCCACAACCAGCACAACTCCCACAACCAACACAACTCCCACAACCTCTTTTCAAGTGAGTGTGACTGAATTGTGCCTGTTTTTTAATAGACCAATTGGTCTATTGTGAATATAGTTGTTTTAGTGTTACATACATGTAAGTATGGAGGCGAAGTTTGATTCCCTTGCTAAGCTAGCAGGCAGGGATTTCTCCTTACCATTAATATTTGTGCTTGTTTTTGTTCTTTTTTAGGGATTTCATTCCTTTTTCATGCAGTTTTGACCTGAGAGAATTGCACTACGCCCTTAGGACTACCAAAATACAGAAAACATTTATAATTCCCAAAAGCACAATTAATGTAGGCAATTATCAATGTTTACCATTATTTTATTAATAACTGAAAGCACTCTGAAGTCTCTAGTATCGTTGAATGTTTTAAACACAAACTACATCTAACTTTATTTTACAACTTTGCTGAACGTATTATAAGTTAACCTATTTCGAGTAGACGACAATTTTAAACATTTTTTTCTTGAACATGAAATCTTCGTTTCACAGAAAAGAAAACCACTTAGTTGAAAAGTCGTTATGATAGGGAAGAGCTGACGATGTGTATACACCCGTTGCACCTGTCCTCTTACGAGTCTGGATTAAAGACTATAACGCAACCGTTTTGTGGAATCCTTTTAGGGGTCTTGCTGTCTGGGCCTCTCTAAATCTTTTTTGCGTCTGCTACCTATAGCTAGATGGAGGGCAATATAAGGAAATTTAAGAACAACTCTTCTGATCTTTTCATGAGAGTAGTGAACTTCTTTTGTCATTGTTTTTGTTATTCAGAAATAAGACATTCAGTTGAAATGTCACCATACGAACTTCATGGATCGTTAAAGCTACATTCATTGTCTAATTTGTTTTAAGGTTGGTAATTGTGTGAAATGACAAGCGATTAGAGAAGGTTCCGGAGAAAGATTGGGGAGATTTTATATTGTCATATGACAATATGTACAATGTCTGCAAAATGATCGCAGCCAAGAGCCCTCTGCCTCTTCAAGAGCCATACAACATGGTGTGGCAAAAAATCACAAAAGTGATTGACCTCTTACACTTGAGAAATCATAGAGACCCCAAGTGTAAGAAGGACTTTTCCCCAGCAGGTCCAGCAGTATTAAAGGAGAAATTTCCCCGGCTCAACACTCCGGTTGCCGAACAAACCTTTGTTTGGGCCGCTCGCTTTAAGAAAATCCTGTGCGCCATGCCTCAAAAGCATTTCTTGTTTTTCTACCTCAGGATGGTTGTAAGGCGCAACCGGTATACGGCAAAGTGTTACCGTCAAAACCGCCAGCCTGTTCTTCCTAAAGTTCATTCTTCCAACTCTTCATAATAATACTGCCTGATATGGCGTGATGACATCCATACTAATAACACATTTTGCAGGGGAAAAATATAACAATGTGGAAAAAAATTAGGAATTCATACTGACTTAATTTTTTTGGCACTTTGTAAAATTGTCCTTCTTAATGTTCTGTTTGTAAACACTGTTTACGTTTCTTTTGAGTAATAAAAGGTCATTAACTTTAGGCTTTAAACACCGCCGGGTTATTGCGCCGGGAATTAAGATAATTAAGAAAGAGAAAATAAAATGAATTCTGTTGATTGGCCTTCATAAAATGTCCTTTATTAAATGCTTCTTAGCAAACCAGCCTACAATCGCTATTGTTCCTTATTTTAACATGTGTGTTTATATGAGTAAATCAAAAATATATAAACACCTCAGATCATTGAAGCAAAACATCAATTTGCTTATCATCAGGTAGCTTTTTAATGTTTTTTTTCTCTCTTAGATAACAACTTCAGAAAATAAGTTAACTCAAAGCTACGTTCAGCAAAGTTGTTAAAGGAAATTTAAAAAAATGTAACTGAAGTTTTATTTGTGTATAAAAGATTCAAGGATTTTTGAGACTTCGGAGTGTAATCAGTCGTTAATAAAATTGTGTTAAACAAACATAATTGCCTCAGTTAATGGTGCTTTGGGAATATGTATTTTGGCAGTCCTTAGGGGGTAGTGCAATGCCCTCAGGCCATTACTGCGTGAAAAACGGATGAAATACCCTAAAGCTGGAAAACAAAAACAGACATGGTAAGGAGAGAACCCAGCCTGCTAACTTCACAAGGGAATTAACCCCGGCCTCCATAATTATATAACACTAAAAGTACTATATAGTTACATACATTCTAAAAATACTATGTACATAACAATAGAAAAAAACCATAATTCAGCCAAACTCACTTAAACTGAGTTGTGTTCAATGTGGGAGTTGTGGGAGTTGTGCTGGTTGTGGGGGTTGTGGGAGTTGTGTTGGTTGTGGGAGTTGTGTTGGTTGTGGGGGTTGTGTTGGTTGTGGGAGTTGTGTTGGTTGTGTTGGTTGTGGGAGTTGTGTTGGTTGTGGGGGTTGTGTTGGTTGTGGGAGTTGTGTTGGTTGTGCTGGTTGTGGGGGTTGTGTTCAATGTGGGAGTTATACTGGTTGTGTTGGTTGTGGGGGTTGTGTTGGTTGTGTTGGTTGTGGGAGTTGTGTTGGTTGTGGGAGTTGTGTTGGTTGTGTTGGTTGTGGGAGTTGTGTTGGTTGTGGGAGTTGTGTTGGTTGTGGGGGTTGTGTTGGTTGTGGGAGTTGTGTTGGTTGTGCTGGTTGTGGGGGTTGTGTTCAATGTGGGAGTTATACTGGTTGTGTTGGTTGTGGGGGTTGTGTTGGTTGTGGGAGTTGTGTTGGTTGTGTTGGTTGTGGGAGTTGTGTTGGTTGTGGAGGTTGTGCTGGTTGTGGGAGTTGTGTTGGTTGTGCTGGTTGTGGGGTTGTGTTGGTTGTGGGAGTTGTGCTGGTTGTGGGAGTTGTGTTGGTTGTGGGAGTTGTGGGGGTTGTGTTGGTTGTGGGAGTTGTGGGGGTTGTGTTGGTTGTGGGAGTTGTGTTGGTTGTGCTGGTTGTGTTGGTTGTGGGGGTTGTGCTGGTTGTGGGAGTTGTGTTGGTTGTGGGAGTTGTGGGGGTTGTGTTGGTTGTGGGAGTTGTGTTGGTTGTGGGGGTTGTGTTGGTTGTGGGGGTTGTGTTGGTTGTGGGGGTTGTGTTGGTTGTGGGGGTTGTGTTGGTTGTGGGGGTTGTGGGGGTTGTGGGAGTTGTGTTGGTTGTGCTGGTTGTGGGAGTTGTGTTGGTTGTGGGAGTTGTGTTGGTTGCATGGGTTGTGCTGGTTGTGGGAGTTGTGGAGGTTGTGTTGGTTGTGGGGATTGTGCTGGTTGTGGGAGTTGTGGAGGTTGTGTTGGTTGTGGGCGTTGTGCTCCGTTTTCACATTTTATGGGGCAGCTGAGAGGTTTTGTGGTTTCATTAAATCAAAGTGTTTGTGTGTCTCCAGAGTAGAACATCTCTGCATCTCCCTATTTGTCTTCACAGGAAAAATGTTTGTCTTAAAATGCACCGGTTGTGGTAGTTGTGCACAACCCCAAGCACAACCGTTTTAAGTCTATCAAGAAACGTGCCACATTTGGAACTGGAACACCGGGAATATTGGTGCATTACTTTCCCAAAGACGAAAGTTTGCGGCAAAAATGGACCCAATTCGTCCGCACACACCGAAAAGATTTCGAACCTAAGAACTCGTCATGTTTGTGTTCGGCGCATTTCGACGATAGCTGCTTCGAGCGCAAGCCAGTTTTCCATGGTGAGGGATCTGGAGAAGCCGTAGAGATGAGGAAACTGCTAATCAAAGGTTCAGTTTCATCCAAAAATTCTGATGTCCCGAATACATCGCCTATAACTAAACGAAAGCGGCGAAGAGTGAGGTTTACGACCCGGGGTTTACGATTATAAACATTCCATGCTGTGTCACCACGTGCGTGTTTCAAACACGCATACATCCATGTTTAGTCGCGAACAAACTACAATCAATATTTATTTTCTCATCGAAAAAGATATGAAATATTTTTAATAGAAAGATATTATGAAGCAGTTGGGGTAATACAACATATTTTTAAGATTCGGCTATATGTTTGAAATTTCACACATACGTACAGTCTTAGCGCGCTTCTAATGTTGTCGCTCACGTCTGCAGGATCTATGGAAAATTCCGGCAGCATTTTAATAATGGCGAATGCGCTCTTAAAAAATACACTTAGAGCTCGCAAAATGTTGGACAAATTTTACGGGTCCTGCAGTTCTAGCCCCGTTCATTTCGCGGCTGTCAACGCGGCCTGTCGGTCGATTAACCCGCACTGTAATCACGAGTTATAGGCATTCTTAAGACGTATTGCTTCGGATAAAGGTGGGTTAAACACACCATAGGGCTAACTTGCAATAAGGAGAAATGTCTTGTAGGGGTAATTTTCGGTTTCGTGCAGTAAGAAAGTCTAAAAGTACTAGTCTTGGGTTCGCAGAATTATCTCGCCGTCTAAAAGTTTAAATATGTCACGTTACACTCTAATTCTCTCACGCTTCGGAAAATATTACCACACTCTCCACAAAAACACCTTTAAAATGAAAGTGAACTACTGATCGCTACAAGTATTGAAACCACCAAATCATGATATAATCATGAATAACTATCAGGATAAGCGTAAACAGAAATTACACAAGCTACCAGCGCTCGAGTTTCGAAGCTAATTTGTGGATCCAGTCTCATAAATCGAAGCCCGTCGATATATCCACAATAAAGATCGCTGTTTTCAGCGCAAGCTCATCCTTCACTAGTAATTCATTTCCGGGAATTTCTCATTCGAATCTACTTCGCCGAACTTCGATCGTCCTCGTCGAGCCAACGTTTGTTTGATAGAGCGCTATCGGCCTACAGTTGGACAGGTACAACTGCACTTCCATTAGTGCCAATGGTTTTTTATCGCATAATTCTTTCCTGCTTGAAACACGCTCTGCCAAGTCCGCAGATGACTACATATCGTCCTTTTTGGATATGGTTTCGCTTTTTGGACAAAAAGCATCAGCTATCTCAGATGAAGTAGCGAAATTCACTGTAAATCAACAGAAATCGAAGTGTAAACAAATCCGTGGAACCACCTAGTACGTCATTTGAGCCAAACTCGTTCCCAGGCTCTGGAACCACTGTTTTGACTAAAAAGGGCACTTTAGACGGCAAAAAGTCCGATTTCTCTCTCTTTGACATTATTATTTTTTTGGCGTTTTGAAAAGTAGACATAATGAGCTACCAAAAACAGCAAAAAAAATTTTTAACGATTCAAGTTGCTAGATAATGGTAAAGACATGGCTTTTTAGTAGCTCTCAATCACCGTTAATTTTTCAGCATTTCTGTAAGATGTAAAGAAGGCATTGCTCGCAATAAATATGTGAAATTACCGAAATGTTTTTGTTTGTTATTGAAATTACCTAGTATGTTTCACTTAGACCTGGGTCGCACGGAAGACAAAATAAGGAATCAGCCACCCATCAGGACCGTCCGCGCGCCGATCACTTTAGCGCTTTTGTTTTTAATACAAACCCCTACAAACCATACATTTCCTGAAAGCTTAGTAGTTCCAGATTATGGATTTTTCCTTCAAAGTTAACAAAAACCTAAAAAAAATGCGATAGCGAGACTTTTTTGCAAAAGTATGTGTCTGTGCAAATCAAGCTCCAGGTCCGCCGAAAATAAGCGGAAAAAAACGATTAACACCGCATTTGCCTCTCAACAAGTTCCAGTAATAAACGGCACGCAATGCATGCAGAAGCGATGACGTTTCACAAGGGGTCTTTAAGAATTTTCAGGAAATTTGACAGAAAATTTCAAGAAAGTTAATAAAACTAGCTGACAACTTCTGTGTTGAATGATTGTTCGACAAAAGTTGCGTTATGTTGCAGGGAGATATCTGATACTGACGACATATGATACAAGGTCAAACGCTGTCTTGAAATTGTTGAGCCCTTTTGTTTAAAAAAAAATTAAAGATTTCTGTTTACTAAATCTTATAAAACACATCAAATATAATTAGTCTCTTTCACTTATACTTAGAATTAGTCCTTTCCAACTGCCCGGGAGTATTTTGCTTAGTAAGTTCTACGCAGTGCTTTCTTGTTGAGTTAAACTTGATGTCTTTTCTACTGACGTTTATTCCTGAACAACTTCTGTGTTGAATGACTGTTTGACAAAAGCTGTGTTACCTTGTAGCGCGACATCCGATACTGACGACATACGATACAAGGTCAAACGCTGTCTTGAAAATGTTTAGCCCTTTTCTTTTAAAAAATGTAAAGATTTCTGTTTACTAAACCTAATAAAACACATCAAATATAATTTTTGTCTTTCGTTTATACATAGAATCGGTCCTTTCTAACTGCCCGGGAGTATTTTGCTTTGAATTCTACGCCGTGATTTCTTGTGTTTTACTTGAATTCTTTTCCACTGACGTTTATCCCTGAAGTTAGTTCCAAATTCTATTCGGTTCTAGAAAGATCGGTCGATTGCAACAGACAACAGATCCCGTCCACTCGCACGACGACAAGAACAAGAACACAAACCATGCACCTAGTTCCCAATGCTCTTCGGTTCAATTTAGGGAGTAATCGCGCTCACACCGTAACACCAAAAATTCCATAAATTCCATCGCTTTTCCGCTTTACAGCATTAACCGATGACGTCATTCTATGAAAACCGTGTCTCAGATTTTTGACAAGTGGGTTTGTTCTTTTTTAATGAGCAGATAAAGTTAGGGAAGACAAATCACCAGCACTTCCTGTGGACAAATAGAGATAACTCGAAAACGAAAAAAGAAAACAAAAATCGCAGACACGGTTTTGGACGAAAACCATCTGACTAGCAGCTGGCCAAATTTCAGCCAAATCGGTCGAGGGGCTGCCGACTTGGAGCTAAAAACGTACGCTCAATTTATCGAAACCTTCTTTCCGAGAAAAATAGAAAAGCGTATTTTCGGCGGCGTCCTACCCGTAAAGGGATTACGACGCCTAAGCGTCAAAGTTGATGAACATCAGAAGGGATCATCTTACTATAACAATAGGTACATGACAGGTAACATACAGCAGGCGATTTTAAGTTTACGCGGAACGTTGCGGGAAATGCTCTTTTCTCAGTTTTCTTCGCTCGGTCACAGATCGAATTGACACAGGTAAATAAATTCAAAATTGTGACTCCGCGCAAGGAGCCGCATTTCCGTAACTACTATTAGTACCACAAGTTGCTAATAAAATTTTCTTGACATGCTGCGAGCTAGGTTGTTTAATATGCCGAAAGCAAAAAAGAAAGTCTTTCAAAGGGAGACAGACCCCGGAACAAACTACGAATGGAGTCAACGAAAACGAAATGGAGAGTGAACAACAGTCAATCAACACAAAAGATGCCATGCTGGCCGAAATGAGACAAGCTGGGTCGATTGTAAGCAAGGTGCCAACGCGGTCAGTACTGTGCCGCAGTTTAGTTTTATTTACATGTTTATACTCGCGCTTGTTCCCACTTCTCTTCAGCTCAATCCCGATAAAAACTTGGTATAATAAAGGTGACAGGTCTACATGACTCCTACGTTCGTGACTGATGCTCGATTTATCTCAAATACCCTGCTTTTTTCAGTCGTGGAAAATGCAAGATTTCTCTCTTGCGACGGGCAGCTTTCGGTTTGGCACTGGAGCATCCAAGTCGAACCAATGCCATTTTCATCATCGACATTTTCAAGGAGTTCCTTGGCAAAATCAACAAGTCACCGCTTCGTCGAACTTTTCCTGTAGCCTTTCGCCAGCTATTATGGAATGGCCACTGAGCTTCTGCCATGTCTCGCCTGCTTCATCATTATCCCATTCTTCCACATGAATCTTTGAACGCCTCGCACTTTTAGGTGCGGAAACCGACTCCGTGCAAACACTGCAGGGCGCATGTTCACAAGAAATGAAAGAACAGATCAAACTGGCGTTGATTTATTTCAAACCATAGTTTCGCGTGGACTGCAAGATTATTTTCCACGGCAATATTGTTGCCGTTTCTCGCGTTCTTTATTGATTTTTTAGACTTCATTTTATTAAACTCAATACAACTTAGCAGCAATGGTATACTTTGTGTAATTTTGTGCGTTGTAAATAGATGCCAAAAAAGTTCCCTTCCATCCTCTTAAGTACGGATTCCTACCTGACGTAAAAACGCGAAAGAACTGTACTGATGTTTCTTGCAAAAGAAATCCAAGGTTTTTCCCATAAGTATTTTCCTAAGAGTTTGCTCGAGCAGGTCCAGAAGGTACAAAACTAAGTGAACTCGATAAAGGGCTTACTGTAGCTCATGCTTGGTACATTTAATAGCTGTAAATCACTGTTTAATTTCCAGCACTTCTGAACAATCCAAAGAAATCACTGCTCAAAATGAATATCTGCCAGAAGCTAGAGAGTTTATTTAACAGCAGGTATATATTTCAGCTAATTTCACTTCAAAGAATAATAAATTATAAAAATAATTTAGAAAAAAAAAATGACTGACGAATTACTTCCGTCTTGTATGCATGACCTCAAGAAAAGAACTTATCAACGGTTTACTGCGCAACTAATGCTGTGCTTACACTTGAGCGTTTTACCGAGGTATCGGAATTTACTTACCTAGGTAAATTTTTTGCGTGTGTAAACTCCGCCCGAAAAAATAGAAAGTTAGCCAAGGTAAAAGTTCGATTAACCCTGTGATCAGGCATGGTTTAGGTCGGTAACAGAGGTCGAGATAAGAGATATATCCTCTTGCAGTCGCATGATATTTCACTTTCCGTGATGTCCAGATTGCGTCAGTCTCATTCGATCACGCTTTCGCGACCTCGTTTCTCGTTTGTTTTCGATCTGCCTACGAGTCACGGCAAAAAGCAAGGACAAAATTGTTTTCTTGGCCATGACCATGCACCTCTTTCTCTTGCAGCTCAAGAACAAGAAAATTAAATGCGAGGACTACCAGAGCCCCAGTTTCTCCCATAAACGCGGGCATTTTATGCATGGATTTAGAACGAACAAACGAACGAGTGAACGGACGGAAGGACGGACGGACGGACGGACGGACGGACGGACGGACGGACGGACGGACGGACGGACGGAAGGACGGACGGACGGACGGACGGACGAAAGACCCCAATGGGGTATGCCTATTTTCAGGAGCTCGGAAATGCCATTTCCCACGATTTTCTGAGGACAGTTTCATAAATCAAAACATGGAAAAACGTATAGCAATAAGTAACATTAACTTATGTTGTTCAAGTGGTTGAAGGGTCAAACTTTGGGACAATTACTAGTAGATTTAATAGCAGAGACTAATTAACAGTGTTTTCCAGTGTTCACAAGCAAAGGCCAAGAAGTCTGGTCTCCGTAAGCGTTATCAGCCTCAGCCTTCCGCTTCAGTTGATTACAATTACCTCGACCCTGATTATTCTGGATATCACAAAAACCTCATCCAATAATTGTTTAGAATTAAACGAAACCAAAATAGATTGGAATCCACCAATCGCAACACACAAACTTGACCTTTTCAATCCCTTGGAGTGGTTTTCTGAGAAGTCCACAGCGTAAAACGTTGTCTTTCCAAAAGTCGTTCGCTTCTCGTTTTAGCGTAGGTTCTTAGGTCGTAGTTATATGGTCACGGGTACCCGAGACAACCCTCCTTACAAAGGCAACTTTAACGAGCGTTTATACGAGAAAAAGCTTTTTAATATTCAAAATCACCAGGTTTCTTTCTTCGTTTGAGTGTCTTTCATTTATTCGATCAGTGTGGGCTTTGGTGAGTTTATTTTGCTTTTGTAATGTAAGTTTGTGCTTTACAACTTGAAACTTAGAAAATACGTGACACGCGGCACGCCATGAGTTGACCCGGGTAGGCGAGCCAAAGTGTTTATAGGAGAAAAAGTTGTCCCGCCTGCCAGGGTTACCCTACATGCCGAGACGAGACAACTCGCCCACCCGAGTTGTATCGCCCCCCGAAATAACTCGGGGAGGATCATATGAACGGTTGGTGGAATCTTTCAAACTTTTAGTGAAAAGATAGCTCGCTCAGGGTTACAATGGGGGAGGATTGTCTCGGGTACCCGAGACCATATAAATGGGCCTTAGCCAGGGAGAAGACATATAAAGACTTCAATGTATAATAGACTTTGTTATTGTCGTAGTGGTGACTGGGTTATTGAACTGAACAGCGTTTTTAATATTCGCAAAACTTTCACTCTGTATTTCATAAATGAAATCATAAAATTGCAGCAACGTTATGAGAAAAACTCTGCCAAACCAGCCGATTTTATTGCAAAATACGCTTTTCGCTCAAAAATATATAAACATTTATTATCTTTTTAGATTTCCGTAGGTACGCACGTGTGTACGTGCGTATGTAGTCGCTTCGCCCTTGGTTTACCTCGGCTATTTGAGCCAGTATAAACACTGTACAAATGTACCAAGGTTTAGTAAGTAAATGTTTACCTCGATGAATGCCCAAGTGTAAACACGGCATAAGTTTCGGTTTCGTGTTAAGCGTCATGGTTGCATTTTGCGAAAGAAAATTTAACCTTGGGTACACTTTGTGACAGGTTTAGAAGTGAACTTCTTTTAAGTTCATTTAAAAGCTTTTTATAAAGGTAGATGCCTTAAGACTCACACATCGACCCAAACTTTTTCATTGACTGGCTAAATCCACATAGTGGTCTTATGGCTATTCTTGTCCTTGTGACGTAAATTACCAATTTTTAACTCTATTTCAGGAAACTGCTCTCGAATCAAGGAACGCCATTGGTCCTCCAATAGCTCCAAACAACGGGCATTGCCCAAACAAAAACAAAGAAAGCGTTCATAACGGGCGAGTCAAGCGAAATATTTCACAGAGGCAGCCTTGCTGTTTGCGTACAACATACGTTATTGGGAAAGACACAGAGCTACGTTCTTGCTAAACAAGAATGCGCATCGCTACAGTGTTTGCTGTTATTTTGATCGCTCTTCTGATGGTGGAATTATTGGAGGCTGCTGCTAGCAGGAGACGATCTACTTCAACATCTAGAAGACGTTCCACATCCAGAAGACGATCTACTGCCACATCCAGAAGACGTTCCACATCGAGAAGACGATCAAGTACTCCCAAGAAAACACCTCAAATCAAACCGACTGACCCCATCGTACCCACGAAATTCAGCTCGCCGGTTATTCGCCTCCAGACCAACCCTGGTCCGCGCTCAAGCACGTTCAAGAAAGCTATCGCCGCTAACCTAGTGGTGTACTATGTTCTTAGCAAGGCTCCAGTGTATCGACAGGGTTATCCGATGTACCGGAGTTACGTCTCCATTCCAGACGACAGAGCTGTGAGGCTTTCCAAAGAGGAAGAAAAACTTCGCGACACTGATGGATTCTCATGCCTGATTTCTGGAAAAATCATCACGCTGGCAGAAGGAATTGACGATGATTTGTTTGAACTCGCCACTACAGTGAAATACAGCAATGGAACTACGCTGACAAAGCAAGGAATTGACAACACAGTTTCGCTGGGGGATATTGACGAACAGGACTTTGAGGTGACCAGTGTAGCTCGATATAACATCTCAATAGTGGATGGAACCACGTGCTCCCAAGTTGAGAGTGGCATCAAAGGCACGATGATTACAATGTACGAAACTAATCCAGCCGGGGCAGGGCAGCTTCAGATCAATAACAAACTGCTTCCAGCCGCTATTGCACTCTTTGCTTTTATGAACTTGTTTCGCTACTAGTGCTGGGAACGATAAGGCGATTGCAACTGATGTCACTACGAATCGATATCCAATCTAGTTTTAGGGTTTATTGATCGGCTACGAAGCAAATAATTCATCATGTTTGCTTTGCTGTTAAGGACTCAAAATAAACGATTCAAGTTGCTAGGTAATGGAAAAGAAATAGCTTTTAGTAGCTCTCAATTGCAATCAGCGTTAATTTTTCAGCATTTTTGTAAGATCTAAAGAAGGCATTGCTCGCAATAAATGTGTGAAATTACCTAATACCGTAATGATTCGATTTAACGCCCTCCTTCCAATAAGCGCCCCCTTCCGAATAAGCGCCCCCCTTCGAATCTGTTTTTTGACAATAAGCGCCCTTATTCCTTATTCTTGACACTGAAGTCATCGACGTCGAATAGAAAAACTCGTGAACATTCAACGTACTGTACATGTATATATTTACGCTAAAATGAAGAATTCTTTTAAAAGTGTTTAAACAAGCAAGCAACCGTGGACGATGATCCTACTGGTATACGTTGAATCAATAATGATCTGATAGGTTTAAAATAGAAAAATGAAGACTATAAAAAAGCAGAAACCGATACAACGTAGAAAGGTTTCAAATTTGTGTATTTGTGTATTTGTTACTTTTAGAAGTAACTGAACGTTTAACTTTCTGTTATTGCTAGTTATTTTAATATTTATTAAAGTTCTGTTTTGAGCATTTGGTTGTTTCTCAAAAAAATTAAATAAGTGCCCTGTCCCGAATAAGCGGCCTGTCCCGAGTAAGCGCCCTGTCTCGAATAAGCGCCATCTCTTGAGGTGCCAAAAGTAAATAAGCGCCCCAAGCGCTAAATCGAATCATTACTGTAACTGCGATAGAGCACCAAAAGGCATGTCTAACTCTGATTAAACTATTACGAGCCACCTAAAATGTAGCATTTGTGTTTATTCGTGAGCCATTTTTATCGATAAGCGTTTAGTGGTTACTGATATGTTACTCTTTCGCTGTTCCTGGTTTAGTATATGTCTATTAACTGGATTTCGTGCCAACAGAAATTTTCTTGCGTTTAAGTCGCACGCTTCATCGCGTAGTTGAATTCGTCATTTTGAGCGAGCAAATTCGTTTAGCGCACGCGTCTAGTGCCACGGATGCGTTGCGTGATGCGCAGAACATGTGCGCAGTAACAAAAGGAGGCACCGTTCTTAACTTATTAAACCCGTGTAAACAATGTTCTCTCGTATCGAGGAATGACATTGGCTCATGAATACCCCCTGCCGTGAAACAAACCCCAATCAGTAGAGGTAGTTTTTATACGGACGAATGAAATTAAGAGGTTCCAGAGAGGTTTTGCTAAGAGGCATAGAACACCAGTTGTCGGAATAGAGGCACTGACGTTCGTTGCTGCCAACAAGAATGCACATCTTTAAAGTGTTTGCTGTTTTATTCATCACTTTTGTGATGGTGGGATTATCCGAGGCTGCTAGCGGAAGACGGCGTTCCAAACCAACTAAGAAAAAACAAAAACCAAAGATAGATGTAGAAACAGATGACAAGAAAGACACAACGAAGAGTTCAGCAGTCACCAAGTACACACCCATTGAACCCACCACATTCAGCTCGCCGGTAATTGTCAACCAAACTATACTTGGCCTTCGTTCACAAACGTACAAAAAAGATGTCGAAAGTTACCAAGTGGACGACCATGTTCTGAACAGTGCTCCAGTGTATCGACAAGGTTATGCGATGTACCGAACTTACGTCTCCATTCCAGACGACAGAGCTGTGAGGCTTTCCAAGGAGGAAGAAAGACTTCTCGACACCGCAGGAAAATTGTGTCTGGGGCTATCAGAAGGAATCCAAACACTGACAGAAGGAATTGACCATGATCTGCTTGAATTGGCGACCACAGTGAAATACAGCAATGGAACTACGCTCACAAAGCAAGGAATTGACAACACGGTTTCGGTGGGGGATATTAGCGAACAGGGCTTTGAGGTGACCAGTGTTGCTCGCTATAACACCTCAATAGTGAATGGAACCACATGCACCCAAGTTAAGAGTGGCATCGAAGGCACGATGGTTAAAATGTACGAGACTAATCCAGACGGGGCAGGGCAGGTTCAGATCAATAACAAACTGCTTCCAGCCGCTATAGCACTCTCTCTGTGGCTCTATTGCTCTCTCTGTGGCTACGCAGAACATCTGCTTTCTGTAAAATCGTACAAAGTTTATAACATCCTTCCGTTTTGCCTTTGGGCGCAGCCTATTTTGCTCTTTGTTGCAGAGGAAAGAACCTTATCTGCCTTTTTTTCTTACTCATCTCCGCGTGCGTTGCCATACGTTAAATTATGGGTACGAGCTCTTATCCTAATTGCAAAACGGCTCGTCAAATTCACACAGGGCTCTGGTAAATTTCATCTTATGTATATTTGGCGTTCTCAACAGAAAGAAGCTTTTCGCCACACAATATTTTGAGCTGTTCTTCTGCCAGGGATCGTTTCTGGATGAGAAGCGAGACGATAATGCGACAATCCAGCAACATACTGTTCCCAGTGTTTCAGATGTTTTTAAAATTGTGCACCCACTGCAATTTGCATAGTATAATTTTCGATTATTGATTCCTCACGATTACACGTTTTCTCATCATCGATGAATAAGGCTCGCAGAAAAACTGGTCAAGAATAGATACAAGGTTTGTTTAAATTGCTCACCAGGTTCGCGATTTTCAATGTTAAATTTTGTTGGAACACTCGTAAACAGACAAACACCCTTAGGATCTAAAAAGTGTCCGCTTGGTAAAAGTGTCTGCTTGTAGGCGGTTGAAAATGCAGCGTTTGTATCTGGCAGAGACCATAACAAAGTGAACTATTTTACATGGCATAATTCCTACTAGATTTATCGCCGCGAAAACGATACCAGTTTTAAAAGGATTCCAACCTTTGCTTCACGAGTTGCAGTTTAATTTTAAAACATTCCCTACCACAATCGAGCGTAGCACAAAAGTGCTTTCCGATTCTATCACCCAATCAGAAACTAGCACGATTACTCGCGAGTCACGTGCCAGCATGCGCCACGACGACACGCTTAGCAACGTTGGTCACCAAATTCGCGGGCGCATTCAAATCTCGGATTCCGGTGTTCGCCCTCAACTAGTAACTTTATGCCTATGCAAGTATTTTACCTTGAAATATTCCGTTGCACCAGCGAAATTCTTTGCTAAGTCGTTAATCGCAGCATCCAAGTTCCTAAAAGAAAGAGCATATTAAGTTAATAAATGAAACATTTTTTACCGACTGTTCTCGTGGTTGAAGGTACTCCAAAATTCTTTATACGGGGAGGCTTCTCTCCGAGGACCAAACCCTTAAACCGACCAGTTTTGACAGAAAATATAATCCTTATTTTCGTATACCTCACATTAAAATGGCACCGCTTTCACATACCTACAGGAGGGAAACTTTATCTTATTTTTCACTTGAATAACCCCACAAAATACCGCGTTCGATAGGTCTGTTTGAGATATTTTGAAATGCCCTTTTAAATACCTAAAAACAGCTTTTCTTACCCTTTCCTGTACTCGTAAAATCCCTTCCCTTTTTAGCCTGAACAACAGGCAACAATAGCCTGAACAAGGGACCTGACAAAGCCTCCCAGTATAGTCTACTCTAGGCAGTATCCCTTGGAAGCTTGGAGCAAGTTAAAGTCTGTATACAAGCCTAGGGGCCCATCAGGCCGGGGCTCATCCCGGTTTCCATACCATGAAGCGACTGGGAGTATTGCTACTCCCCTCTGGATGGGATGCTAGTCCATCGCAGGGTTACCCCCAGCATTACCTTGCCAGAACCCATTTATACACCTGGGTGGAGAGAGGCACTGTGAGAGTAAAGTATCTTGCCTAAGAACACAACACGATGACCCTGGCCAGGGCTCAAACCCGGACCGCCCGATCCAGAGTCCAGCGCACTAACCATTAGGCCACCATGCCTCCGAAAAGCTTGTCGTAACACTGAGTTAATCATGCAAAGTTGTTGCTGCTGCTGTTAAACTCACTTTGAAGCCTGTTTTGACTCTTCTGACAAATTCTCTTCTGTCACCAGCTCCTCAAAGGACACAATGTCTTCAAGATCAGGAACGAACCTGCACAAAGTAAACAAGAACCAAGTGCACGCGCGATCAATGACCTTACTTTGCGGAGAGAAATCAAACCACGGCTATAAATATGAATTTTTGGAAGACGCGCGGAAACAACTTTTAAAGTTTAGCCTTAATTTTTCGAGGCGCAATCGATTTCTTCCCAAGCTATCGCAGCCAAAGACGCTTGTTGACAGTTTCAGCACTCTAATATAGCAATTGTTGATTAAAATGGACCATTCTTTTTAGGTTTCCTGCGACACAAATACATATTTTGGCTGTTCAAAAATCTGTTAAAATCTGTGACAAAGCCCCTTCAACTGAGCAAAACGACCGCCTCTCGCAACTTTCTTGTTTACTTGCTTGGCGGGTGCTTGCTTTCTGCCAATGATCACCCGGGAAAGCTAAAAGACTAGATTTTATATCGGGAACTCTCACCTTCCCGAGAATGTGACAAATTAATAATTGGCCAACTTGGCCGAATTGAATTTCGATATAACAAGACTCTAGCCTGGCTCCAAGGCTTAGAGAAACAAGATGATAGAAAGGTTTTCGTTTATCCCTGAATCTCGATCTCTCTTAATCCGTATAGCCTCCAGTGGGGTATAGGACCGCAATCTCGATGCAATTTCTTTTCTCTTATTCTCCTAAGCCTTCGAGCCAAGTTTCAAGTTTACAAGTAATATTATATCGAAACTGTTGCCTAAAATAACGAGAAAGGTTTATAAGTAGAGAAAAATTGTACCTGATGGCGTTACTGCAGCAGTGGAGTCCTCCAGAGCGGATCATACGAATGTAACCCATGGCGTTTCCTACAGAACAGGAGAAAGGATTTATTTTAAACAAAACGGAAGCAAAACTTTGCGAACATTGGTTCACTCCTGTTGGAAGAACTCAGAAATCTCTTTTCAAGTCACTGAAGTCTCACTCGAACTACAGTCGAACAACTATTTTAAAAGCGACCGAAAGGTGGCCACAGCCACTTAATTATTTTTTTCGCCCAAAAACTGAGTTGCTATGTTACCTATTTGGCTGATCAGCACTCTGAACTGATCCAGGTACGTGTGTCCATCGGGAGTCAGACCAAGCTTGCGGATTCCTTTATTAAACTTCTCGGCTCGCTCAAACGGGTACTTCTGATCTGATTGTTCCTTTGTTTCTTTGAAGAAACGAATATCCTGCAAGTATATAATAAAATTTAGAGCAGATCCAAGGAAGCAAGTGAGCTAAAAAAAAGAAGCTTCATAATAAACAAAGCCAAAACTGTTGTGGCATTCAAAGAGATCCATTGGGAGCCATCTTGGAAACGCAAGCAATATATTTTCAAATTTACTGATATTGTAACTTTTTCCGGACATCATCGCCAGCTTTAGTCAACATCACTTCCTAATGGGTTCCTGTCATTTGTCGAGTACAGTTCTACACAATAACTGTTGAATTTTCCAACTTTTTCAAGCACGCCCACATTCAAATCTATTTCCATCTTCGCCATCGTTAGTCATCCTCACTTCCTAATGGGTTCCCGCCATTTGCCGAGTATTGCTCTATAAAATCATTATTACTGGTGGGTTCTCAGAGAGGTGCAGATTAGTCCTAGGCGGGGAAGGGAGAGTTCAAGGACTGCACTAGGTTCCAGATATGTTTTAAAAGGAAAGGTGTCAATAACCAATTCCAGTGGGTCAATAAGATCACTTACTGCTTTGGGGCTAGGGTTATTGTTCATGTTCTTTGTTCTATTGTTCTCTTTTCTCCATTAGTTTGTTCTGTTGTTCTCTTTTCTCCAGTAGTGTAACAGCTCTCGTACGCTTGTAATTTTACTGGTCCTCTTGTGTAGCAGTTGCTATTGTTTTGGGGCTAGGAACATTGTTGTTCCTGTTGTTTGTTCTATTGTTCTCTTTTCTCCATTAGTGTAGCAGCTCTCATAAGCTTGTAATTCTACTGGTCCACTAGTGGAACAGTTGCTATTGTTTGGGGCTAGGGTTATCGTTCCTGTTGTTTGTTCTGTTGTTCTCTTTTCTCCAGTAGTGTAGCAGCTCTCGTTTGCTTGAAATTCTACTGATCCTCCCCTGGTGTGTAGCAGTTGCTATTGTTTTGGGGGCTAGGGACATTGTTCCTGTAGTTTGTTCTATTGTTTTCTTTTCTTAAGTAGTGTAGCAGCTCTCGTAAGCTTGTCATTCTACTGGTCCTCTAGTGTAGCAGTTGCTATTGTTTTTGGAGGCTAGGGGCATTGTTCCTGTTGTTTGTTCTATTGTTCTCTTTTCTCTAGTAGTGTAGCAGCTCTCGTAAGCTTGTCATTCTACTGGTCCTCTAGTGTAGCAGTTGCTATTGTTTTTGGAGGCTAGGGGCATCGTTCCTGTTGTTTGTTCTATTGTTCTCTTTTCTCTAGTAGTGTAGTAGCTCTCGTAAGCTTGTAATTCTACTGGTCCTCTAGTGTAGCAGTTGCTATTGTTTTTGAGGCTAGGGACATTGTTCCTGTTGTTTGTTCTATTGTTCTCTTTTCTCCAGTAGTGTAGCAGCTCTCATAAGCTTGTAATTCTACTGGTCCTCTAGTGTAGCAGTTGCTATTGTTTTGGGGGCTAGGGGCATTGTTCCTGTTGTTTGTTCTATTGTTCTCTTTTCTCCAGTAGTGTAACAGCTCTCGTACGCTTGTAATTTTACTGGTCCTCTTGTGTAGCAGTTGCTATTGTTTTGGGGCTAGGAACATTGTTGTTCCTGTTGTTTGTTCTATTGTTCTCTTGCGAGAGTTGCTACCCGACCCAACCCCTCCCCCATCTGGAACACTGTAATCCCATATGATCGAGGTAAGCTAATTACCTTCACAAAAAACCTCTTAAAATACATGAGAGGCTAATGAAATCCATACAGCCACTCCAGGGCCACTCGCACGTACCTTAATGAGTCTTGCCTTGATGTGTTCATCGTACAGAAACTGTGAAAAGATGAAGAATTTCTTGCGCAGGAACTGGTAAGTGAAGTTCACTGTGGTGTTCATGATTCCAGAGCCGTGTGTTCTGATGGAGTTGGCAATGTGACGGATGTTGATCGTGTTCAAGTGTTTGTTGTTTGACGCCAATTCAACGAAAATCTGAAAAAAAAAAAAAACAACAACAAGGTTAAATGCAGAGTGGGACTACACCTTGAACAATAATAAAACTTAGGTTTAATTGATTTTAAGAATAATCAATTAATAGAAATTAGTAGAAATTCAGTCGTGTTCTGTTGAAAATCTGCGAATCTGCTTGGTAATCTGATCCCACCGTTTTCTATTCACTTGTAGAACACAATCGCGCGTACGTTGCTCCTTCAAGAGGCAACGTTTCTTGATTTTTCGCTTAAAAGTACATAAAGTTTTAGGTTTATGAACTGCAATCCTTTAGAGTTTCTAGAAAAACAAAGAGACCTCTCGTCCTCATTTTCTATGAGCGATAGTCATCTAGGCTGCGCCTCTTTAACTATTCGCTCATAGAAAACTCGGGTTTGTAGTATAATTGTTAAACAGAAATCAACAGAAGGTTCGGCGCAAGAGTGATGTACAAGACGACGCTTTACAACAGTTACACGAGAGACAAAAAAGCTAATTTCTGACCTGATTGTTGAGATTGTACAGATATCGCGAAACAAACACATGAATGTTCCGCATGATCTCTAAAACGTCCAGACCCTGAAAAATTAATACGGTGAAAGAGAAAAAAGTAAGATAAAAGTTTTAGTCTGAACCCAGCCAAAGTGGCCCACTTATCTGGTTTCTGTAGCATGCAGTGACTAGGAGTTTTCTACTCTCCCCTGGATGGGATGCTTGTCCATCACAGGGTTAACCCAACACCTCTCAAAGCATTTTGCCATGTTGTCCTAATAGTTTGCCAGTACGCAAAAGCACAACACCATGGCTCTGGAGAATGGTTGAAACCGGTTGAAACCTCACAGTGTAATGTAGTAGGTAATGATATGATTATCTTTATATGGCAGGCAGTGGGAAAAGGCGGTCGCGTATACAAGGATGTTTCGACATGCACCTCCTCGTGTACATCACATTTGGCAATATTTGGCTGTTTGCAAAGGATTTCTCCTTGGGATCACTTTACTCAATTCTCATCGCCCGTTTGCTTGACTTGGTATTAACAATTTACAAAAGAAATTAGATTTTGATCATTTAATGTTGTATAATTGTCACCTGTTCAAGCGTCTGACTTGGCAGATGTGCCTCAGTCATTTGCAAGCCGTATTTCTGGCTCGCTTGGTTTCTCATCTCACCGTACTTCCTCCAGTCATGAAGAGCTACTGTAGTCAAGTTGTAGAACGTTGAGTCCAGATAATGAGTCACATGTTCTAAAAAGAAAAACAATTCACTTACAAATGGAACCACGTGAAAGTACCGTTCAATAGCTTTCATTTGAATGGTCACACACTAGGGTTTCACCCACAAACCAAAATGCTCCATCCAGTTTGTACAGCATAACAAACAGTATCACATGAAAGTACTGCTCAATAGCTTTCATTTAAATGGTCACACACTAGGGTTTCATCGACAGACTTAAAAGTTAGAACCACCTTGTATTGCATAATAAACAGTACCACATGAAAGTACTGCTCAATAGCTTTCATTTGAATGGTCACACACTAGGGTTTTATCCACAGACTTAAAAGTTAGAACCACCTTGTACAGCATAATAAACAGTACCACATGAAAGTACTGCTCAATAGCTTTCATTTGAATGGTCACACACTAGGGTTTCATCCAAAGACTTTAAACTTATAGAACTACCTGGCACAGCAAGCAGTACCACATGAAACTAAGTATTACTTTCACTTTAAAATCATTAAATCAGATTGAGGAAACTTACCTTTGATGTTAATGAACTGATGGAAAAATCTGATTGGCCTTATTTTCAAAAATTGAGAGAGATCTCTTAGCCCAACCTACATGTATGAAAAGAAAAGAAAATTGATAAATTCATGACAAAACGACAAGCTGATCACAAGAACTCAATATCATTATTTTGGACAATTTAGATATATTAATTTGGGCCTTACACAGTGGAAATAACGCTTTTTGAATACTCAAAAACATATCAACAAAGAAGGTAGGGTCTGTAAACAAGCCTAGTGCCCATCAGGCCGAAGCTTATCCCGGTTTCTGTAGCATGAAGCGACTAGGAGTATTTCTACTCCCCTCTGGATGGGATGCTAGTCCATCGCAGGGTTACCCCCAGCAGTAAATTTGCCGGTACCCATTTATACACCTGGGTGGAGAGAGGCACTATGAGAGTAAAGTGTCTTGCCCAAGAACACAACGCAGTGCCCCGGCAAGGGCTCGAACCTGGACCGTTTGAAACGGAGTCCAGCGCACTAACCATCAGAACACCGTGCCTCCCACATCAACAAAGAAAGTTACAGTAAGTAAAATGTCAATCAATTAAATAAACAAACCTTAAAAGGATTTCTGTCATCTAACTGCAGATGCTGGTGAATGTGAAGTCGTAGATCTGTTTCAATGTCTCGGCACAATGGCTGAAGCAAGTGCTTGCCGACGAAAAACAAAACAAAAACTAAATTAACTCTTTGTCACGCTATCATTACTCTCATGCTATGTCACGCTATTTTATGGGTCACGAGCACCACCCCTGGGTCGTGCTGTTTACTACAAAAAGTTGACACATTTGGTCACGAAATTTTGACAGTACCTGTCTCACTATAACAAAAACCCTACCAAACAATGTCACAATATTTTAGACAATGTTATCACGCTATGTCACAGAATTTCGGAAGACCTGTCACACTAAATCATGTGTTACGCTAGATTAATGTATCTTCGCAGATAGAAACGCTAGTTTACGCTATTTTCAACAATACGGTAACGCTAGGCCCAACACTATTTAAAAAGCCTCTGTCACGCTAGGTAGCGCTATTTTCCAGGTTATTTAGACCTTGTGCCTTTCTATTTCACACTGGGAGTTGCGTTTTTTAAAGAGTCCCTTCACACTATTTATAAAATTAAGTTACATACGCACAGCAACTACTCTTTAAACCAAAATGAAACTATTACAATAAAAACACAACACTTATAAAAGGACGTTGTAGTCTCCACATAAGCATGGCGCAATCAAATTCCATATTTAGCAACAAATGTTCTCTGACAAAATAGTGAAAGACAATGTTTGAGTATACTCACTTCATGTAGCGTGTCACCAATTTCTTTCTCAAACGACTCCAGCATGACCTGGGGTGACGGCTCGTGTTTCACTTGCTGGAGGACTGGTACACAGTCTCCAAGAGCAGCAATCATGTACTGATGGTAAAAAAGAGAAACAGTTATGATTGGGAAAAAAAGAAAGAAGAAAAAAAAGAAAGAAATTCGTTTCTTTGACTTCCAGACACTAACGTTCGGTATTTAAGATCCTCTCTAAATTCAACAACAAATGAAGGAGATACAATCAGTCAGAGCCACCTGTTTCTCTTGCTAAGCCCCCACCGAATAAGATATACAACAGCTTACATGAATTCGATGAACATCCGTAGCGCTCTCATAGAGATCATCCAAATAAATTGGAAACACAACCTGCAAGAGAATTAGGAAAGTACTTACATATGTGTTTAAGAAGGATTATTTTCTTGTTGATTTATATTGCTCACGGTTACACCAAACGAACGACAAACGAACAAATGGATGGACAAACGAACGACCAAGCGACCGACCGACCAACCGACTGAATGAATGAACGAACGAACGAACGAACGAACGAACGAACGAACGAACGAACGAACGAACGAACGAACGAACGAACGAACGAACGAACGAACGAACGAACGAACGAACGAACGAACGAACGAACGAACGAACGAACGAACGAACGAACGAACGAACGAACGAACGAAAAGAACGAAACAAATGAAGGAACGAACGAACGAACGAACGAACGAACGAACGAACGAACGAACGAACGAACGAACGAACGAACGAACGAACGAACGAACGAACGAACGAACGGACGGACGATTACTAGCCAATTGACAATATGAACGAACGAACGAACGAACGAACGAACGAACGAACGAACGAACGAACGAACGAACGAACGAACGAACGAACGAACGAACGAACGAACGAACGAACGAACGAACGAACGAACGAAAAGTACGAAAAGAACGAAACAAATGAGGGAACGAACGAACGAACGAACGGACGGACGATTACTAGCCAATTGACAATATGTTCCTCCTGACCTCCACTCTCCCTTTCTTTCCGCTTCTCCTTTCATTTCCATTTCCATCATTGGCTCACAATGATCGAAATGATTTTGGTAAGGGTGTTCCTCACTGTATATCGTTACACAAATTCAACAGATTTCTGAAAAAATTCATGAATTTACCCTGTGCCAGTGAAGAAAGCCACAATCGCAAGCTTTCTTGACTCTTGCTCTCAGATCACTGATGAGGTTTATTCGCTTCATCACACTGCTTAAACTCGCCATCTCGTCATCCCTGAAGCATTTCTGTATGGCAAACAAACAAGTTACAATTTTCTACACTAATGTCATTTACGTTTCTTGTGGATAATGTTAGACTCCAAAGAAGGAGAAAAGCAAACACAACACTGTGAGCAAGAACCTTTTTCTCCAAAATCATCGGTGTTGAATGAGTGCAAAAGTTGAACCATCGACCATACTACTAGCCCGCTACTACGTGCGAACCGGCCGGGAGCGATGAGGGGCGGCTGTATTCGCAGGCTACCATACTACTCGTGATCATCACTGTTGCACACACAAGCAAACGAATAATTATGCTTATACATGAACGATTTCTCCGCCTCAAACTTTGTAAGAATTTGAAGTGAAAATGTGCAAAACGTTATAAAAATTGCATTGACAAAAACCAAATTATCAGCCGGTTTACTTGTTGGACATTCAACACTTTTGAGCTCTCCGCCACCACAGCAGACGTGCACAAACAGTTAGGGCCTCTTCACATGAGCCCGGTAACCGGGCTGGTTCGGTTACAGGGACGAAATTTGTCGCCTGTTCATATGGGAAATTTCAGCCGGGTGAAATTCTAGAAACAAAAACCGCAAAATGGCGCCGCATAAACTTGTATCGTTCGCGACTATCATAGCTTTGTCGACTCTTGTAACTCTTGTAACTAATTCGAATACTTTTAAAGTGGAAATGCATACAAGGCAAAATTATGCCATTTTAAGCGCTCTTTTGCAAAAGCAAAGCTAATTTGTCAAAAACGTTTCGTCCCGGTAATTGGGGGTAATTGGGCTGAAGTGCTCATATGGGAAAATTTTCATCCCGATTGCCGAGATCTCGGTTGTAGAAACCGAGATTTCGGTAACCGGGCTGGCCCGCTTTCTCATATGAACACATCGAAGTTTTTATTAAGGAAATAGGAGTGAGGCGAGATCTCGGTAACCGTGCCAGCCTGGTCAACCGGGCTCATATAAAGAGGCCCTTAGAGACGTTGATCCATATCGAAGTAAATAGAAGTAATGCGTTGTATAAATGGTTGTAAGCATAGCTATTTTCCACATAAATCTTGACTGGATAGACATACCATCTGTGTTCCTACATGAAGGCCTAACATGGTGACGAGCCTGCGCTCCTTTGTGGCTAAAGCAGATAACAATATCATTATTTTTTTATTAATGTCAAAATGGGAGTAACTCTAAAAAAACCTGCCACTCCAAAGGCGTTGTCGGCTATGCATTTCTTTACATAGAAATCGTGAATTTCAAATTTCCTCTAGGGGCAGTCTCACCAAGATTAAGTGCTTCTTGAAAATCCAGTAATAGTTGCCCGGCCATGCTAAAACGCACAATACTGGTCATGAAAGTTGTTTAAGACTGTTGCGGCTACAGACGGGTAGGAAAGAAGTGGTCTATATGGTCATTTAAAAAAGCTAGAAAGCTAGAAAGCTAGACCATTATTTTGAGGTTTCCATTACTGTGAATATTTCTTTTCACTTTTCGAAGTGATGCTCATGATACTGCCCATTTAAGAATGTCACGCTAACCACGAATTGTGCTATTGATTAAGTTATGAAAAGTTAACAGTCTTCGCTTTGTACCTGGGCCATTGAGGGCATTCTGCACCAAAACAAGTGCCGCCAACACATCCTGGAAGAGCAAAAGAGAAACGAGGTTGCTTTTGCGTGTCTGAAACTATCTCTGACATTAACAAGAATTCAAATTAAATTACCAAACAGAACTTACAAGTCTTTTGTCGGTATACTTCTTGTCTGCCGCAATACGTTTCTACAGAAATATAAAGTACACATCAGTTTCCAAGCAGACCATTTTGCTCGACATGGCCTAGTTATTGCGTAAAAACAAGAAAACATTACTTTGAAGGAGCTACGTCACAGGGATTTCGCAGACTTTTGTTCTTAACTGAAATTAGTGGTAGGAAACTTAACCCATGAGAATCATTATCTTCTAACATCTAAAGGAAGATATGACCTTAATTTGCGGATAGCTATAAAGTACTGGTGCTTTGAAGACGCGCGAAAACAACTTGAAAAGTTAAGCCTTCACTTTTCAAGTTGCATGCAATCCATTTCCATCCAAGTCATCCGCAGCCAAAGACGCTTAACAGTTTCAGTGCTCTAATATAGCAATTGTTAATAAAAATGGACAATTATTTTTTGGTTTCCTTCGACACAAATATAAATTTTGGCTGTTCAAAAATCTATTAAAATCCGTGACAAAGCCTCTTTAACTTGTAAAGAATTGCCATTTTCAAAATATTATGTGTTTGTTTGCTGCAGTCGGATTTACAGTACCTTCGCAGTGTCAATACAAGCTAAGGCCATAAACGTCAAATGTTGGATCATGTGATTAGCACTTTCCGCTATAAGCATACTGCGTCGGTGAAACGTGTGCTCAATAGCCTACGAAGAAAAAACAAATGTGTCAGAGGCATCAGAGGAATACGAAAATGTTCCAACAGTTTAACTTTCAGACAAAAAGGGAGTCAGAAAACTTTTCTGTCAGAAGAAAAACGTAGTTCAGACATTTTACCGTTCGTACACGTTTATACACCTGGGTGGGTAGTGGCACTATGAACACAACACAGTGCCCCGGCCAGGGCTCGAACCCGGACCGCTCGATCCAGAGTCCAGCACACTAACCATTAGTTCACCACACCTACCACCGCCTCCCACCACGTCTCCCTCGCAAGAAAAACGTTAATTTATGATGATTACGCTTCTCTGTGGAAAATTATACTAGAATGACATGTGTGGAGAGAAGAACCCAGAAAAAAATTCTGAGTTCACAGATGAGATTCATGGAAAACTTATGTCTACAAAGATCAACCAATTGGAACTTGATGGGTTGTAAATCCCTAGCTTTTATAATACATGCATTGACGCCGACAGTTCATACTGAAAACTCACCTTCAGAAGTTCCGTGAGCCTGCAAAGAGCCAACACTGCAGCCTTGGTCAGTGGTTTGGACAGCACCAGATGCATGTTCATGACAGTACGCACCAAGTGACTCACCGTGTGGGCAATAAGGACACCCTAAACAGGAAAATGAAACAGCATGAAAACAGTGTACACTGGCGAGTCAGACCTAAAGCCCCGGCAAAACGCTCGCAACATTTCAACGCAACATATCGCAACATTGTTGTGAGCCGTTCTTTTGACGGTACAGAGAACTCACAGGTTTTCTCGGTTCTCCTGGTTTATGTACAGCAAAAACAACTCACTAAAACTCACAGTAAACTGGCTGCTTTCGTCTCTTCGGTTTTCTCATGACCCTCGCACGTGTTCATTACCTTATTTGGTATTTGTTCAAAACTGGTATGGCTATGGACAAGTTGGGAAGAAATAAGTGGCCTAAAATTGGAAAACGTCGGGCAGACGTTTTCGAGTTTGACAGTGTTACTTGGAGGAAAATCATTAAGAAAACCGTTGATTAAGGTTTGTTTACATCTTAGAAAGTGAATTTATGCCTTTTTGTCGTTTAAAGGTTATTTTGTTAATCAGTGAGTGCACCTTTATCATTCTAGCGTAGTTTATTCAAAAAACGTAGAAGACCTTCCGTGATACTGCCTCTTTACACACTGTAAGTCATTATGTTCTTACTACATGTACATGTATGTCGTTATGTTGTGTTGTTCACACTGGTGACATGAAACATCAATGTGAGGTGCTTTTTGCATTTGCGTGCCCATTGCCATTATGTCATTATGCCGCAGAGTGAACCAGGTCTCAGAATAATACAGAGCTTACCTTGATGAACAAGACACAGCGTGCGTTGAGATCATCCACCAAAGATCCCCCCTTAGTTAGAGCAGACTCCATGTGAACCATCCACGAACTGACCTGCATCTGGTAAAGCTGAGCATCCCTGGACACAGCAACGAAAAAACGACATCACTTTATTTCAGTGTCAATGTATCTAGCTCACTGCTGTGCTAGTAGGCCATTTCCCAGTTGCCTTTTGCCTCTGTTTCAAAACGAGTCCCCGTGCGAAACCATTCAAATGAAAATGACGTTGATTTGCATGAAAATGGTCGTGTAGGTGAAACTCATTTTCATGTGAATGGTTTCGCACGGACTCGTTTTGGCACAGAGGCACAAGGTAACTCGGAAATGGCCTATTGAGGACATTGTAAATCTAAAGAAACAAATATTATAAGTGAAACAGAAACTTGTTAAAAATCCCAACTGGCAGGAGGTTGACCAGTTGGCTACTTAAAAAGCATGAAGGAGTTAAATTCGGGACCACCAAACACAAATCCATCTAGTGGCAGGGAGGAGGATTTGAACCTGGGACCTCCAGACCAGATTACAAGTCCAGCGTCCGAACCACTTGGCCATGCTGCCTCCATATAAATCAGTTATTAAGAGCCTTTTGCTTTTACCAGAGCCTAGTAGCTAAAAACGTCATGGGGTAACTCCAGTTTTGTATCATGAAAGAGCTACAGTACTGTAGAAGTACTTCCACTCCTTCTACAGTGTAGTCCATCACAAATAACCAGGTTTGTCAGGTTTGGTAAGAATTTACTGGAACCCGTTTTATACCCATTTGTGGATAAAGGCTCGGTTGTTCAATTGAGGAAAGAACTGCGTAGCGCATGTATCCATGTAAAATATTGCTCATGTGCTAAAAATGATTTAAAACTCAGACATTGTGAGACCTGTCTCTCCATCAACGTTAAAGATACTGATTATTAACAGCACGTGCCTCTTCATTTTAAACAATTAAAATATGTCTTTGACATCAGTGCACGCTTGTAATGTCACAAAAGTCACTAAATTTTCAGTGGCCTCTGCTCACCTTCATCAGAGTGACAAACATTTTTCACTCTGATGCAGGTGGACAGACCACCAAAAATCTAGTGATACACATGAATGTTAAAACGTTTCGTAACATTTGTGTTATCTCACCTGACCAAGTTTTGATTGCAGTTCGTCAAATACTGTTCTTTGGAGGTTTCCACGGCAACCTTCTGTTTCTTGTCAACAATCTTGTTAAGATGAGGAACTCTTCGGAGAAGAAACTCGTTTGGAAAAAACATGATATCACCAGCAAGATGGACAGAAGG
Source organism: Meandrina meandrites (assembly GCA_963693305.1). Taxonomy (NCBI): domain Eukaryota; kingdom Metazoa; phylum Cnidaria; class Anthozoa; order Scleractinia; family Meandrinidae; genus Meandrina; species Meandrina meandrites. The sequence continues at coordinate 23,580,740 of OY855914.1, forward strand.
CACCTGTATGAAACAGGATAATCAAACACAGTGATGAGCTTCTAGCTTCTCTTCAACAAGTCAATAGAAAGTCAGCATGCTAGTTGGGAGAATTAAATATCTAATCACTGCAATCCATTTCTCTAAGTGACCTCCCAATTAATTCTGAAGCATTCTCGAGAAAGTTAATGTCAAACCTCGTAAAAATGCTTAAAACACATGTTATTTTATTTGGAACTGACGTGAAACATCCATTTTAACTAAAATAAGGATAACTTAAAATTCATTTTTCTCTCGCGGCGTCTAAGTTTTGTCAAGTTCTTCTTCTGACCATGCTGCAAGTTCTTTTAGGTAACTTAAATTTTTGCATTTATTGCTTGAATGTTCAGCAAAAACTGTCTTAAATTCTGTTCCTTACTTTTTTGTGGATATCCCACAACTTGCTGAAGAACTTCTTATCAACTCCTCTATACAGTTGAAAGTGTAGGATGTACAATCCAAGAAGACCAACAAGTTTCTGTCTCTGATCTACCTCATGGGGTTCACCTGGGATTTAAAGTAAAACACATATATATGATACCTGGAATGGTGACTTGGATGAAATAAATGAAGAAGGAGGGGGGTGGTTTAGTGGGGGGGGGGGGGATGGTGGTGGGGAGGAGGTGGTTTACTAGTGGGGGGGATGGTGTTGGGGAGGCCAGTGGTTTGGTGGGGGGATGGTTAGGAGGGGGTGATTTGGTGGGTGGTCATTTGGTGGGGGGGGGGGGTGGTTGGGAGGGGGGGTTTGGTTTGGTTTGGGGGCAGGGGGGGTGGTGGTTGGCCAGAGGGGGTGGTTGGGAGGGAGAAGGCGGGAAAATGTGCATTCAACAATTATCTGAGAAAACCAAGAACTGTGAACAACTTTTAAGTACTTATTACTTTTAAGCTACATTGTCTACTCAGGGTTGTCACTAATTTTTCACGTAGGCAGGGAAAGTAAAAATGTAGCTGGGGGACAAAATGAAAATGTTCCCGTGGTTTGCCGCGGCTCAAACTCGTAGTAGCCAGGGGAATTTCTCGGCCCCCAGCCCTTATTAATAGTCCTGTACATACATGTACCACACAAACACAATTGAATCACAGTCAGATTATGCGAGGATAATTAGTGTATGGTACGTACTCATTCTTGTGTCAAGACTCTGAAAGATAATTCTGATGTTATAGAGAAATTCCTCTGCAAATTCATTGTTCCTGGCCACTCTCACATACTGACTTTCAAATGGCTGCTCAATGCAGTTCTGCAAAAATAAACAAGTAAGTAAAACTTAACTTATTAAACTTATGCGAGTCAATGAATCATGAGTTAATGAGTCAATGAGTCAAGTTTTAAATTAAGTTATTAATTTGAAAAATAAAATGCTGCTCTTACTGGCAAATAAAAGCTAACTGGAAACAAACCATAGTAAAACTAACCACAAGCGAACCGCAGTGGAACTAACTGCAAGCAAACCAGAGTAGAACTAAGCATAAGTAAAGTGGAGTGCCTCCTAAAGCGTTCTTGTCTAAAGGCAAACCATTGTTTGACAGATAATAACCCACTTTGACTCATTGACTCATGACTCATAGACTCATTTGACTCATAAAACAGGATCTCTATTCATGGATAAAACTGACCTTCTCAAACAGATTGATTTTCTTTGGTTGTGTTATGTATTTAAAATTAATTCTACAAACCTGCAAAATAACACCATCAAGAAGCTGCCCTTCCAAGCTCATCAAGAGTTTTTCAAGTGGACGTAGCTTGGCTCCCTCGACACCAAACATAGCAGTGTTGTGGTAAACTGATTTTATCATTCTGTATAGTTCGAGGGAAACCAATTTAAGACAATGTTAGATACAATTCTACTTGGAAATTTGGACATGGCACATTGCAATTCATAATGTACATTTACTGACTGACTGACTGACTGACACACTAATCAACTGACTGACTGACTGACGGACTGACTGACTGACTGACTGACTGACTGACTGACTGACTGACTGACTGACTGACTGACTGACTGACTGACTGGCTGGCTGACTGAATGACTGACTGACAGACTGACTGATCATGACTGACTGACTGACTGACTGACTGACTGACTGACTGGCTGGCTGGCTGACTGACTGACTGACTGACTGACTGGCTTGCTGGCTGACTAGCTGGCAGACAGACACACTGATCATCTGACTGACTGACTGACTGACAGATACACCAATCACCTGACTGACTAACCGATGGATGGACTGACTGACTGACTGACTGACTGACTGACAGACACACTGATCACCTGACTGACAGATGAACTGACTGACTGACTGACTGATGGACAGACCGACAGACTGACTGACATTGTCCACCTTTCAAAACTGAATGACCTACTGACTGAAGTGATCAATCAGCCAATAAGCAACTGATCAAGTAATTGGCAACTAATTTCCCCTTTCAATATCAACCCATTGAGAAGCAGACAGGGAATGAACAGATGTTGATCAAAAGGATGTTGCTTTCGCATGTGTAATGTAGTTAAGTACCTTCTGTATTGTTTCCAGTGTTCTTTTAGAGTGTGGCTGGCATCCATGATCTCATCCAAAGTGATCAGGACACCCATGAGACCAGCAAGATGTTCAAAAACAGTCTGTCAAAAGAAGTAAATAGCATGCATGGGTTGCATAAAGAACAAGCAATACATGTACACTTCCACTAATTTGTAACAACAAGACTTCAACCAAATGCAAAAACTACTTACCGTAAAATGAACTCCTGTTACATCCATGACCTTGGGGCCATCTCTAAACAAGAAAATCAAATAGCATTTAACTTCCATTTAGCATGACTCAAAGGAGAGACTGTTTTGTGGAGATACAATGTATGCTTAGTGGGGTTGGGGAGCTTATTAAAAACCTTTATTTATAATGTTGACATATCTCTGAACTGCCCTGGAACTACAAACATACTTAAGGCAAGATCTATCAAACACTCAAGACAGTATTTCATCACATTTCCAAGCACCTCGAAGTTCATCAAAAATACATGTACTCTGCCGCATGTCATAATATGTTAGGAATATAGCTAGAATTACAGTAGGGACTGTTTATTGCAAAAGGATACTGAAATCTTACACGTTCAAATGCATTTATCACCTCTAAATTAGACAACTGTAATTTGTTACTCTTGGTCTTCCTAAATTTCTGATTGATCATTTACAAGCTGTTCAAAACTGTGCCACTCGCCTTATACATGTAACTCACTCTAGAAAACATGATCATATCAGGCCAGTTCTTAAGCATTCATTACACTAGCTTCCTGTTGACAGCAGTATCAAATACAAAGTAATTTTTGTGACCACTATTATATTGTGCAGTTCCATAAAATATCCATACCAACCCCATCAAAGGTCAATGGAAATCTCAAGGGGGTGGGGGGTCTCAAAAGCCAAAATTTTAAAAGGAATTTTTGGGGCTTGACTGGAATATCCAGAGGGGTGGGGGGATTCAAGCCAAAAAAACTTCCATGGGAGGGATTGGATATTTTCTGGAACCACACATTATATGAATTTTCAACTCTCTTCTTGTTGAAACATTAATGTAATGAAGCACTGTGTCTTCTACTTGTATACATGTACTTCGAGTATGTCTCGGAGGCGCGGTGGCCTAATGGTTGGTGCGCTGGACTCGAGATCAGGTGGTCCGGGTTCGAGCCCTGGCCAAGCACTGTGTTGTGCTCTTGAGCAAGATACTTTACTCTAATAGTAACTATCTCCACCCAGGTATATAAATGGGTACCCACAAATTTACTGCTGGGGGTAACCCTGCGATGGACTAGCATCCCATCCAGGGGGGTGTAGAAATACTCCTAGTTGCTTCATACTATGGAAACCGGGATCATAAGCTCCGGCCTGATGGGCCACTAGGCTCGTATACATACTCTTACTTGCAGCATAACTTTTCTTACTTTGAATACACTGAGGCTAACTGTTGCACCACATTCTTGACAACTTCATAAGAACGCGTGACAAAACTAGAAACATCTTGTAGCAAAGGTAGCATTCTTCCTAGATGCACTTGATTGTCGCCTTCTAGGGCATTGTCTTTGTCACCTCCTAAACAAATCAAATTGGTAGAATATAGATGTTGTGGTTTAAATTTATCTTTGGTTTAAAAATTTTCAAACCAGTTTGATTTTTATTTTCCTTTGTTTCAGATTATGATAATGAATATGAGATAATGAAAAACCAAAATCAAACTGGTTTGAAAATTTTTAAACCAAAGATAAATTTAAACCACAACATAGACATGTAAGGTTAAAAATACTAACAAGGAGCTATTTCAAAAAGAAATTATGAATAATAGTGTTTTGTTTCCATATCGCGGAAGGATAAGAATGAGAAAGAACTTCCTAGCCCTTCCATGTCAACAAGCATCTGTCCTTGTTTGCGCTTGCAAGCGCTCTCATTGGACTGTGAATTTTTTTCTTTCTCAGAATATAGCTAGAATGTTTACTTAGCAATTAAACAAAGAAAGAGTTCACTTAAATAAATATATTTTTTACTTGTCTAATACATCCCTTTAATCGAACTTAAAAACAATGCAGTCGTCAGATATTTCTATTTGTAATGGATCTCAATAATTTTTGGTCTTCCTGACGATTATCTTTCCGATATTTCCAGAACATGTTTTTACGAGATTTTTGCCTCCAGTACAATGTGTTGACATTGTGATTACGAGCGTTCTTCTGATTTATTCATTCAGCTATTTATTCAGCTATTGTAAATAAATTTCGGATCATGTAATGTAGGATCATATTGTAATTTATCATATTAGATAGTGCAGGTCCACATCAGGACTTAACGTCTTGCCAATTCTGTAACCTGCTTTATCAAATAAATCATGTATGTATGTATGTATGATTAGATAGTAGCCCCCACTGTGTAAATAGTTCACATCGAATCCAAAACAATACCCTTTCGTTTCTGAGGAAATGAAAAAAAAAAGCATACCATCATGGTTTTGGATTTGTCAGCTTTTGAAAAACGAAAAAAATAAACGGCTTATGACCATTTCCAGGGAAATGGTCTGCATGGTAAAATCCCAACCAAGAAAGAACCAATCACATTTCTCGGATTTACCTCAAGACTGCCTTGCCATATTATTTAAAGGAATAATAATTATATTTCTTCTTCCAGTTATTAGCCCCATTCATATTACAATTTACAGGACATGGTGCATGTAAGAGTCCACCAGTATTACACAGTAACAGTCTATATAAGAGTGTCTTAAAACATATTAATTAATTATGGTTTTAATTAATTCTACTTTTTTCACATACCAGCTTCTTCATAGAGTAACAGAGGTGTGTAAAACTTTGTAGTGGCCTAAAAGAGTAGGTTAATAAATACTTGAAAATAATACTATTTGGTATACAGTACAGCTCACAGAATTGATGTTGCAACCTGTAGGGTTACAACTAGATTTGATTCAGTGGCAACTAAATTTTAACACTTGGTTGCCAATCTGGCCACTAACTGAATTTAGACTTTTTTATTTTCTTAGACTCCTGATGAATGGAGTGAATGTTACAGTTATTCAAAACTGCAAAGAATATAATATTACTCATTTTTACTCATTTTTGTGCCCGAAAGGCCGAAAATTTTTGGAGACTAGAGAAATTTGTGCTGGTGACCAAATCTGAACACTTAGGGGCCAGCTGCCCCAAGGATTTTTTGGCCCAATAGTCTAGCCCTGAATAATCAGTTATAATTATTTATAACATGCACATTGATAATGTAATAACAATAAAATAATAATCAGTGACAACTGCCCATAACTCGCCCTCAGGTTGGGATGCTAGTCCTTCACAGGTAATCACACATTATTTTAAATTGCCTGCCCAGTACTTATAAATACACCTGAGAGAATGAATAGACCCCATGAATAAAGGAAGAATAGCTAAATTTGATTCACAGATTTAGGCTAAGTTTTAAATCAAATTTATTACTAACAATGTAATTACCGCCTGAAATGAAAGAAGCATCTGTAGGTTAAGGGCACCTACTGTACATGACATGCAACATAAAAAATACTGGGCTTTCAAGAATTTTTTAAGTAAACGCTATTTAAAGTTGTCTCTCACCTCATGTTTCAGCTGGTCCATTTCCCGGCATAACGAAGCAAAAACCATGACCACTTTGTTAAAAACCTGAAATGAAACAAATAATGATTATCAGCTTAGTAAAAACTGATAACAATACTAATTTGTTACAATTAATCCATACGTGTAGACATTACTGCAAAATTCTGGTTTTCCACCTCCCTGTTAGGTAGACCAGCCGTGATAAGGAATTTACTAAAGAATGTTACTGCTGTTTTTTTTCTGGTTTAATGGCAACACAACTTAGTAAATTCCCTGTTCAGTTTGTTTGTTTTTTGTCATGGCTCATCTAGTCCCAGGTCCTTTCCTCACACAGTTTTTCACAAAACCAGGAGTGAAATTTCATGAACTTTTGACTGCTAAAATGTGGTGAAAACAAAGATTTTGAATTTTTTTCTGATGTTCAAATCAGCATCCCATGTAGATTCAATCACGCAAATAAAATAAAATCTGTCATAGACACTTTCAAAACAAAATTAATTCAACAATTCAAACCTTGTTGTCTGTCTTGATGAGCTCCAACAGCCTGGACTGTTCATATGGTAATGTCTGGTCAAAAAGGAAACAAGCATCGCTCAAAATATAAAATAAAACACAACCTTGATAAAATGGTTACTATTTCAGGAAAATAATTATGCACACTGCATGTGCTTAAACAGTATGCCTGTGTTGGCATCTCTCTGAATTTTACCTTATTCGGACTGAGCTTTTTTAATATTCTGGGACCAGGGGGTAGCTATTAGGCTACAGAAACAACTCACCCCTACCCCCAGGCCCACTCTGGTCTGTACAGAGCTAAAGGGATGAAAGAGGAACAGGGTAGTACCCAAGAGTGATGGGGACAGGATGTCCATGGAGGCAGGGAATTAAAAATAACTAAAGAGTCATGAAGCACAATTCTCAAGATAACAGGAACCAAATTTTGCAACATTAGGACATTCCAAAAAAAAAAATTTCCATTCCCACCCCTCCCCACAAGGCAACCTGTGTCAAAGAGGCTGCTGGAATATTTTTGAAAAGAAGACGACAAAATTTTGATACCCCTCGGACACAAACATCAAAGGTGCTACGAACAAAAAATCAAGGGTTACAGAATTTGTTCTTTCAGACGGCATGTTGGGGGGTGGGGGGAGAGGTTGGAAAATGTTTGGAATGTCCCATTGTAAAATATCGTGCATAGGCCGTTTTACGGATACGGCAGCCATGATGATTTTGCCCCCTTGGCATCCTATAATGCTCATTGAAATGATTTATTCTTTTATTGTGATAATTTTGCAATTTCCATAATAAAAGAAAAAATATATATTACAGGATGCTCTGGGGGCAAAGTCGATATCTGTAAAATGGCCTATTAGAAAAGCCCGAAGAGGAGGGTGTCATTTAGGGAGAGATGGCTACTTGGAATAAAAGGTACAGGTAGCACAAAGTAAGCAAGATCTTCAAGCATTTTAGCCCCCCCCCCCCCTCCTCCCACACCGCCGCCCCATAAGCCCTAACGGCGGGGGTTCCGACAAGCATCCCCCCATCCAGCCTCCCTCCCCCTACCGGTTCCGCCTTATTTAATACTCGCACGGCCTGACCGGAAACAACGCAAGGCTACGACTACTGTTAATCAGAAACCAATTTCCAATATTTAACCGATTTTTAAACCATAACCTACCTGCAGAGCAATGGGATCCAGGGTAAAATCCCAAGAATCGCCAACAGAATCGTCCAAAGCATCCTCGATGGCTTTCAATTGGGACGCATATTCCTCCAAAAATTGGCCATACTTCCTCAACTGTGCTTCACCGACGATTTCTACAGACAACAGGGATTGTGTTAACGCTGGAAGATTTATATTGAAATGCCTTTAAAGCGTTTAAACTTACTTAGGGAACCGTCATCAAACGCGTCCAAGTGCCAGCCTTCCTCCATCTTGGAATCATCACGTGATAAACAAATCCTCAATGTTGTCATCGGCCCCCAACAGGGAGGGGTAGAAGGTCATATTAGTAACAAGTCTACGTGGAAGAAAACTTGGCAAAAAACTTTCAAAATGATTTCTAAATCATTTCCACACGTATAAAATACCGTGCAGCTCAGGTATGAAACATTACAGTTAATGAAGAAACAGGAGATTACAGTTTTCCACAACGGAACAAATCAGACTACCAGCCCCTCCGTACAGAGATGTTACTTGGCACTTATTTCCTCGACTTTGGCCTGGTTACATAGGATGTCAACATGGCGGCGACCGGTCGTCGGACGAGAAAGCGAAAAATTCAGTATTCCGGAGTGTCGTTTGCGGCGGGATTTCGCCTTCCAACGCCAAAGCAAAGCAGAAATGCAATAGGATTATCTGAGATTCCGACTATTTTAGAACCAGGGCCAGAAAATGCTCATTTTCAACGGATTCCACAACCTGACAGCGTTGATGACTGGCTTGCACAGTACAATGAAGAGGGACAATCTTTTAAAAGCTTTCTGAGATCATGTCCTTGGATTTCAGGACGAAAAGTAAAGTACACAAAACAAAACTTTATTCCAGAGGGAAAGAACCTAAAGGATAGATACCCAGATGGAAAAATTTACATTCTGCCGCTGGGAGATTTTGATCAAAGTGGCACAGACTGTAATCCAAGTATTGATGACTTAGCGGACTACACAGAACGTTTTTATTCATTGCCTGTTGTTGTTCTACCAGCAGTGAAGCTTAAACTTCCCACAAAGAAAGGTACTACTACGACACCTTTCTGGAGCCTGCCAACTCTCAGATTTATAAATATTATATTTTTAAAAATTGTAAATCTTTTTTTTTACTTTTTTTCAGGCAGGTACATTTTTGTAATGCACCTGTAAATGTTTAGCCCCAGGGTGGGGGATGGTGGAGATTGTCAGCCCCAGGGGAATTTGATATTTTCATGGAAGCTAGAGCCAAATTCCCCATGCCTGGGCACCTAGTGAATTTCAAATTCCCACCCCTTGGGAAAAATTTTTCACAGTTTGCTTACTTTTTGTTCACTCACAGCAAAACAACTCCAAAACAGCGGGAAAAAGCAGTAGGGATCCTTTGCGCAGGACTCATTTCCAGGTTCTCTGGGCCTTCCAAGGTGGCAGCCATGTCAAATTCCCGACCCAGGAGCAGCGCCCAAGTGTCAAAATCCCTTCCCAGCGGAACGCTGGCTGAGTTAATTTCCCATGGGTAGCCCCCCTCCCCCCCCCCCCACCCTGGGATTTAACATTGACAGGCGCATAACACCAGACATCTCTTGCAGGTGGCGTGGTCTACTGGAGTCATGAATTAAATGATGAAATGAAATCTTCATCAGCAAAGAGAACAAGGACATGTAGACAAAGTCTCAATCATCGCTGGTCTCATGGTGTGTACAGTAATTAATCTAGTGTAGTGATGCTGTGGTTCATTGGTACAATTTGGTATTTTCTTTTGCCCTTGTGTATGGTAATATATGATATCATAGTGAATATAAAACAAAGGAAAATACCAGATTGTATGAAGGGTAAAATCGAACCACAACATGTAAATAGTTTATGAATAGATAAATGAATAAAAATTTTACATGTAAATGGATATTATTAACCGCGCGGCCATGGGCCGAGCGCGGTTCTTGCTTTACACGGGATTTTTTTTTTTTTTTGTCGGTGACCAGACGCAAACCTCCACTTGGCCAAATCGTGATCGTGACTTTGAATCGCCCAACCTGTGATGTTTACTCGCCAAAAGCTGATAAAACATTAACGTACGGAAAATGCTACGGATATTGTTTTCTTTATTGTGTATAAAGTATATTTTCTTATGGTTTTATCGAAGTGTTGGACTCGAGGCTATTTGAAAACACTAAAAAAGGTATTACGTCAGCCATGGAATGCGCTGATGTTGCAGGTTTCACTTTCGCTGCGTGACAAATAGCATTGTGTTTTCTTTGGAAGTTTATATCGGCAGAAGCGACGGTCATTAATTTGTTTGCTCTTTTGCGAGTATTTCTTGTGGGTTTTGGCAATTGAAGTGAATTCTTGGCTATTTTATCGAAGCGAGTTCAGAGATTTGAAGGGAAATAAAAAATTTGCTAAAGTAAGCAACTAAGCGTGCCCGAACGTGCAGGGGTTACGTCATTAGAAGGGAAAAATCCCCAAGCTAAAGATAGCCTGGGTTAACCTAAACCTCGGATTGTGACTCGCGTGACTACTTTGCTAGTCCCTTACTCACAACGCAAAAAATAAATTTAACCGTGAATTTTGAGAAAGAAAGCTGTTAATTAGCCAAAAATATAAGCGCGGTTTTAAGTTGCTATAGCAACTTCTTGTTTTGTCATGTTTTATTATTACATTGACTATTAAATGTGCCTCATAACTTAGCATTAATATGTACATTGCAATCAAGTGATTTTCTTAGAAATGTTTGTTTATTGCTCCATCAGGACGCGTACAACTCAAAGTGGACAGCATCCATAACCTTCTTCGGAAACAGATTGCCGATGACGCTCTTTGTCTAATCGGTCTGACCATGGCAGATCTGTATGAAGATGACACTGACTTGTTTGTGGCTGGACTGGCAGCTGGAAACCAGAGAGTTGCTGTAAGCGTAAACCAATGTAACCTCAAGTAATCAGCATCTAACTTCTGCTCTTGATTGTGGTAATAATTTTAATAACCTCATTGGTCATGAGAATTGAAGGAAAAGATCAACAGAGGAAATTTGTTATGATTATTGTAACAGATTTGCCCATAGTTCTAAAGAACTACATGTAGATGTAGACTGTCAGAGACACGGAACCTGATGGTTAGCAAACTGGACTCCAGATCAAGGAGTCCAGGTTCAAGCCCTGGCCAAGTCACTGAGTTTTACATGTGTTTTCATGGGCAAGACACTTTGCTAGATCCTTGTGTCTCTCTCAAGCCAGGTGTATAAATGGGTACCAGTTAATAAACTGCTGCGTGGTAACCCTGCATTGGACTAGCATCCCATCCAGGGGGGAGTAGAAATACTCCTAGGCACTTTATGTTACGGAAGCCGGGATAAGCTCCGGCCTGATGGACCTCACTCTGGGTCCAAATGACAACTATAAGAACTGAACAGAGATCAATGAAGAGAATTTGTACATATTAAGTGTTATGACAATGATGGCATTTTTACCCCCAGAGTGAGAGCGATAAATACTTAATAATATTATGTTTTTCCTCATTTTAAACATTCAGGTTTTTAGCTTTGCACGTTATGACCCATCCTTGTCGTTTTCCACTGAACACTGGTATGACATCTGGCCTGCTAAAGAAATAGATCCACTAAAGAAGAACCAAATAGTCCTTCAGGTACAAATTCTAGCTAAGCACTGACTTGAAAGCAATACAAATGAATTGGTCTAGCACATTCAAGCCTAGGGCTAGTCAACCTCTTAGCTTTTATTTCAACTGTCAGAAGTAGTGTGTTACAACACAAACAATGGTTACAAATTTAGGAGGCCCTGCCAGCGGGGTGTCCCAGGTCGCTTGTCGGAATTTTAAAATGTCTCGTGTCGGCGTTTTGTCAAGGCTACACAACGCTGTCGGAAATTTAGCGACATACATTTGTCTTTGTCAGTCGTTTGTCGCTATTTCGTTTGAGCGCTGTCGCTACTTTTTGGCCCATGTCACTTGTCGGAATTTACTCTGGCAGGGCCTCATTTAGGCATCATTGAATGCCAGTAATAAGCCCAGTCTGCTTAAATCCCCTCCCCACCCCCCCCCCCCCCCCAAACCCTCCAAGTTTATTTTTTCCTTAGTGGCCATTTGGCCGCCGACTGCTCAAGTTTGGTCGCCAGTAAAAAATTTTAGTCGCTAAATTAAGCTCACGCTTTCAATCCTTCTTCTCAATTTTAGTCACCAGGCTGGCGACTTCGGTTCCAATTTAGTCGTCAGCTCCAAAATTTTAGTTGCCATGGCGACTAAAATGGTCTTTACTTGGAGGGTTGCCCCCTCCCCTGCTTATTGGCCCATTCCATTTATAAGCACCCCCACAACCTGCCCCCTCCCTCCTAGGATATGAGCTTTTCTCAATCCAGATTTTTGATTTTTTTTTCTTACTATTAACCTCCTCACAGAATGTTGTACTTCAAATCAAAAAAGCCGTGGATTATGTCTGCAAGTAGTATGTTGATCAATTAAAGGTGTAATCAGAGTGGCTTTCTCAGAATATACTGGTATTGTTGATCACAGCCTTTATACCTGTAGGTCATGTCTTGTCAGCGCATTTCCAAATGGTTACCTGGTACTTATTATAAGTTTCTACTGTCCACCCAAAGCCTTCTACCAGAATTTGTCCTTCAAAAAAAAAAAACAGGGACTAGAGAAGTTGTGCACTCATAACAGAACCTGTTTATAGTAATATAATTTATTTAACAGTTTTGACTGCGTTTTTTTTTTCTTCAGAGAAGTTGTAAGTTATTGGTACACGAGATTGCTCATTTGTTAGGTGTAGATCACTGCATCTGGTATTCCTGTTGTATGAATGGCTCGGGACATCTCAGTGAGGATTTTGGTATGTGCGCTCGCTTATCTTTTTTTTGCACTTACCCTGTATACAGTATACTTTGTAGACTCTGGTTTATGCTTGATCTTGTCTTTGTGCAAAACTTATTGTCCTGTTTGTTCAAGGAATGGATAACATTATGCTCCGTATAAATCACTATCCAGTGAATAGCACAGATTTTGTTAACACTTACATGTATCCAGTGAATAATGATTTGTCTGGTGTATAGCGTTATATTCACCCTATGAATACTGCCCACGCCCATCAAAACCAGAGCATACGCTAAATGCAAAGGTTTATTAAGCAAGGAAAAATATTGTAGCCATTGGCGAAGAAGCTGCAAATCTGAAACATTGGTGTACAGCTCTCATAAGCTTTGTAATTCTACTGCTCCTCTAGTGTAGCAGTTGCTATTGTTTTGGGGGCTAGGGGCATTGTTCCTGTTGTTTGTTCTATTGTTCTCTCGTTGAGCAGTGAACCATTCATGTGAGACCTTGCAAGAGTACATGTAGCTACATGAACCAACTGAAAAGTGAAGGTATTTGTTGCGGACGTGCGTTTCGTCAAAAGAGCCTGTGCACAAGTTGCCCAACATCTGAGCCAACAGTCAAGATGGCATAGGGTTGACCTGCAGGGTTATCCGGCTGTTGAAAGGGCAAAAAGGCAAACTACGAATTGAACCATTTCCCAAAGATTTTGTGTAAATAATACATGTAATATGTGTGTGTTAAACATTTTCTTTTCTTCTTTTTCTGCAGCTCAGCCAATCTACCTTTGTCCTGTAGATCTTCACAAACTACAGCATCTTTGTGGCTTTGACGTTGTTGATAGATACAAAAAGGTAATTTGCAGTTGAAAGTGATATGTAGTTTCTAATGAAAAGTGTTGGAAGTTGATAAAGGTTAATAAACTGCCATAGCGAATTTAGAAAAGCTGATGTTTCGAGCGTCGGAACAAAAAGAAGCGGGTAACGCTCGAACGTAAACTTTTCAAAGTGCGCTGCGGCGGTTTATTTAATAGTTTTCATCAATTTCGAGTTGATAAGCAACTAAGTTTTACATGCAGTTTGTTCTTTCATGTGGTAACTTGGTCTTTGTGTATGTAAGTCCATACAGTCACTGGGTGTCTATGATTTTTCTCTTCAAGCTGTTGGAGTTTTTCAACAGACATGGGATGACCGAGGAGTCTCAGTGGTTTGAGGCAAGACTAAAGTTCATCTCTGAATCTGATGCCAAATAAACAAGATTCAATATAACCCTACGAACACATATGGATTTTCGGCTGGCGTGGACTGAAATAGCCCGGTAGAAAGATTCACGTTGACCAACCTATCTCATAATTCTAAAGGAAAAGCTGCATTTTTGTGTCACAACGTCAGTGGAAAGCAAGCATTATTATATCTAGAGAGGCAAAGTTAAGAGATTACCAAGCAAGAGAAACGACTTCTTTGATACGTGAAAAACTATTAATGCTATTTTTAGAAACTCTTTATTTTCAAATCGAATATCGGATTTTTGTAAGTGATGTTGAAATAAAAGTATCTAAAACGTTTCCAGTTCGTACGACCATTTTGATATAATGCAGTGAACTCCCACTAAGATGGACACCGTCGGAAATGGTACCAACTGCCCGTTTTTGAGAGGTGTCCGTCTTATAGCGAGTTTAGTCACAGTAAAATGACTGAAAAACGGCAGGGACTAACACCAGGTGTCCGTTTTAATGAGCTGTTCGTATTATAGAGGTGTCTGTTAAGAGAGAGTTGACTCTGCCCAGACAGAGCCCGTGATCGTTTGGTAAGCACGAAGAATTTAACAATTTTAATGTCTTAATAACACTAAGAACTTTTACTAGGATGCAAAATGTTTCAGCTCCGTTCAGGCTTCCTTGGAAAAGTTTGGGTAGGGGTGCTCTTCTGGGTTCTAGGAACGCTACCCACTCTGAGACCAAAAAGGTGAAATTTGCTCCCCCATCCCAAACTAGAGAATTACATAAAACCGAAAGTGGTGAGGATGTTTCTTATTTATTTTGTTTTGATTTCGCAATGCTACAACACCTGCTATTTATTTTCGCACATTCATAACGACCTGATTGAGATAAGCAGTAAATTTGACACCATGTTTTCCCCATTTAGCGACCCCATCTCGGGCTAAAAGGATAAAATTGAAACCTCATATCATCACTGGCCTGGAAGGTCTAAATGGGACCCTATCCACCGAAAAACATGCCCATATAGTGTATACAAAGTAGAACTACTCGCTCCCCCCCCCCCCCCCCCCCCCCGGACTGCCATCGAGTATAAGGCTAACTTCAAAACTTTAAGCATTTTTTTATTATTTCTGTTACTTGTGTTTTCCCAAACAGCTTCCCAAGGTCTTTCTTTGAAAAAGACTTGCCATGGGAAGCAGGTTTATCGTCCTAATATCATCAACCTTGTTTTATTTTTATTTCTTTTTCGTTAACCAATAATGCAGTTTACATCTTGTTTTCTAAAAGGTCTAATTATCTTGGATACCCATTACAACCGCCCAAGAGTGACGGAAAACATCTTTAATTTATTTTTTGTAGCCAATCAGGCGCCGATGTTTCAACGCCCAAGGTCCTTAATCCTGATTGGCTAATCCTGGGATGCGTGGACGATAACGCCGCATCCCAAGCGAGCGCCCGCGTTACCAGTTTTCAAGCTGCCAGCTTCCGCTTCCCCAGTACCCCGACCCAGGTCGTCTTCTTTCTGATGAATCTGAAAACAGATTGAAATTCTTTATAAAAATTCAACTCGTGTTGCACGCAGTCAATAAATTTCCACTAAGATCTACCGCCAGTTCCAAATAGAGATGGGGCACTCTTGGTTAAGAATGCCATTTTAGAATATTTCCACACTGTCACCTTGTGCCGCCCCCTCTCCCCCTGATCAATGTTGTCTGAATGTCAGGACTGCTCAAACCTTAAAGTAACAACTTTGAAATGGGCAAAGGGGCATGGGGGGGGGGGGGGGGGGAGGGGTGATTCAGAGTAAAATAAATTCGTTTATTATCCCACTATTGCGCCATTTTACCATATTAGGGCAAAATAACGCGCAAAATATGCCACGTTATTACACTGTAGAACAGGCAAAAATATGGACTGAAAGAGGTGCGACAAAATTGCAAAACCGCTAAGCTTTATTTTTTAGTGGAATAATAAATCCCTTATTCGATGGTTTAACATATAATACTAGCAGACATTTTGCTCATTGCTCGTATCTTTCCACGCCCCTTCGGGGCTCGGAAAAATACTACGCAACTCGCAAAATATCCGCGCGTATTATATACTAAACCATCTAATAAGGTGTATTTATTTTTCGAGAGAGGGCGTGTTCATTCTGACGAATATAATTTCTGAGCTGAGAGTCTCAACAATGTTGAAACTGATTGTAGTTCCTGCCAATTGCTAAAAGAGTTTGAAACATTCCAATACAAAAAACCTTGACATTTTCACGGATAAAAACTTAAGATATCCTTTTTCGTGAAGTCTTTCGATATAGCCTTGCAGACGCAATCCCGTGGCCTCAATGGATTTCGTCACCGGGTTTGTACAGCTGTAAGTTAAAGAACAAGTTATCGCATCTTACCACAAACGCTCTTCCGACCACTGAATTGGGTCCAGCCAGGGACAGAAGATAATCTTCAGTAACAATATTGACAGCTCCGTTTTTGTCTGCAACAATGTTTCCTAAGTCCCCAACATGACTGCAAACGAGAAATATAAATCATTCTCTTTGCTGAAAGCCATAAATGTCTTGATAAATTATTTGAATCAGTTTTTGTGATGTATAAAATGTAATATTTCCAAATCCAAGGACATTCAGAATGATACTTACAAAAGGTGGCGAAACATAAAAAAGATTATAACAAGGCCCTGAAAAAGAAGCACGTGGCCACAGAGGGAAAAGGTCATGCAAACCTTGCGTGATTTAGCGTGACAAAGTGCGGGAGGAAACAGGATGGTCACGCAAACCTTGCAAGATTTAGCGTGGCAAAGGTACAAGAGGAAACTATATGGTCACACAAAGCTTGCGTGATTTTGCATGACAAAGATACAGGAGGAAACAGGATGGTCACGCAAAGCTTGTGCGACATGGCGGGACAAAGCTACAGAACTAGAAGGAAACTGTATGGTCACGCAAAGCTTGCGTGATATAGCGTGACATAACTACATTACCGTCTTTTGAATTTGTCCGTAGGTGCACCGTGGTTCCGGTTAAACGGGTTGTAATGCCCTCCGGTACTCTGGCATCCTTTGAAGATAATTTAAAATAATTTACGTCAGCTTTGAAAAAAAAATCAATCTTCTCTTTTGAGATTGCAGTAGGAGCACGAGATTATATTGAATACGAGTACGGATTTTCAAACCTAGTATTTTTGCTTTCGATGATCACACCAACCTCGTACCCAAAGTCTCCTTTTCAAATGGTCAACAACAGGGAGGAGCGAGGGCTCTAGGAAGGTAACTGGTATTTGCTCACCTTCAGTAACAATGTCTCCAAACTGATGAATATGGAAGCCGTGTGTTGTGTTGGGAGGCAGACCCGAAATGTTTACAAAGATGTGAGTAGGACAACGAGGCTGCCAAAAACAAAATATAACCGGTTCAGTTATCAATTGGGGAGAATTTAAGTATGAAACAAATTTATAATTATATTAAACACCACCCTCCAACCTCAAAACTTGAAAACGTTAATTGAAGTTTTCTTCATGTAAGCAACATGATATGTCCTCAGCGGAACATTAAGAGACAATAGACCTTTTTTGCTTGGGCGTTTTGTTGCCCCATTACAGACCATGTGATGATCCTCTTGAGAATTCTTGCTTTTAAATTTTCAAATAGTCGCGTGTATATGAATGAATAAATTTTATGTGGATAAAAGAAAAATTCTCTAGAGAATATCACGTGGTCTGTAATGGGAAAACAAACCGCCCAAGCGAAAAAGGTCTATTTTTCGCGAGTTGTTATACATGCATACACGACCCTATAAGTTTCCAGCTTTAAACAGGAACCATACCGTTTTCTTTACATGCATCTTTTTGAATGTAGGTTGTAGCAGTAGAACTTTTCCTTGCACTGGGGTCTCTGTGCCAGCAGGTGGTTTGGAGTTCGGAGTGATATAACTAACAGCCATTATTCCATCTTCATCTGAAACAAATGATTTTTTAGCACTAACTTGTTTCACTGAAAAACTGTTCAGTATACATGTTTGTTATTCCACTATTGCGCCATTTTACCATATAAGGGCAAAAGAACGCGCAAAATATGCCACGTTATTACACTGTAGAACAGGGCAAAAATACGGACTGAAAGCGGAGCGACAAATGGCCGAACCAAACGTTATTTTATTAGTGGAATAATAAATCCCTTATTCGATGGTTTAACATATAATGCGAGCGGAGATTTTGCTCATTGCAACTCGCAAAATATCCGCGTGTATAATATGTTAAACCATCGAATAAGGTGTATATACTAAGCTAGTTCATTTAAAACCTTTATAAGAATGTCTAATTTTGGGAATGAGGCTGAGCCTTCTTATTTTTTTTTTCACGATTTGAGGCTGAAAGTGAGAAAGTGTTCTCTGAGACGTTCTTAAGTTACATGTTACAGTATTTCATTAAATCAATGCCGACAAAACCAGGAAACGTATCAAACAGCATTGTTCGCCGAATGTGGTGTATCAAGTTGCTCTTGACATGTTTGCGCGGCCTGCTCCCTGTGATCTGGTGCCGCGGACAAATTCCTTTTAAGCATTTAGTTAACTGCTGTTATACCACAGTTTTGAATTTATTTATACTTCTCATTTTACAAAAAAATTAAAACAAATGGGCAAAATAAAGACGTTCTCCGCCTCTCAGCCTGGTGTATGTTCTAAGCACGTTCTTAAAATTTTGGTAAATCTCAGCCGCAACCTTCTTATAAAAAAGGTTCCGTTATAAAAAAAAAGAGTGCACAGCTTTCTTCTAGTTTGTCTATCGGTTTAATAACTAACCATAGCTGAATAAGCTGAAGAAAGCGCTTATTTCCAAATAAAAATATTGGAAAATAGCCATCATGGTTCACGTTTTCCAGAACATGCAGAATTTGAGAATTTCCCGTCGATGTTTAGCAGAGGACGACAAAGAAATGTACCAACATTTATAACACACTTGCAAAGCTATTATCTGCTCATTAAACCCTTTTGGTTGGTGACGCTGTCGTTGCCTCGTTGCCTTAACGCTTTGCTAAAAATCCCTATTTTCAGTCTCGAGGAGGCTTTACCTGAACAAATGCTCCCAGCAGCAGATGTCGCCAGCATTATCAACCCACATCCAAAGAACAGCATTGTGGTGTCTTCCTAGAAATTAATGAAAGATTTTAGAATTTTAATTGATAGTCTAGCCGGGAATGATTTGAGCGTTTCCCCTTTTTTGAAGCCCATTTGCGATTTTTTGTCAACTTTGGATTTATCGCATCACGATGCAGTATATAAGAGTGGGTAACGTAAGCAGCATGTAGATGTCGGGCGAGGTCGGTTTCGGCCGTAATGCTGGTTGAGTTTTTTTTAGTTCATAGAAGTGTAGCCTTCGAACACTTTCTCTTATAAGTACTCCTTTAATTTTTCTTGGATTTTTTAGGTTCCTGAAATATCTGGAGAGATATGTCTCCTCCTTAGAAGAAAGAGAAAATGAATGTGCAAGAGAAAAATTGTTTTTCTTACATATTAAATTTCCTGATGTTTCTCCCGTACACTAATTTACTACTTTCACAAAAGCGCGATAGGTCCTTAATCATGTTAATATTTCGTTTAGAACTGTAAAGACACGTTTTTTTCGGAAAGTTGTTCAATAAATTCAAAACCGTTTCTTATCGCATCATCTAAACTCACTCAACTGCGCCTCGTGATTTAACGTTTCAGTTGATAAAACCCACTGCTCGTTTATTATATATTAAGAATATACTTATCAAACGCGTGGTACGTAATGGTAGAATATCAGCCCGAGCCCATATCAAAAGCGGCTGTATTCGCAGGCTACTTCGGTACAGAAAACGGCGAGGACCAGAAAGGATTTATCATACGATTTTAGTTTTGAAAATAAAATGCAGGAACTTTGACCAGTCCAATACTAGAAAATATTGGACCGGCAATAACGTGTACTGATTGGCTGAAATTTTAGTTATTCACTCTCTCAGCTGTCCAAGCTTTGTAATAGAAGCCGTATATTGCTGCAAAAAATTCCTCGAAACAACACGTGAAGTATAAACCGCTTTATTTGTAATTTGATATTGTAAGGTGGACCACTATTTTGATATCACGGCATTTTATAATTTTATACAACAAAAGCATTTTGTTGCGTGTTCTTTTATATACTCAGTTCGTAAGTTTAATTTTCAAAATTTGACTTTATTAACAATCTAACACTCTTGTTTAAATAGGAAACGTTCGCGGTATGAATAATTCTTTCCTTTTGAGTATATTTGCCATGCGGCCGGGGCCTCGGGTTGTGAATCTGAGAAGTCAACAACCTCCCCGGTGAAAATCAGAAATCCTTGATTGAAACACGTGGCTTAAAAGAAGTGTTGATAAAAAAATTAAACGATGCATTAATTTTGTTTACTGACCAAACGTTTCCTCGATGTTTTAGTTTGTGTCTAAATCATGTTCGCTTTCGGTTTTGAGAATGTGCGTATTCATTCGTTATTCATGATCCTCAATTCCCATTTTTGGCGTCAATTTCTCGGGACTTTTTAATTAAAAAGCACTTAAAGCCTCTCTTGCTTGAAGCCAAGGGCATGTGGCTTTGAATATCCTTGACAACGAGAATTCCAAACAAGAATTCCAAATTAAAGCGACCAAGGGGTGAATTTTCCATATGTTTAAGTTAAAAGATAGAATGAAAGAAAAATTAAATGAATTTGGTTTCTCTTAATTACTCCAAGCCCCTTATATATGTTGAAATTATTGATTCCTCCTCGTTTAATGGATTTGTTTGCGATTAAAAAATAACGTTTCAGTCCCATGTTTGAATTCAACTTACACGCTGTCATTAAATCTGTTTTGCCAATATTACTTGACACACGCTCTGTGAAAATAAAAATTTAACGACGATTTGAATTTGAGCAAAAATTCCGGATAAATTGCGAACAGTATACCAAGGCGATTTCTGGTGCAATTTTAATGTGATTGCGACTCTTGTCGGACAGCGTTTGCAAAGTACCTCAATCGCCATTTCGGTCCGACGTGCTCATGATTTCAACCCAATATAAAGTTACTACTCTACTCTACTCTACTCTATCGCCGAAGGGTCGCCAGAGGTCTCGAACTTGCAGTGTAAACCTGACACAAGACGAGTGCCCATGCTTTGATCTAGTACAAAACCTCTGTTTATTTTATCGCTTTTCCGCGTAAAATATTGTGTCCAATTGCACCCCAAATCGCCTGTGTAAATGTACTTTTAAACAGCACCACACAATCAATTACGCATTTTAAAATTAGCGCTTTCTTGTGAAAGGAATACACCTTGTATTCCGGCAAAGAAACGCGTGTCTTGCAAACTGCTACATTTGCCAAGAATAGACGTACGAAGATTTCTCAGCAAATAAACAAAAAACGGTGCTATTTGTAGAAAGTTTAACGTGACATCAGTATATTTTTCTACCTACCTTGAATATCGGTGATGTTAAGTATATGAATGTTTTCTCAGCTGATCGAAACCTGCCAAAACTGAATAAGTTTCGCTTTTTTAGTGTCGCTTGTATTTTAGTTCAAAGAACTTATTAAAAAAAACATTACTTCGTCTCAACTTAATTGATGACCGTCCTTGACATTCAAGAATACAGGTTAACTAAAATTAGGGCGGTGATATGATTAACGCAACTAATTAGAAGCACGCAGTCTATGCTAAAACTGAGCCGGGTTTTCCTATTGGTTCTTAATGACATTTCGAGTTTGGTGATGTCATTTACCCCTGTTTACAATTTTTGGCGGCCAGGGTTGGATATTAGCGATTTGAATTGATTAGATCTATCCACATACAAGTTCTCCTAATTGGTCTCCATACATCTTCTTTTAGTATCAGTTGGGAGAATTTGTTATAATATCCAAGCAATTTCCCTTTGGTGAAAAATTTATTAATTCTCATAACCTTTTCTCTTGATGAAGCATTGATATTGTGAGGAGAAGTTTGATGTTGGTCACTCCTGGCACTTAAAGGGTTAAGAAAACTAGTACGAAGAGAAAAACCATCTCTCCCTTTCGAAAGAAAATTCGTCAAAAATTGAACGTTTCCTATTTTTCTTCCACGGTTTTCAGTCAGTGTCAAATATTAAAAGCTTTTATGGCAGGAAAACAGCGGGTCCTTATTTGTTGCCAACAGAGAGCCTCAAAACTACGGGCGTATTTATTTGCACCATACGCGTATAGCCGTCGCATTTTCCCGTTGAAATTTTTTATTGTTTTCGAGCTAAAAGAAAAAAAACATCAAAAATTCTAATGGGAAAATGCAATGGCTTTACGCAGGTATGTTGCAAATAAATACGCCCTTCATTTCGCGTTCACATTTTTTGCCCTTTTACGGTAAACAGTAAATCAAATTAGCATAACCAACGAAGGGTAAAAAGCAGTGAAAACCCGTGCGGCGTGTGATGACGTGAACCAATCAGACAGCTTCTTTTGGTGCAGGGCGTGCAGTGAAACAGTTCGCGCCCAATTTAAATCAGTTATTCGGCTTCTTCATGAGAGTGAAGGAAGAGCATGGCGAACTTTCTGAGAACTAAAACGACGAAGCAGTTTGCGTCTTATTCGACAGAACCAAGGATAAATAACTATAAAGCTGTAGCTTTAACTACAGAACCACAACAATCAAGGGGTCTTGGCCGGAAAAACCGGGTTAGTAAGATAAGCAAATGTTTTAGTTTCGGTTCGGAGAACTTGTCTTATTTCAATGTCTTCAATGCAACTTTATATTCTGAGAGAGAAACTGAACTCCGAACCAGACAATTTCATTGCCACAAAATTCAATATTATTACAAATACTTGGCAAACTATTTATTCATTTTGTCTGCTCTTTTCATTTCAGAAGCAAATGTTCGAAGGATTTACTCAGAGGCAAGACAACACAAAACGTGTTCAAAACAAACTTGTTGAAATAATCATGGCGGTGAACTGTGGGCGTCACGGTTTTTAAAACAAACCGATACTCATAGCAGGTACGTTTATTTGTTTGCTTCGTCTATTTATCGTTTGCTAGCACATTTATTACATGCATACGGTATGTTGGGCAACTTTAGGCAATATTTCATGACAGAGTTGTAAATTGGAATGACCGGTCTAAAATTAAAAGCGCCTTACAGGGCGTTACCTAAAGTATTTATAAATGTATTTTTAGAATTGTATTTTACAAATTTATGAGTACCGCAACAAACAAAGTGTTTTAAGGAGGATTTCTATATAAACGCTATATTTCATTATTCATGGAGTTTGAAAGTCTCTCTCGGATCGTGTATAACGGATAACATTAGCATAACAACGTTAAATACAGATCTACAAATGTTCACGTGGAGTAAAAATTGACTCCGTTTTTCTTTTCTTTTTACCTGTTCAGTATGGCACTTCCCGATATCGTTAAGCAGTCAGTCCACTTTCCTTGGTCAGCAGTCCATGCCAGTGTAACCCTTCCAAACTTCAGCTATCATCGCGGTAAAACCATGTCCTCGGCGTCGCCCTGGCAACGAAAGACACAAGGTCTTCATGGTAGTGGTTAGTGCGGTTCTTTGTGGGTAGGGAAGGGTGGGTGATAGTTAAAGCTCTGGATGAACCTTACACTCGGCTAATGTTCGGCTAACATTCGGCCTGTATTCGGCTCACGACGGTTTAACTTAAGTTTTTCAGTTTAGTTAATACTGGGTGGGTTGGTTTTGGGCCTTCCCTTTTCCTTTCCTGGGGTTTACAATTCGGCTTCAAACATTTCATTCGGTCAATAATTCGGCACCGGGTTTAAGTTTCGGCTTTTCGTCGGCACACTTCGGCTTTCTTTCGTCAAGACTTCGGTTTCACTTAAGCTTCTGCGCAACCTCCCGCTTAGTGTTTTTGAAAAAAAAATTCTTATCTAAGTTCCTTTTAATGGCAGCATGGTCGCTGTTATTAGCAGGAACGTCTCCCTTTAATGACAGCATTGTAGCTGTTATAACAGGGTCTTTCGGTTCAAGGTTCATCTAGATAAATAATTATTAATTTATTTATTTAATTAAAAAACATAGGAAACTAGAGAATGACCGCTTAACACGGGAACGAAGACTGTTTTGTTTTCTCCCGTCACGTTAAGTTGTCAGATTTCTGGTTACAGGAAGGAAATTAGTGTAGACCCGCATTTGCGAGGTTTTAAGTAGTTAGCTGGGAAACTGGGACAAAGCACACACCCTAGTTAATGTCGCTTACAACTTTTAGCGTAGGTAGCCTCCAAAACTAATCTACTGGACGATTCAACAACAAGAAGCATCCAATGAGAAGATCTCTGTCTATAACTAGTCAGTGAAGAGACTGAGAGCATAGTCCAGTAGTTTCCTATAGTTACTTGAAAGGCTTTTCTCGCTTACAGGCGGTGTCAGCAACCGGACATACACATGTCCCTTTGTTAGCGCTGCCTTGTGGGACGAGTCTCAAGGAATCCGCTTGCACTGCACATCGCAGGCGCAGGTAATTTAGACCGTCTACAAATTGTAGGCGTTGGTAGACTTCACTTCTGGCGGAGCAACTGGATCACTACTTGGAGACTGGATCGACACAGCGTAATTGAGCACTTGTAAAGACCTCTAAGTTGTAAACTAAGGCCTGGAGAAAGAAGAGCCAAGATCGATCCAGACATCGTGCGGCAGCAAGACAGTTATAGAGTAAATTAGTTAGCTAGGCATTCGACGAGCCACAACAGTCGGGACAGGTGAATCAAGGAACAAAACATTGGAAACACGCAGGAATAACGGAAACGTATGGAGAAAAACAGCATCCCTTCTCATCGAATCTGAATTGATAGACAAGAAAGTGTAGTTAGCTTAAAAATAATTATTAAACAAGCATGAACCACACTGGTGAATATTGGTTTGATTTCGGAAGCTTGGATTATTCACGAGGTCTAGTTCGAAAGGCGTGCTCAAAAATTTTCAGTTAATTTAAAAAGTACACATTTGTCCTTTATTCACTCACGTGGTACGTGCTACAACAATTATTCATTTCGAGGTCGGTGAATAATTGTTTATTTATGAAAGAAGTTCTTAAGGTATTATAAAATCATATTTATGAAATGATAACATGAAGGTTGTTGTTGTCTTGTTGTTGTCTCTGCCACACGCGTGACACGCGTGGAAAGCACGCGCGGATGAATGCTGTAAGACTTTGGATGTGAAACACGCGCTTTAGACAACAATGTTTTTTTCCTTTGTGACTCAAGCTTCAATTGTCTATTGTTTGAAAAAAATCGCTAAATTTACACCAGCACTTATGAACAAAGGCGAAACAGACATTGTAGACTGAAGTGCGGGTTGCATTCCATCGTTGTACGGCATAGCCTCGCTTCGGCTCCGGCTCGGTCAACGTTTCGGTTCGGTTTGCTTCGGAATGCTTCGAACGGTGATCGGCTTTCGGCTTTAACCGAGAATCTACGACAAGGGCCTGGTATCGTGTTTTCTCGATAGCAGGCAAATGAGAACCCCTAATGAATGTCCGAGCAACCCTGCGTGTTCCACGAACAGTGTCAAGTTTTGTACATGTAGACACAGGAACATTTCTTGGTTTCTCTGGGCACATTTTATCAAATAGGAGCGCATCCCCCCATGGATTACTTTAGGTCCTGTGGAATAATTTTAAGCCAAGCCAATGTACCTAGAAGTATTGTAGAAGTCTTTGAAAATATGACGAACATTATGAGGCATTTTTTTCGTCAACTGGTTTTCTGGATTCAAATCGACATCTTGTTCTCCGTTGGAGCTCATTTTCGGGAGCAAAAACGACTGGCATAAAGCAAGAATTTGAGAATAAAAATTACGTTTTAGTTAACAGTGTGTTTTGTCGTTACTTTGTGTGTTTTTTTTTGTCTTGATGAATAACTAACTCTTAGGCATTTATTTTCAGCATACACACTCGATGGGGCATCAGAAAATAACTGGCTATGTGTTTATATGTTATGAGGGTTGGAAGGTTTACGTTAAGCTTGCAAACTCAGTTTTACTTGTCCACTTTCGGGGACATCTTCTTTACTGTAAAATCGTTTCTTTTAAAAACGGAACGTTGTAGGCTCCTACAAAGCTATTAAAAATACATTGGAAAAATGCACTTAGGAACGACCTAACGAAGAAGTGCTGAATCGTCCATTTTCGGGGACGTGGCGGATTTCAATAAAAACTGCACTTTTGTAGGCTTACAGTGCTTTTAAAAATACCAAAAAGCGTAGATTAACTTCCAACTGCGAAGTGCTAAGTCCTCCATTTTCGGGGACGTGTAGTGGTGTTGGCGTACAGCTAGTGCTTTTAAAAATACTAAAAAGCGTTTATTAACTTCAAATGCGAAGTGCTAAGTCGTCCATTTTCGGGACGATGTGCCGAGGAGCGACCGAATGGAGAAGTGCTAAATCGTCCATTTTCGGGGACGTAGCGGATTTCAATTAAAAATAGCACGTTGTAGGTTTACAATGCTTTTAAAAATACTAAAAAGTGTTGACTAAATTCTAAATGGGAAGTGCTAAATTGTCCATTTCAGTTCGGGGACGTAGTGGTGTAGGCGAACAGTGCTTTTAAAATACTAAAAAGCGTTGACCAACTTGTAAATGCGAAGTGCTAAATCGTCCATTTTCGGGGACGTGGCGGATTTCAATTCCTTCAGGTTTGCAAGTATATTCTCAGAAGTTCATGGACTTCTGGTGTATTGTAATAACTGCTTGGATTTTTGTAATTCTTGGTGCACTCTACAAGAAAATAAAACTGATTGTTGCACAAAAAGCTTGTTTGGTCGTATTTTGTGTTGTTGTGTTCCGTGGACACTCTAAATAACTAAAACTAATTTTTAATCTTGGTTTTTCATTTTCAGGGATTTGCACGCAGACCTATCACGATTGCATTTTATTTCATCTCTCTGTGGCTTCGAAATTGCACCTCGTGATTTTTTTTTTATAGAGGTACGGACTACAATAGTTAACGTGGTTATTGTTGTAATCAGCGAGGTCGCTGATTACAACAATTTATGACGACCGTCCATTTTCGGGGACGCGGTCAGGCTTACGGCTTCCGAAGAACATTTTTTCGATGTTCGGAACGTGATATTTTGGCAAGAATTTTTTAAGCACCTCAGCTGGCAACGTAAAGTCGTCCATTTTCGGGGATGACTTGACACGTTAACTTCGCGTCATCACTGGCCGGGTTCGAAAAACGCCACTTTTCGTCGGCGTAAAACTATTTTATTTGCCGGGGGTACAACGAATTCTAACAACCTGCAGAAACATTTCTCCTGTCAGCGTTTCTTCTTAGCAAAGACAACAAAGAAATGACGTTTACAGTTAACACAAGGTAAGTGTTGGGGACTTGACGCACTTTAGCTCCGTCTACCAGGTTCAAAAGCATATTTTTAGAAGTGAAATAACTGTACTGTTATACGTGGTGATGTTTTCAGCTTACGAATAAAAATCTGTTTACTTTTGTGACATTGTTTTGTTTTTTTGTTGTTTTTTTTTTAATACTGTAAATGACTAATTCAGGTGCTTTAGAGATTTGCGCACAACCGACTCGTCATCTCGTTTAACTCTTTTGTTAGTATGGTTCCTTCGCTTTCGAAATCGCTCTATGTAATTTTATAACGGTGGTAAGGAGTGGAAAATATTAACGGTGAAAGGCTACTCTTTTCAGTTTTTTCCCAGCATCGGGGACGTACAAATTGGTTTCAATTATATCCGACCTTTTTCCATGTTCGGGTAGTCTATTTTAGGGGATGGCTCGGATTCTAGCTTCGCCAATTTTCGCCGGCGTAGAACGTGGTACCGTACAAAGCATGTCCATTTTCGGGGACAAACGAAATCTCGCGATCTAGATTTTAGTTCAAAGCGTCCATTTTCGCGTAGTCGACGTAGTGATTATCTTTAGGTCGTCCATTTTCGGGGATGACTCGGACAAATTTGTCAGCTTCCGTGTCCTGCTAGCTTTCAGCTACGCCCATTTTCGTCGGCGTGAAACGTGGTACCGTACAAAGCATGTCCATTTTCGGGGACAAACGAAATCTCGCGATCTAGATTTTAGTTCAAAGCGTCCATTTTCGCGTAGTCGACGTAGTGATTATCTTTAGGTCGTCCATTTTCGGGGATGACTCGGACAAATTTGTCAGCTTCCGTGTCCTGCTAGCTTTCAGCTACGCCCATTTTCGTCGGCGTGAAACGTGGTACCGTACAAAGCATGTCCATTTTCGGGGACAAACGAAATCTCGCGATCTAGATTTTAGTTCTAAGCGTCCATTTTCGCGTAGTCGACGTAGTGATTATCTTTAGGTCGCCCATTTTCGGGGATGACTCGGACAAATTCCTCAGCTTCCGTGTCCTGCTAATTTCAAGCTACGCCCATTTTCGTCGGCGTGAAACGTGGTACCCTACAAAGCATGTCCATTTTCGGGGACAAACGTATTTTCACAAGGTAGTTTTTCGTTTGGCGTTGCTTTAGCTAAATAAACAGCAAAAAGACGGCGTTTATTGCCAGCTAACACGAGGAGTTTTCTTCAGATTGGTTCTGAACGACATCGCGCCATTTAAATCTGAGGTATGTTAGTAGCAGGACATTATTTTCACATGCTTATACCAGGTTTACTTACATTTATTATTTCTTTCTCTTTGTAATTTTGTGATGATGGCTAAGACTAGAAAATATTTAACGGTGAAAGTTTGCTGCATGGTTTAAGTTATTTTTCCAAGCGTCCGCTTTCGGGACTCAGTAACTGGATTCAATTATATCCAACCGTTTTCCAGTGTTCAGTTGCCCATTTTCGGCGATGACTCCGACGAGTTAGTCAACTTGCGCGTACTTTTGGATTCAAGCTTC
Organism: Meandrina meandrites; assembly: GCA_963693305.1. Lineage (NCBI taxonomy): Eukaryota > Metazoa > Cnidaria > Anthozoa > Scleractinia > Meandrinidae > Meandrina > Meandrina meandrites. The sequence goes on from OY855914.1 coordinate 23,609,458, forward strand.
TCCGATTTTCGCCGGGGAAGAACGTGGTACCGTACAAAGCATGTCCATTTTCGGGGACAAACGAAATCTCGCGATCTAGATTTTAGTTCTAAGCGTCCATTTTCGCGCAGTCGACGTAGCAATTATCTTTAGGTCGCCATTTCGGGGATGACTCGGAAAAATTGTCAGCTTACGTGTCCTGCTAGCTTTCAGCTACGCCCATTTTCGTCAGCGTGAAACGTGGTACCCTACAAAGCATGTCCATTTTCGGGGACAAACGAATTCTCACAATCTAGTTTTTTTGTTTGTCGTTTCTTTAGCTAAAGAAACGGCAAAAAAAGACGGCGTTTCCGGCCAGCTAACACAAGGAGTTTTCTTCAGATTGGTTCTGAACGACATCGCGCCATTTAAATCTGAGGTATGTTAGTAGCACGACATTATTTTTACATGCTTATACCAGGTTTACTTGCATTTGTTATTTCTTTTTCTTTTCCTTGGTGATTTTGTGGTGAAAGTTTGCTGCATGGTTTCAATTATTTTTCCTAGCGTCCGTTTTCGGGGACGTACTGATTGGCTTCAGTTATATCCTAAGAACTTTTCGGAAATGACTGGAATTTGTCAACGTGCGCGTACTGTTGGACTCTAGCTGGGCCATTATCGCCGGCGTAGAACGTGGAAAGCATGTCCATTTTCGGGGGACAAATGAATTATGGCAACCTAGTTTGTCGTTCAAAGCGTCCATTTTCGCGGAGTCTATATAGAAAGTGTCGTCCATTTTTGTTGATGACTCGGACAGATTTGTCCTCGAAACGCGTCCAGCTAATTTCCAGCCGCGCCCATTTTCGTCGGCGCGAAACGTGGTACCGTACAAAGCATGTCCATTTTCGGGGACAAACGAATTCTCACAAGCTAGCTAGTTTTCGTTCGTCCGTTACTTTTGCTAAAGCGACAACGAAATGGCTGTGTTTCCGGAAGCTAACACCGGGAGTTAATACGACGTCGAGTCATTTAAAACCGAGGTATGTTAACAGCTTGACAACGTTTTCACATATGTTTATACTAGGTTTCCTACATTTGTTGTTTCTTTTCCTTTCAGTTTGTAATTTTGTGGCAAAGACTACAAAATATTTAACGGTGAAAGGTTTCTGGTTTCAGTTAGTTTTCCTAGCGTCCGTTTTCGGGGACGTAAATACTTATTGGCTTCAATGGTATCAGAAGAACTTTTTCCAGTGTTCAAGTCGTCCATTTTCGGGGATGACTCGGACGAGTTTGTCAACTTGCACTTACTCAGTGTTGGATCCAGGCTACGCCTATTTTCGCCGGCGAAGAACGTGGCACCGTACAAAGCATGTCCATTTTCGGGGACAACCAAAGTCACGAAATTTAGGTTTTCGCTCCAACGTCCATTTTCACGGAGCTGACGTAGTCTTTAGGTCGTCCATTTTCGAGGATAACTCGGACGAGTTTGTCAGCTTGTGGGTCTTGCTAATTCAGTTCTAGCTACACCCATTTTCGTCGGCGAGAAACGTGGTTCAAAGCATGTCCATTTTCGGGGACAAACGAATTCTCGCAAGCTAGGTTTTGATTTGGCGTGCTTTAGCAGGAGCATCCTCCAGATTGGATCTGAATGACGTCACGCCATTTAAAATAAAACTGAGGTATGCCAATAGCTGGACATCATTTTCACATGCGTTTATACCAGGTTTACTTGCATTTGCTATTCCTCTTTTGGTTTGAAGTATAGAGATTTGGCACACACCGCAACCCACTCACAATCTCGTTTAACTCTTCTGTTAGTCTGGTTCCTTCTCTTTCGAAATCGCTCTTTGTAAATTTATGATGGTGGTAAAGACAGAACATTTTCGTCCATTTTCGGGAATGGCTCGGACGAGTTTATCAACCTACACGTACTGTTGGATTTTAGCTACGCCCAATTTCGTCGGCGTGAAACGTGCCACCGTACAAAGCATGTCCATTTTCGAGGACAAACGAATTATCGCAACCTAGGTTTTCGTTCCAAGCTTCCGTTTTCGCGGAGGAAGTAGCTGTCTTCTGCAGGTCGTCCATTTTCGGGGATGACTCGGACAATTTTGTCAGCCTACGCGTCCAGCTGATTTCTGGCTACGCCCATTTTCGTCGGCGTGAAACGTAACACCGTACAAAGCATGTCCATTTTCGGGGACAAACGAATTCTCACAACATAGGTTTTCGTTTTGCGTTGCTTTAGCTAAAGAAACGACGAAAAGACTGCGTTTACGAAAGCCAACACTAGAAGCTTTCTCCAGACTGGATCTTGACGACATCGTGTCATTTATAATAAAACTGGTATTTTCGCATATTTTTTTACACGGTTTACTAACAATTATTATTTCTTTTTCTTTCTTTATTTAGCGGTGAACGGGTTGCTGCATGGTTTCGGTTATTTTCCTCGCGCCTGTTTTCGGGGGCGTAATTGAAATTTTCCCAGTGTTTAAGTCGCCATTTTCGGGGATGACTTGGACGAGTTCGTCAACTTACACGTACTGTTGGATTCTAGTTACGCCCATTTTCGTCGGCGTATAACGTGTTATCGTACAAAGTATGTCCATTTTCGGGGACAAATGAATTCTCGCAACCTAGTTTGTCGTCCATTTTCGCGGAGACGACATGTTGATTATCTTTAGGTCACCCATTTTCGGGGATGACTCGGACAAATCTTGTCAGTTAATGCGTCCGGCTAATTTCTAGCTAAGTCAGTTTTCGTCGTCCTGAAACGTGGTTCCGTACAAAGCATGTCCATTTTCGGGGACAAACGAATTCTCGCGACCTAGATTTTAGTTATAAGCGTCCATTTTCGCGCAGTCGACGGAGCAATTATCTTTAGGTTATCCATTTTCGCGGATGACTCGAGCAAAATTGTCAGCTAACGCGTCTTGCTAATTTCTAGCTACACCCATTTTCGCAGGCGCGAAACGTGGTACCGTACAAAGCATGTCCACTTTGAAGACATTGTTTACGACCAGCTAACACCAGGAGCTTTCTCCAGACTGGATCTGTACGACAACGTGCTATTTAAAACTGAGGTAAGTAAATCAAAATAGCTGGACACCGTTTTCACATATCTTTACACCAGTATAGGCAGAGAAACCACGTGCGACCCTCTGTAGCAAACTGTTCAATGCCCCACGTACCCTTCCTTTTCTCACAGAAAAGGAACCTTAGAAATTATCGCTTTGTAGATTTAACCCTTTGCTGTCTTTGTTTGCTCAATTTTTTCCCCTTCAAATCGTCTGGGATTTAGTCTTTGAAGAGTTAAATTATATATGCATGTCAGTGTATGCTTTGATAAACAACAGGTAAGCCGTCACGTAACCCAAACTACAACAGCAAACCGGCCTTGAGGCAAGTGAAACTGAGCGACATGTGAGTTGTGTTGTCGTTGTTTTTAACTCATCTCGAGGTTTAAGCCCTTACAGGTTATTTTGGCGTTGTCTGAATGAAGCCAGGACAAGAAAAACAAGCGGTTAAGCCACTGACAGCTATCAAGGATGGAGCTTTCCCCAGTGATGGTTGACTGTGAGTACTATGGCGAATTTTACCACTAAATTTTCAGAACTAACATCGAATGATCAAAGGAGAAATGAAAGTTCCTATATGAAACTAAAAAGGCAACAGTGTGATATGTAATGGTTTGTAATTGTTTATCATCATCAACATCGAAATGCAATTGTTACCCCTGCTGCCGTGTTGTTTTTGAAAAGAAAGTTAAACAAAGGAATGAAGGAACTGTCTTAATTAAGACGTTTTTGCATTTTATTTGGTCGTTTTATTTATTAAGTACCTGAGATGTATCTAAGTATCTGTTGCATTGTAGCAACATTCTTGGAAGGTGTTTTAATTATATCTACTAATGCATTCATAAAGTTTTTTTCTACAACCCAAGGCTACCACCAGATGGCCAAGCCCTCGCAGCCCTCCATTGTAGTATACAAGAACTCTTCAGCAATCAGCTCTCTGCCATTTACTCTTCCAGTGTTTTGATTGGTGATTACCACAAGACAGCTAAGCCGTCCGGCTGGAGTCTGTGAGGACCAGATCAGATCCACACCGAGATTGTTGGACAGGGAGCTCCCGTGCATGATTGTACCTTGCTCTCGTCAGAAAACCGTCGGGGACATATCAGGTTCGACCTTTCGTTTAAATAACGTCAAATTCATGGGAGCAAATGTGTCTATGCTGGGGCCCTAGTCTTATGTTAACACCGAATGCAATCGTTCTCTCAGGGGAGATTCTTGGGGTTGTTGTGGCCCTTCATTTTTTGAAATTTTAGAAGAACACTCCTTGATGAAGTTTTCCAAATACAGCAACCGTAATTCATCGAAACCACGTTTGATAACCTGACTGCAGTACATTGTTAACTCGTACTAATATTCAGGAAGTCGAAATTTAAGTTCCTGATATTAACATTTCTGAGAAATCTATAGTTTCAGCTTTAATCATCGAGCCCATCAGCTTTGATCATCTTTCCCCTTATTTCAGCCTTTTTCCTGGCTGTATATCTCGTATGTGTCTTGTTTGGTAGTACACTTTATATCTTACAGCTTCGTACGTAATCAGCATCATTCCAAACCTAACTCCTGTCCAGTTTATGACATCTCGAGCTGGAAAGACCGTATCGCTGTTTGGACTGTTGGCTGTGTACCTTACCGTGTGTAATCGTATTATACCAGTTCGTGAACAGAAAACTATCAGCTAAGCAATTCAGCACATCCTGCAGACTTCGTGCTCTCAGGAACATTTTCTGCGCCATAGGACAGGCATGCCGATTATTTCTGTTGCTTCAGCTTCCTACAGACTACACTGGCTCTGAGTGTCATCCTCCCCGTCTCGAGAGAGGCATGTCGATTATTTCTGCTGCTTCAGCAAGCTACATTCTACAGACTTCGGGCTTTGACCAGGCCTGCCGATTCGTCCTGTTGCTTCAGCGTCCAACATCCTACAGACTACGGGCTCTGAGGATCATCAACCCCGTCACGAGGCAAGCATGCAAATTCTTCCTCTCTGTTGCCCCAGCAAACTACATCCTGCAGACTACGGGCTCTGAGGAACATCGACCCCGTCACGAGGCAAGCATGCAAATTCTTTCTGTTGCTTCAGCAAGCTATGTCCTGCAGACTACGGGCTCTGAGGAACATCGACCCCGTCACGAGGCATGCATGTAAATTTCTATTGCTTCATCAAGCTACATCCTGCAGACTACGGGCTCTGAGGATCATCATCTCCAGCACCATTCAAGCAGGTGATTCTTTCTGTTGCTTCAGCAAGTTAAATCCTGCAGACTTCGGTGCAATGATCCTGCCTTTGAGAACTGCCACATAACTGGGGCTATGCCATGAATCGATGCAGCCTACAACTACGTTCTCGAGACTAATGCAGTTCCTTTGAGCTTCACGTCCAGTTACTCCTTACGTGCACATGCATAGCAGCCACCTAGAACAGCAGTTTGCAGGTCTCACTTGGCCCATTGCAGCAGTACCGTAAGACCAGATACACTTCAGATCTATGCCAATCCAACGGAAACAAAACTGATACTTTTGGACATCGGGTAGACTGTCACAGTTGTACATCCATCCCAGCTATGGACAGTTACTTTTCTGTCAGTGAACAATGTATGCGCACGTAACGGCGAGATATTGGTGTTACCAAACAGGATATTTTTCAGTCCTTCCAGAAAACTTAGTAGTTAGTAACTAGACAGACGGAAGAGGTTTCAAAATTTTGGCTTTGAGGACACCCGTATGACCGCCAGAAAAACGCTCTATTCGCTCAGTTGATGAATATTTGTAGAAGTAACATATCAACAAATACTCGGAAGAGTGTTTCATCACATTTTCAAACACTAAGAAGCGAACTCAGTGGTATTAGGAAATGTGATGTAGCACTCACTCGAGTGTTTGGTGTATATTCTCAATATATATTATTAATCGAAACGAAAACTATACGGAAAAAAACAATCTATACTGTATAATTAAGATCAGATTTCCAAACTACCGTCACAGTTCGGATTTCATGTGTTTTAATGGTCAGGACGCGTTTTGAGAATTTGGCACTACAGTAGGAAAACATGGACCATTTGAGAGAATGTTTACTCGTTGTTTCAAATTTTAATGTATGGTAAGGGGAAATGATTTGTTGATATTAGGTTAAGTTTCAGTGACCAGATTTTCGCTACAATTTATACAAGTTAACTGAAAGAAAGTAATGTCGAGAGTCGTCAAGTTCACTTAGAAAGTACTTTTTACTTAGAAATAGATCCTTGAGTAATGATATATAAAAAAAGTTGCAGAAAATATAAAGATTAAAAACAGGAGATAATACTGTCTAGCAATGTTTACAAAGATGCGATTAAAAGAAAACATTGATATAGCACAGCTTAGTTTCGTAATAAATAGTCTTATTTAATTTATAGGGCAATAAAACAAATTAAAAGTACACTTGTCCTGTGTGGTTCTTTGTCGTTAAAGTTAGTTCCAGGCTCTCTAATTGTGATAGGGCGAGCTAGCAAATGAAAAAGGAATCGTAAGAGAACGAACGAGAAAGAACGGGAAGGCGAAAAAGCTGGAATGAGGATTAGCTTGTATTTCCGTATATAAACGTTCCTTTTTTGCTTGTCTGTACATATATTTCCCCTTCCCTTTTCCACAATCCTGGAACTGGAACTTTCATACAAATGCTTCACTCTTTCTTGCGAGTCTAATAAAAACAAAGCTTGAACTTTTTTAAGGTGGCTGGCGACGGTTTCCAGCACTTATTCGTTGATGGGGGAACATCGCCACTATAAATCAGTTCATGCTACAATGATGGTATACACAGCCACCTTGAATGGTAACCAGTAATGTTAAGAAAATGGCAGCAACTTGTTCGCCAATTACTGGTCATTCGTTTGACACCATAATTGCACCATTAGCTGACAAGGAATAGTGACAGTAGCACTGATTCAGACACCGGTGGGTGGGTGGGGAGGGCTGGTGCAAATAGGGGGAGGGTAAATAATTTTTATACATGGGAAAAGAGGGACAAATAAATCGATGCACGTATACATTAAGAGGCGGGGGGTCAGTAAATAATGTGCTTCATAATGGGGTAGGGTCGGGAGAATTTGAAAATGCTTCCCTTCATTTCCACCAGAGCTCGCCGCCCCCTGGCCGGTCCCTCACCAAAGAAAAAGAGCTAGAAAGTGTTGGGAAAATTACAGTTGAATCCCGATAACTCGAACCCTCAATAACTCGAACCTCCCACTAACTGGAGCCTTTTTCGATTTCCCTTGAAGGTTCGAGTTATCGGGATTCAACTGTATAAGCCACCTTTATCTCGACGACAGTTTTTTCATTTAAATGTATAAATACATTCATTTGACAGATTTTTTTATTTGCTTGATCGAATCTGTGTGTGATGCTGATTTGAACTTTTAACCGCGTTTTAGCCGTTCAAAAACGTGGCATGGGGTAAGACGAGCTATATGACGTCAAAACCGGCAGAACAGAGAGTTTACCGAGTTGGGTTGCCGGAAAACCAGAAAAAAAACAGCTGCTGTTTTCCCTAGTAAATTCCATGTTCGCTTTGGTTGCTTCTTGACTAGCCCCAGTTCCTCTCCTCGCGCGGTTTTAGACCCACCGGAAGTGAAATTTCACGTTTTTGAACTGCTAAAACGTGATGAAAATATAAAAACGATTTTGGGATTTTTAAGATGTTCAAATCAGAATCCCACATAGATTTGATCAATAGCCCCCATGAGTTGTGGGCAAATGCAGCTTGAGCAGCGATCACAACTTTTCCAATTACCAGCTGTCAATTTAATTTTTTTTTTCATATTTTTCAAATGTAAACATATCTGCAATAACGTTGTCATACTGAAAAAAAAAGACAAAACGAAGAAAGGTAAGTCACGACGATATTCTTAGGGGGGGGTGTGTGGGTGGGGCGCTATGTCATATGTTGAAACTTAAAAAGTACTTGTTTTAGCCATTTTAGAGGATGAAGAGTCGTGTAGTCTTTGCCATGGCTTTCAGGGTACCTCATTTGGGGGGGGGGGGGGGGGGGGGCAGAAAAATTCACTTTGGCCATCACGGGAGGGAGGACTTCTAAAAGAAAACGTCATGGAAAAAATCATAAATCATCGTACCTCCATCTAGGTAAATTAAACACCGCCCCCCCCCCCCCTCCCTTAGCTGTATATAACTCCACTTTCATCCAAAACTCGATTTTCACCCCAAAATAGACTTCCTCTAAAAACTCTACTGATGTCACACAAAACTCCACCTCCACACAAAACTCGATGCAGGACTTCGGTTCGAATCAGTATAAAGACTTTTTATTGACATAATTTCGCAACTGAAATTGATAATTTACTGAACAGTTTTTTTTCTGTTGGTCCTTCTTTGGAAAATGTAAGAAGTAGGTTCTTGTAACCTTATGGTATGGTAGCATAGCTATTAATCCGCGTCCTTTCAATATTAATTTATTATTCGATAACCTACAATAACATTTTGTATATTTGTTTTTGAATTGTCTTCAGTTAAAGGCGCTTACCATTGGTCAGAACTGGCCGGTCAGTCCGGTTCTAGAACAGGATTCCGTTGCTAGTCAGAGTTGTCCAGTCAAATCACTCAGTGCATAAATATTATACGCTGGACGTTGAGGTGGATTTGTGGGAAAATCTCATAAAATAGGCGCATTTCACATTCAAACCACCAGCCAATTCTGACTAATGGTATTAAGTGTCCTTAGATACGAATCATAAGTACTTCTATACTTCTGTACTATACTTCGTTTGTAACCAATCAGTCGCATATGTTTCAAGGCTTTAAATCCGTGATCTCAAGCATGTCAAGTGGCGCGAGTAGGATAGCACCGCATCCCAAACGAGCGCCCGCGTTTCCAGTTTTCAGACTCTCAACTGCTGCTGGCCCAACGCCCCGGCCCAGGTCGTCGATTTTCTCATGAATCTGGGAACAAATAGAATAAATACATGTGAAAGTTTATTTACGGGTTCGGAGTCCTTTCTGTCCTTTCCCAAATGAAAGAGACAGAGATGTTTATCATCTCGTTTAGGGGTATAAATTTCAGATTTTGGTCTCCCTTAGGGTGTTCCTGGCGAAACGCCAATATTTTTAGCTGTCAAGGTCTCAATTAGGGTTGCACGCGCAAAAAAAAAATAGAAATGTGTGTATGAAAATATTTGAAAAACGTATATCTGACGTGTGAATGAATGAATTAGTCTGAAATTGCTATTCTGACGGCACGACTAAGAGATTCGCGGGTTGTTCAGGGATGTTTAGGTATATATAGGTTTTTGGCGGGAGATTTAGGTCATTCTAGGTCGGTCAGTCTTCGTCTTCGCTCGCTTTTCTTTTTCCTTTAACATGCTGTTTGAACAGTTTTTGTAAATAGTCTACTGTAAAATGTTCTAGTTTATGTAGTTGAACCCTTTCCTCGGGGTCCCGTGCTGCTGCATTAGACGAGGAATACGTTTCCACATATTTTTGGCCACTTCTAAAGGGTGGTTTTTAGCGGTTTTTCGTATCTGGCGTAGCAAACCTTTGTATTCTTGAAAACAACAGTTGTTCTTTGCAAGGTTTTAGATTGTAATCAGGATATGTTTTGCATCAGATGACTGACTGACAAATCCTCAATAAACTTTCGCATTGAATGTCTCGTGCTAGTGTAGTCAGAATTGGTATCTTTTAAGATGTAAAAAACTCCGTAGGAAATGAGTACGTTAAGCAAGCAAGCAACCGTGGACGATGATCCTACTGGTATACGCTGGATCAATAGTAATCTAATCGGTTCAAAACAGAAAATGAAGAATATAAAAAAGCAGAGACCGATACAACGAAGAAAGATTTTAAATTTGGTGTACTATATTTCGGCTCGGGCCAAACCAGCCTTTTTCGGATACAATGGGAGTTTACATTGGAAGCGGTGTTTATGCAGTAATTGTGGTATTTTGTGTAATAACCGGAAATACATTAAATTGACAGTGTCTCCTTTAGGTAATTCCCCCCTTTCAATAGGCCATTTTCGTATTCTCGGTTTTGAACTGGAACTAGCGTGTAATGGAGGCTAATGCGGGGGAATGTCAGTTAAAACAGTTTCATCTCATTTGCATTAGAAATGATTTACCCGCATCAGCCTCCATTACAAGTCAGTTCCAGTTCGATACCGAGAATACGAAAATGGTCTATTGTCGTATTCGTGTAATAAGAATGCTTATCTCGTCATACCACAATCGCTCTTCCGACAACTGAAAGGGGTCCGACAAGAGAAACAAGAGGGTCTACAATCTTGAAGATGACAACGCCGTTGTGGTTTGATATCAGGTTTCCCAAGTCACCAACATGGCTGCAAACAAGAAACATTTGACTGTCATGCATCTATTTTTATCTCCACCGAATTTAGTGAATTTATACATTGGATAGGGATTGGGAGGGGGGGGGGGGGCTCCCAACAACTTGGAAATCCTTCGTTTCCTGCCCCTGCCCCCCACCCCCCACCCCCACCCCCCGTAACCTCCCCACCCCCATTCTCCCGAGTTCCCGCAATCAAAACAGTAGATTACTAAGGTGATAAAAGCAAAACAACATAAAATAAGCCGTAAACAGGAGCACCTTACCACAAAAGAACAGGCTCTGGTTACACAAAGCTAGCGTGACATTGCGTGACGTAGCTCCCTTACCGTACTTTGTCCTGAGGTGCACCATGGGCCTGGTAAAGCGGATTATAATGACTTCCGGTTGATTGGCATCCTGAAAAATAATACACGGTATCTAACTACCGAGCTCTGAGACACAAACGGAAAAAATAGTTTTGATTGAAAGTGCCATAAAGCGAAGTATCTGATTGGCCAACCAGGAGTAACGACCAATCAGAGACAAATGACACGCAATACTGCAAGGCTGATCATACTACGTGAAAAAAGCAAACTTTGTAAAACACCAACACGACTAGAACCGAACCGTAGTATGATCAGCCTTGCAGTATTGTTTGTCATTTTTTTTTATTTTTCTGCTGATCAGATCCCTAGTTGGATGATCCTTAGCAGCATTTTCGTTTGCAGTCCCTTCGTTTCCTTTAAGTCTTATAATAAGAAATACTCTCTATAAAATGCTACGTGATGTCATCAGTAGGTAATTATCTTGGTCTGCCTCGAGTAAAATGGAGATAAGCGCGCTTTTGGATGCATTATCATTGTTATAAACATTATCGTTATTGCTTACGATATCGTTATCGTTAACGTTATCGTTTTCGATTTCGTTATCGTTATCGTTAAATGGTTATGGTTGTTAAAAGAGGTTTGCTATAGATCACTCTAGCTGGAATTTAAATTATATGATCACCATCCGTAACAGTGTCTCCATATTCGTGGATATGAAAGCCGTGCATCGTGTTCGGAGGAAGACCAGAAATGTTTACAAAAATGGCGGTGGGGCCTCCAAGTGGCTGGAAAGCAAAAAAACCAAACAGCACAATTAATTATCTACCGACCTGCTAGGGTTGTTGCTGAATGCGAAGAAAAATCTTCCGGCTGAGGCAAGCGACAGCCGGAAATACGTCTGCGTTCGCAGCCTAACTGACTACCACATTACCCCCAAAACGTGATAGCGTAAGTATGTAAGTAACATAAGACGTCGCTATGTGTGATTGACGAATGAGAGTCAATCTAGATGCCTTGTTATAATTAAGTATCCCTCCCTTGTGGGAGGTGCGGTGGCCTAATGGTTCGTGTGCATGCGCTGGATTCCGGATCGAATGGTCCAGGTTTGAGCCCTGGCTGGGGTCATTGTGTTGTATTATTGGGTAAGACACTTGACTCTCATAGAGCCTCTCTCTTTTCCCAGGTGCATAAATAGCTACCGTTGAATTTAGTGCTGGGGGGGGGGGGGGGGGGTACCCTGTGATCGACTAGCATCCATCCAGGGGAGAATAGAAATACTCCTAGTCGCTTCTCGCTACTGAAACCATGATATGCTCCGACCTAATTGGCCACTAGGCTCGTATGCAGATTTAACCTTGCATTATTTAGAAATCAGAGCATGGGAAAGAAACATTTTCTACTCGGAGCCTTCAGTCCTATTGACCAGCGGTCAGCGGAAATGCCGGTAGGTACTTCATATATGGTATTCATAATGACGAAATGCCGACCACTGATCAAAATGCATGAAGGCTCTTGGTAACACTGATCCTATCTCACCAATTGCATCAGCTTCACTTCTCCATGAACGGACGTCTCTGTGCCTGGCGGAGGCACAGAGTTACATTCGATGAAACTAACAGCTGTTACTAGAACGTTAACTGAAAGAAAATTAAAGAAAACCTGCTTTTAGATAATTTGTTTTACGGTTGAATTGTTGGAAAATCTATAGTAAACGGGACCTTTGCGCTGCTAACCTTGCTAGAGGGCAAGCAACGGACTGGGACATCCAAAACAAAACGAAATCAACCAAACAAGCTAGACTTTCCTTTGTTTTGAATCTCTCTGAACGGAGCTTGCCCTCCTCTAGCATGGCGGATTTTATAGCAGTGACCATTAGCTGCAAAGGTCCATTACTTCGCAAGTACACTCATTTACTTTTATAATAACCTTTTTTATAAGAACGTTGAGGCTGAGATTTACCAAAATTTTAAGAACATGCTAAGAACATACCCCAGGCTGAGAGTCGGAGAACGACTTTATTTTGCCCATTTGTTTTAATTTCTTGTTAAATGAGTAGTACAACTAAATGCAAAACTATGGCCTAACAATACAATTTACTCAATGCTTAAAAGGAAATACCTTTACCATGTTTACATTAAATTACCATGTTTACATTAAAAATGTTGTTTTCTTAATTATTGCATGATAGACTTTGTAGAACATCTCAGTTTATAGCCCAACTTAGACTTATAACATGTAACTGAAATCGCAGCCTCAAATCGCAAAAAAATAAGAACGCTCAGCCTCAACCCCAAATTTAGACGTTCTTACATAAAAAAGAGTGTACTTGATTATGTTAACGTAGTCTCAGTAGTCTGGGTACTTTGTGGCTTTGATGCGTTGTAGGTCACGGTCACCTCCGTTGTCACGTCAGTTAACTGAAATTATGGTCTCTTGGGCAGTCCCTTAGGTTGTCATGCAAACCCTTGGGTAGTAGCTTTGCGTGACGACCCAAAAATGACTTTAAAAAGGACTTAAAAATAGAGCTTTGGGCCTCCGATGGCCACAAAAATCTGGAGAGTAGCATACCGGCAGGGAACAGGGATGGCGCAGTGGTGAGAGCGCTCGCCTCCCACCAATGTGCCCCGGGTTCGATTTACGGACCCGGCGTCATATGTGGGTTGAGTTTGTTGTTGGTTCTCGTCCTTGCTTCGAGGGTTTTCCTCCTCACACTTCCAAATTCCAATTCGATCGGGAATACGCGGGCCCACAAACTTCTAGTTTTAATTACTACCGTATTTAAAGGAAGGTAATTTATTATTATTTTTATTATTATTAATAATAATATTTAATGAGCATTTTGCTTTTCTAAAATTGTATCAGCCCTCCCCTCCCCCCTCCCACCCCACCACCACCCCAACCCCCTCGGCCACCAAGTCACTACTCGTACTCCTTGTACATACGCCCGAGGGTTGCTTATGATCGTGGCTTTTTCCTATCATTCTAATACAAACTACATGTACCTTTTGAAGGAATCTTGGGAATTTTAAGCTTCGCGGCAGTCGTTGCTAGCATCATCAATCCACAAGCAAAGAAAAGCATTCTTGCTTTCTACTAAAACATTTCAAAACTTAAAATGATTAAAAATATTTCATATATTTTTTTTCCGTAGTGTTTTATTAAACTTTGCATGACACTTCGAGATCGAAATATTTACTCTCACCACCTTCAACATGCCCCCGCGATATTTTCTTGTGCGTGTATATACATGTCATAATTTTGTCCCTGCCAGATATATGACGCTGCGACAAGTCACAACAAAATTCGTTCCAACTGATACGAATTATCGACTCAGAGATTTTAGACAAAACGGATAGACACTATCAATTACTTTAATTTTTTATTCACAAGCAGCATGGGCCAGCATGTCAATTGGGCACAAAAAGGGGCTCCGATCGCCTCCGTCGATCTGAGGTTTCACAAGTAAGCGCATGTAAGTTCGAGAAGCGGCTGATCCATTTCTATTTAAAACTGTTGCCTGCAGGCATATTAATTAAGACGCTACTGAATAACGTGTAATCCAGTCCAAACCTGCCGGATCTAATCTTTAAATTAAGTGTCTGAACTGAACAAAGTGTAACGCGCCAAAATTAAATTAAAATGTGATCGAGTGTAACTTGGAGAGTTAAAAGGATTTATAACATCAAAAATCGTCACAATATACGCGACATGATAAGGGTTAGTTAAGCGATATAATTAAATTTATTTTGAATCCAATATTAAACGTGTCAAAAGACAATAAATCGATCGTGTTTAACAGTTAGTACATAACTGCCTTAAATTTGTACTTCGCCGAAGATATGCGTTCCTAAAATGTCCTACTTTCTTCAAGTAAGGGCAGAAACGAAGCAAGACTTACCTTTTCTGAGAAAAGCAAAAATCAAGGACCGTTCTATTCACACAACAATCGCATATAAAGAGTGGCACACAAAAGGCTGTTTGCGCTTATTGTTATTGTTGTATTCCATGTTAAACATGTGATTGTGTGATTTTTTACAAAGGATTTGAATTAATTTGACCTGCAACGTGCATACATTATCTTTAGCATAGGAACGCAAGGCGTGCATTGGCTGTGCTGTTGATGGCAAGGTTCCACTGAATGAGTGTTGGCCGTTCGAGAAAACAGCATAAAATAATATTTTCCTAAATCCCCACCACAGTTAAATTATGGTTTGGACAAAAAACTTATGGACAAAAATGTGGAACGAATAAGTACTCGCTAGTAACACTGAAGAGGTATTTACCAGAAATGTCCGACAACATTCTGTTCTAGAAATTGGAGGCAATGTCCCCTTTTACTGAACCGAGCTTTAAGTGAACGAAGATTCCACAGTAATTCTACAACAAAATTTGTAATTTTTGTAATTCGTTTAAGAAATTGTAATAATTTAATTTAGGTATTATCAGAAGACGAAGAGCCACGCAGTGGAAGCGCTTCTAATAAACTATTATTATTATTATTATTATTATTGCTATAATTCCTTAAAGTCTTGCCATTTTTAACCTAATTATTATTATTATTATTATTATTATTATTATTATTATTATTATTATTATTATTATTATTATTATTATTATCGTATCTACAACAAATTTCTCGATTTTCATTGCTTCTGCGTGCGCCTATTTGTCGCAAAATTGGCGAGCGATCACGTGGGTGTCCGATTACATATCAGGACCGCGTGTCACATATCAGTAAACCTAGTAAAATGGCCTCGCTGAGCAAGAGTACTCGTAGCTCAGTGGTTAGATTGTCCGCCCGTTGTCTGGGACTCAATTTTTTTTCTTTGTCTTACGCTCGCGACATGCTGAATATTCCATATTTCAAATACAGATATCTAGTTTGAATTATTTGTTCACGTTGGATTCCTGCAATTGGACACCTAAGACACTCGCGCGTCAACTCAACCAAGTGCACTTAGGGTGCTCACCATTTAGCCAAAAAATCCGGAAATTTCGGTTGAAAGTCAAATGGAACAGTAATTTTCCGGAAAATCCGTTCGAAAATTGTGGGCTACCTCCAGAGGTAGTCCTCTTTTCCCGTTCGGAATGGAACGTCGGAAATTTTCTTACCATTTGCACGATTTCCCAGTTCCAGTCTCTCATCAACGGAAAACAATAACAGGAAAGAATTTCAAATGGTAAGCGCCATCTCGTTCGGTTGGTTTGCTGATTTTGGAAAATCCCTTACCATTATTCAATGTTCATCCCGACCGGTTCCTTTCGACAAATGGTAAGCACCCTTGGATGGAAATTTTTCTTGTGGTTTTCCCACTGAAGTAAAACTGATTGAATATACCTTTTCACATAAAAGCTGTTCTCAAGGACTTAATCAATAATTGAACCTCGTGTCGCGCTGTGCAATTGGTAGCCTGCGAACGCAGACGTATTTCCGGCTGTCGCCGGAGACAAGCGACAGCCGGAAATACGTCTGCGTTCGCAGCCTATGCAGATTTTGAAATTACTTGCACGATCGCTCTCTGAATTTTACAACACGTGGTCCAATTACTTACTGTAACACTGTGGTAGTGAAGTGTAGTACGAGGGGAAAGGCCAGGCTACTATCTCATTCAGGGTGGAATATGCTATACTAAACGTAAGGTCAACCTTTGAAGGTACAACTTCCAACCAATTTTGAGAAGTCTTCTGATTTGATTTCACAAAGAGATTTGTCATTTCCTTTAACTTTATTTCGAGTGTCTTTTTGTGAAAGATTACTGGAAAGGAGGTGTATTATCAAACTGTAATTTATTTATTTATTCTTCGCTAACCTAGAATACATTCAATATTTTGTTTCTGATTTGTTAAATCTTTGATTCGAATCATAAGTCGCAACAAGTGACGCCAAAACACTTCAAGGAAGCGTGGACGTCACAAGGCCATAAATCCTTATTCCTGATTGGCTAATCCAAGGGTGCGTAGAAGATAACACCGCATCCCAAGCGAGGGCCCGCGTTGCCAGTTTTCAAACTCTCATTTCTGGCAGGTCCAGTGCCTCGACCCAGATCATCCCGTTTTTGATGAATCTAAAAAAAAAGAAAAAAAAAGAAGGGAACATTTCTGTCGGAACGCAGAAAGAAAAAAACGTATAGCCAAGTTTGACATTCAATGCGAAATTTTGTCGCACTTCAGGTTTAGACACTTTTTCGTCGTCGGCAAAAGCACGTTACGTTCCCCGTTCGATAACAGTCGAACAGGGGGCATAGATTTGAACATTTTCCAGGATTGAACGCAGGTGCTGTTTATCAAGAACTTCATATATGACTGGGTTGTTGGCCATTTACATACTATTTCATATTTTACAGAATTGTGTGTGTTTAGATGAGGTTTTTTCAGTGAGGCTTGTTATAAAGGCGTGCATCTCATTAGCATTCAATCCTGGACATATTGGTTGCCGCAAATCGAAGCGGTCCCTGGGCAGGGTCTTGTCTGGAAAGGGGAATCGATTTTTGGGTCAGGTCTGAAATCGGAAAAGGGTTTCAAGAAGCGCGCCACCTCCCCACCTCCCCCCTCCCCCCTCCCCCCTCCCCCCCCCCCCCCCCCCCCCCGTTGCCTGATCCCATCTTACCACAAACGCTCTTCCAATGACTGTGTAGGGCCCAGCCAATGAAACGACATGGTCCTCTATAGACGCGTCGATAACTCCGTTTTCGTCTGTTACCAGGTTTCCCAAGTCCCCAACATGACTGCAAGTAAGAAATATGAATTCCATTTAATGAATAGGCCCCGTCACGCTGAGATCAAAAAGACGAATTTCTCGTGGGCTTCAGTAGTGTACGCCAGTAGCGGATCCAGGGGAGGGGCCCGGGGGGGCCAGGCCCCCCACCTTATTTTTTCGGAAATAGCGCATTTTCTTTGAAGTGCCGGAATTATCTTTGCAGAATTCAACATTCATAGTCAAGCGCGGCCCCTTCTTAGCTGAAGGTTTGGATCCGACACTGTACACATGCTCTACCATCCTTTTAAGCCTACTAGAAGTACAGGACTAGACGAAAACGCCGTTTTCGAATTTCTCCGGATTAGTGTGGACGGAGTCGTGGAGTCTCTCTAATGAATTCATGCATCGATGGGGGTACGATGTACAAAATTTAAGGAAACTTCAATATAGTAGTTCTCTAAGTTGCAAAAACATGACAAAAATGAAACTAGGCCACTACACAAACAGAAGCATCTGGCCATTGAAAAACAAATATGGCCACGTAAAGAGTGCGTGATGTAGTGTGTCGTTGCGTGACACAGCTGCAGTACCGTATTTCGTCCTTCGGTCCACCATGGGTGTGGTTAAACGGATTGTAATGACCTCCGGTACTCTGGCAACCTGAAACATGTATAATCAGTATTAATGCACATTATCTCTGAAAATAATTAAAATAACTTGAAAAACAAAATAACCCTTATCTTACATGAATACCGGACGCCTGTCGTTTTTCACGCGGCTTAAAGGGACACTGTCACGGACATTTTTTGGCTTTTTCAGTAAAACGGCACCAAAATTACGACTAAGTAGTTTCAACCATGCAGGAAATGCTCCTAGAACATAAAGGGAAGGATATCTAGTAAATTGTTTAAAGAAGAGGGTGACCGTAAATAGTTTTCACAAATTTTTCCAAACCACAAGGACAGAACTTGAAAAAGTCAGGCTGACTTTTTCAAGTTGAGATTTAAAGCTCCCGATGGTATCCCAATTATATCACTCTACATCTAGCTTCAGTACACTGGTATAGTAATTTTAAGAAAAGCTGACCACTGTTAACAGGTTTTCAATGGTGTAAACATGTTTTTGGGCTGTTGAATTTTTGAAGGCATGCTCGTGACAGTGCCCCTTTAAGATTCACCTGGGAATTCTAGCTAAAAGAATTCCGCACTGGCGGCGAAGCACTTCAAAGTGTAACCATCTACATCCAAATCACACTAATGACCAATGATCAACGTTCTGTAATTACTAGGTCCATTTGGGGTCAGGCACTTAAGCGATGGTCAAATAACGGCTGCTTTTTGAGAATGGGCTAAAGACGCGGAATTTTTTCTGATTGTATGGATAATACGGTAGTCAGAAACCAGTTTTGAGTGTTTACAACTGAGAATTTTCTAAACACCGCACAAGTCTTCGAATTTAGTGGTAGATCAAGACAAAATTGCTATCTTAACTTGAAATGTATTTACACCCTTTTTCGTTAAAAAAACACCTCTTTAATAAGGACGTCGATTACAAAAAAAGTGTATATTGTTGAGAAAAATTCGTTATCGATCTCTCTGTAGCCAAGGGTATAAACTCACCGTCAGTCACAGTGTCTCCAAACTCATGGATGTGGAATCCGTGCGGCGTGTACGGTGGAAGACCCGAAATGTGCACAGTCATGTAGGTATTGGGACTTGGTAGTTGCTGCAAAAAACCCCCCACAATATTGAGCAATTAGCGAGCGCTAATTAATAAACAAATAAATAACAAAAAATGCTGAGTCAAATCAGCAGTAAATATTTCAATTATATCGACGTTTGGTGGGCTGGAGACGCGCAGCTAAACACATGAGGTAAACCTCGTCCCCAGGGTCTCCACCGCAACGATTTTCAAAATGGCGGCTCGTTCGAAAGCCGAGAGGACCCTGGGGACGAAGTTGCACGGGAGGTTAAACAATTACTTGCAAATAGGCCAGTTTCGTATTCTCGGTTTTGAACTGGAACTAGCGTGCAATGGAGGCTAATGCGGGGGAATATCATTAAAAAAGCTTCATCTCATTTGCATTAGAAAAGATTTACCCGCATTAGCCTCAATTGCAAGCTTGTTCCAGTTCGATACCGCGAATACGAAAACGGCCTATAGGCCATTTTACAGTTGTCTGCTCAGTGACCTGGCCTTTGAATGGTAGCGAGGCTGGAGTTGACCTTGTTTTGATACAGACCTTACTGCTTTTGTTTTGTAAATCAAGTTGTTCTGATGCTAACTAGTTTGCATTTACATGATAAAGCAGAGAGGTTTGTATCAATGCAAGGTCACCTCCAGCCTCGCTACCATTCAAAGGCCAGGCCACTGAGCAGACAACTGTAAAATGGCCTATTGAAGAAAACCCCCCAAATGATAGTTTTCAAAAGCAGAAAAAGTCGCTACAGAAGAAATAATAAACTGAAAGTAAATAGATGGTTATGACTAAGAGCAGTACTGGAACTTGAAAA
Source organism: Meandrina meandrites (assembly GCA_963693305.1). Lineage (NCBI taxonomy): Eukaryota > Metazoa > Cnidaria > Anthozoa > Scleractinia > Meandrinidae > Meandrina > Meandrina meandrites. The sequence continues at coordinate 23,629,340 of OY855914.1, forward strand.
AATTGGCCAACGATCTCAAGATATTCCACCCGTGATGTAGCTAGCAGTGTCTTAGTGAGCGAACGCATTTTGGTCGGACGAGCTCCATCTTGGATTCGAATTCTGGAGGGGCTTGTGGAGAGATGAGAAAAGCATCCTAGGGAACAGTGAGGCTGAATTGATGTACCTCCTTTAACGTGACTTGGACATTTGTATCGGGCAAGATCGGATTTGACTCGGGCGAACTCGGATTTGACTCGGCGATTCGATTAACTCGAATGCTTACCTGCATCATCTTAACTGTTCCTTTCACTGGGGTCTTTGTACCAGGCGGCGGAGCGGAGTTAGGCGTGATAAAACTGAAAGCTGAAAATAAAGAAAGAAAAATTAAGAAACTTGATTTTAAAACGAGGGATTACGTTTTAATTTGCCGGAGGCGGGTTGCAAAATAAGTTCACAGTAGCAAGAACGAAGGCTATACTTCCCTTCCAAAGGTATAAAAACAAAATAAATTCCCCGCTTACTCTTGTAACGTACAGGCTGTATTCGCTGTTTATAAATACATAAATTACCTCAATGTATTTTAAGCTATTTTGCAGCTTGCAGTTTGTTTTGTTGTTTCTGATATAATTTGGCGCGACTGCATTACATTCGACGTTTGAAACCATTGCCGTGCTATCGTCATGCCACTGCTGGGCCAAATTCATTTTAGTTCGGCAGTAGCACGACGTTTAGAATAGGCCTAATACATTTACCCGGGCATCCCGTGATAATCAAATAATGCAAAACCGAACATTCGCTCGATTCAGATCATATCGTGAGATGACGTAAGCCGCTCGCTTGGGTGTCGTTCGGCGACCGAACCAAATCGAACGTCATCGGACTTTATCGAATGTTCGATTTGGTTCGATTTGTGTTTATTTTTTGTGAGTTCGATTTCGTTCGATTACCGAACAAAATCGAATTTAATCGTTCGATTAACGTTCGATTGCGTTCGATTGAGTTCGAAAACCCAACGTTCGTTGTGATAACCCGGAAGTATATTTATAAACGATCGCATAGGTGTGCGTGATACAATGTTTATCCTGGGTTTCGTTTTGCTGTCAACAAGGTCATCAGGTAACTAGAATGTAGTACAGATGGGCCTAGGCGTGTAGATTTCGTTTAGTGATTGTGTAATTTCGTTGTGATCTCAGCTCCCGGGGGGACTCCCATATGGAAGGGACGGGGATGCTCGTCGGAAATTTTGAATTTAACCCCTAAAAGAGACCAATCTGGGCATGGCAGAAGCTAATGCAGACCCCTAAAAGAAACCATATCACGAATCAAAATTTTTTCTTTCTTATTTTTTCGTGCGCAACCCTAAACGAGACCTTGACGGCTAAAAAATAATGACAAATGAAAGCAAGGGACCGCGGACGAAAATGCTGCTGGTGTACGTAGGAGCTAAAAAAAAATAATAATGATAAAAAATAATGACATTTTGTCAAGAACACCCTAAGCGAGACCAAAATCTGAAATTTACACCCCTAAGCGAGACGACGAGCATCCCCGTCCCTTTCGAATGGGAGTTCCCCCCCCCCCCCCCCTAGGATCTCAGCTAGCGCTCTTTCTCTGATCAAACATCTGCTACGTTGAATTGTCGAAGTGTGGGTCTTCTTGCGTTCCCCACAATCAAACACGTTTTGCAAAGTACCTTGATAAACTCCCCTTTGTGCGGTAACAGCTGTTACTAGCACCATTAATCCCAAGGAAAACAACAGCATTGTGGCAACCCTGTAAAAATAATAATCAGAATTTATTGATGAGAAAAATGTCACAATGTCTATCGGTTAGTCCAGGGATCTTTGCTTGACCCTTTCAATTCGATAAACCATCGACAGTGTTCTCTTGTTATAAATGTTTTTCTTTACACTCATGACTCGACAACTCTGGAAATGTTGCAGTCTTGACTCATGTCGTTTCAGAATTGCTTGTAGCTGTACAAGGATATCCATTTGGGAGAATTTCGAATATGGGCTCGAATTTGCAAACCTACCTTGCCTGGACGCGGTACTGGCCAAACAGTTTTGTTTGAAGAAACAGTTTTGAAAATTTATACAAAAAAATTCGGTGAAAAGGGTTCAGAGCCACCTTAAATTTATGGGAAACTAAGCCAACTCTGAACCCTAAAGACAGAATTTTTAAAAATTTTGAGCATTTTAAAGCCCTTACTCAAGTGGGTCACGCCTCCGCTGTTGCTGATCACGCAATCTCCACTGGCCACAACATCAAATGGGACCATTTCGAGGTCTTAGCCAGTGGACGTTGTGATTTACATTGTAAAATAAAAGAAACACTGTTTATACGGGACTTAAAACCCACCCTTATAATGACAATGTTAGCAGTGAAAAGCTGTGGCTTTATTAGCTCTCACCTTTTGTTTTCATTACTGTTTAATTAGTTACCAGTACCTCGCTTTGTATTTTTAGGATTTATAAATCTTTCGTTTTTTTGTAACCGTCACTTCTGAAGATGCGTGCTGTAGCATTTGAAACGTCAAGTAAATTTTAGATTATTTTTCAAACCATGCATAGTTCATGTGTTATGTTTGTTGCCGCTGTTTGCATTTTATTTCTCGTTAAATATTGAAATGGCCAAAAACAAGAGTGTTTATGAAGAGATCAAATTTAGGATATGTTTGATCTCTTCTGACATTGTCACGGCCACGAATTTTGACTTCACGGGGATCAAAACTTGTTAAATGGTGAAATCTACAAAAATTTTGTACTAAAACTATTCTTCAGCGTGATCGGCGTAGCTACAATAGAATGCTGGCGGCACTGTCTAAGCCATTACGAGCCACATTATATTGAAATGCGACAAAAATGACGCGCTCGATACGCATCGTCACCGATCGTCTCCGCGCTCTGACCAGGAATCCGAGAAACCGCCTGTTCTTGAGACTACAGTTTACAATAGTTTCCTTTCTTGTTTATCCAACAGGGACAACTGAAGTGACAAACATCAACCGATTTACAAGACAATCGAACGTATTAAAATTTGCTCAGCTATTGCGTGTCAAATATGGCGACAAAATGTAACCTGTTTATGCAAGGTTTTGACACCAGTATCGCATATTAAAACATAAATTGACTGAACTCCTTTAGTTTGAATTTTACTTTCTTCATATCAATAAATATTCAAGTTTATCCACAAACGGGATGGAAACAAGACATCATAAAGAATTTCTTTAATATTTTTAACTTTTGGGAAACTGCCAAATCATCATAGGAAAACAAGGGGAATATCTCGTTTCGCCTCCCAGGTGGGGGGGGGGGGACTCCCATATGGAAGGGACCGGGATGGTCGTCGAAAATTTTGAATTTAACCCCTAAAAGAGACCAATCTGGGCGTGGCCGAAGCTTATGCAGACCCGTAAAAGAGTCTTTGTTTATGTGAATCGAGTAAATATAACGAATCAAAATTCTTTCTTTTATGTTGTTTCTTTGCGTGCAACCCTAAACGAGACATCGACGGCTAAAAATAATGACATTTTTCCCAGAACACCCTAAGCGAGACCAAAATCCGAAATTTACACCCCTAAGCGAGACGACGAGCATCCCCGTCCCTTTGATATGGGTGTCCCCCCCGGGGTTTCGCCCGAGACGGGCGCACTTTTAATGTTCTGAAGCGAAGGATATGTGTGTTCAAAGTTACTTTTCCGCAGTTTAACTATCGACAACACAAAAGTGCAAAACTGTAAAGTCAATGTAAAGTGTCCACCAACACATTCAAACGTTTGACGCGCCATCTGAATTCCAGCGAGTGTGCTAAAGACACTCGCATCGTGGCTTTTGTACATGATATATTATAAAAGCAAAACAATCACTGCAGATTAAGAAGCAAAAACCTATTTATCTCTAGTTAGGGTTGAGTTAATATTCCATATTTCCTCGATACGCGTGAGATTTGTTTCACATCCCAGATTAAACGTCTAGTGCAAACAGAATATTATGCAACAGTTGGTAAACAACACACATGTAACACGCATTTCTTCGTCTGAAGGGAGATAATGTCTTTGTACAATCGAATTTGCGTACAAAAGAAGGGCTCTGTTTTGCAGTGCATAGAAACCAATGAAGTTAAGTCTTACCTTTGCGTCGAAGACCGTGAAAGCATCCAGCTTACCAAACACAACAAACACAACAGTCAGAGGTGGAGTGACACACAAAAGACTATTTGTGTTATTTATATACATGTACAGCTGTTACAAAGAAATTGAATAAATTGTCATCTAAGATGCATACATTACCTCTGGTATGGGCACGCAGAGCGTGCCAGTGAGACACTACCTCTCTGCAACCTCTAAATTCATTCGCCTGCTGTAAACACTACCTCTATTGTTATTCAGGGCTAGGGGCATTGTTATGACCTGTTATCTATTGTTTCAAGAACCAATGAAGTAACTCGTTCCGAGAGGTAGTGTGCGTGCGCGCGCGAATTACCATGCTAACTCGTGCTGGTAAAAAAAAATGTTAAAACGGTGATTTTCTTAGAATGCTTAATTATCTCTCACACGGAGTGAAGAAATAATTATTACCATTCGATATATTTTGCTATTCCTTTTTCTTTGGTCTTGAGCTCACCAACTGACTCGCAAAAAAATTAGGCTGACGGCCGTACGGTTGGTCTGAAACACTTAAATTTCCAATGCTTTGTCAGACATGACCTGACTTCTTCAGGGAATTGAATAAACTACGCTGAAGAAAGAACGCTAAATATTACGATTTGCTCATGCACATTACCGTCTTACAGTGATTTTGCTGCAAACATTTTTGTCCACTTCCGAAAAAAATGGCAGTTCGTTTCCTAGAGTTTTTGGAGAACGATTTTAAATTTCTGCTTCCCTCAAAAAGTAAGCTCGGTGGAAGAATGATATCACAAAATAATTATTGAACTGGGTTTTCGCAAAATATCGTGTTTTGTCAGAGTCTAGCTCGTACATCAAACCTAGGAGATCAAATATTTGTTGGCAAATAGTTGATTTGTTCGCAGCTAACAAATCTCAATATTTTGCTCAGCCTCGTCCAATAGGTTTTGATAGGCCATTTCCGAGTTACCTTTTGCCTCTGTTTCAAAACGAGTCAACGTGCGAAACCATTCATGTGAAAATGTGTTCCACCTTCACCTCCATTTTCATGCAAATCAAAGTCATTTTCATTTCAATGGTTGGGTTCGCAATTAGACTCGTTTTGAAGCTGAGGCAAAGGGCAACTCGAAAATGGCCCATTACGTAGTGTTCAAATACGGACTTCTGACTCATAAAAACTTGTTTTATTCAATTGCATCCATAATACAATTACACTTAAACATTTGTTTCTGTGTTGTCTAAACTTAGATATCTATGGTAAGCGGCATAGCCGGACAGCCAAAGAGTGACGTAATACTTCTATAGTTTTAACCAATCAGGTGCCGAAGTCGCAGATTGTGAATTCCTTCATCTTGATTGGTTAATTGATGGGATCGTGAAAAATAACACCGCATCCCAAGCGAGCGCCCGCGTTACCAGTTATCAGGCTCTCGGCTTTCGCTGGTCCTGTGCCTCGACCCAGGTCGTCCGTTTTTTGATGAATCTGGGAACAAATGGAGGTAGCTCAGTAAAACATGTGCTATTATGTCGGTCGATCCACAATAAAAATAATGATAATGTTATTAAATAGAAATCATGGAATTTTGAGGAAGGTTACTGGGTAACTTGAGCTAGTGGCCTTTTCGAAACAGTATCAAACTCTCGAAGCTCGAATCGTAGTCACTCTGTTATCATACGAGAAATTAAATAACGAAAGCTACCTTGGACAGTTTTTTTTAAGACTGGCAACTGGAAAACATCCTAATAAAGACTTAGCACGCCTGAATAAAATCTCATAAATTATTATCTCTCAATTATTATAACCTTCGGGAAAATTGCTTCACACTTTCTGATTCTCGCCCTCGCGTGTGGCTTTACCTCGCGCGAAATGTTTTTTCTCACGTGTTAAGTGCGGCCGCTCGCCTAGTCCTGACAATCCTGAGAAACACGAGGTACTGTTCGTAATGTGCAAATGTTACGAACGAAATAACATTACTATTATTTCCAGATCAACCATCATAGAAAATGACTTGGCATAGTCAGCAATCTAACTAGTGGTATGATACTAACGAGCTATAAGAGTACCACTTATACGTCTTACCACAAACGATCTGCCAATGACCGATTGCGGTCCGACAAGAGAAATGACATGATCAATTATCTGTGTGTTGATTACTCCCATGTAGTCTGCCTTCAGGTTTCCTAGGTCTCCAACATGGCTGTAAACAAGAAAAACACTTCACTTATCTTGACTGTTCTAGAAGTGTATTTTAATCCAACTGATAGAAGGCGCTAGGTGTCATGTGACTAGTAACCTGCGATCAGGCAGTTTTCCCTTTTTTGAGGGGGGAGGGGGTGTAGGGAAAGGAGGGAGGGAGGGAATGATTGCTAATTATATCAATACTAGCATTAAAGACATAGCATTAAAAAGTTTCGCATGCATTACCGTATTTGATCTTGAGGTCCGCCATGTGTCTTATTAAATGGATTATAATGACCACCAGTACTTTGGCACCCTGAAAGATAATTCACAGTATTTAAGTAAATTCTGTAAAACACTTGAACAACCGGCACAACTCTGCCAGACTTTGTAAGCCGCCACTTTGATAGAAGACATTAGCTTTGTATAGCTACGTACCCTCAAATTCGAATAGAAATAAAGTTTATGTGTGTATGTGTGTACGTCTCTATCTGCACTCTCCATTTAAACTGTTTCATGGTCTACTTATAATTTGAGATACACTTACAGAGAAGACGTTAAAAGATATGGAAAAGCTGCATCGGCAAAGGCTTATATCAGGGGGATAGGAAGGTCTGAAACTTCCCACTTTCCGGAACTCCCCATACCCCACCCTCTGTGGTATTTCTTTTGTAAAATATTATGTAATGTTGTGATTTTTTCTCAGTTTCTCCGGGTTCACAAACCCCTCTTTTCTAGCTTCCCGTATCCCTCCCGCCCCTATTCTCCCGTGCTCCCTCCTGTCCCCCCCCACCATGTATCCGAGGCGGCGTATATTAACTGGGCATTTTATGGTAAAGAATCAACCGATCAAAAATAATATTTAGCATGTAATAAACGGCAGGAAAATTCTTACGCCAAGCATAAGAAAAATGTACGTTCACTGATGGTTTGCTTTTCTAAGAGGCTTTGTAATCAAAGTTACAACATGCAACACGAATCTCTGTGGTATTACGTCATCAGAATAGCCTCCATCGCAGACGTTGTTTTGACTCGTCACGCAATCTTTTCTCTCTGTTGGGGAGAAAAGATTGCGTGACGAGCCAAAAGAATGTCTGCTTTCGAGGCTAGTCATCAGAATGGAACTTTTCGGCTAAAATCCAAACGCCAAACAAAGTGAAGGAAGTAAACTCGAATCCTGAATCCCGAAACTTACCGTCAGTAGTGGTATCATTGCCCGCGTGGATATGGAAGCCATGTGTTGTGCAGGGAGAAAGACCCCGAATATACACACACATGCAAGTAGGACCACCATATGCCTGAAAAAAAAAAAAACTCGGCATAATCAGTAAATGAACCTTTTCTGGCTGCTGATAAAATGGAGAATTGGCCGAGAAGTGAACAGTCTCTCAGCCAAGGACACAATCCTCCAATATACCAACAAGCCACAAAAAATATTTTATTGCTCGATCTCCGGTTAATTTCTACAGCGCGTTTTAACGCGGTAAAAAACGAAAACAAACCTACATTGATAATAATGGCGTAGTTGTGGGTGAAGTAAATATTGGTTAAATGGTTTAGCCTTATAATGTATGTTTTTGTAACACTGTGATTTGATTAATGAGTTAAACCTGAGAGGTTATAATTTGCTCTTTTGTTTGCACTTCTCTATAAAATCGGGCAGCGGACATCGAATCGGACGGTCTTGATCTGATACCCGTCGTCCGATTTTGTACCACGTGATGTGTTTTATCCAATGAGCGCGCGCAGAAAATAATCAGTGGGTTATAAATGAATTTACTATCCACTTCCACTCCCTGGAGTGCAAATTATGGGCGGAGTACACAAATAGCGCGTAAAATATATGTTCACTAGGACAGCAATATATGTTACAGGTTATCAGCACAGTCCTGTTATTCCTTCTAATCGTGCGAAAACCCCTTGGGGTAGCTTGGGTTGAGATACTTATCGTCTCTTTTAGGAGTGTAAATTGGCTAATTTGGTCTCGCTTCGGGTGATCACAACAAAAGGAATAGAGAAGAATAAAAGCGAAAATTTAACGCGTCGATGGGAAATCTGCTGCCCAGAGCCTCCACTTTCTCTCCTTTTGGCCAGCGATCAGCAGAAAGCTGGCCGCTGGCCAAGATAAACGAAGGTTCTCAGTCGGTTGGATTAATATACACATACTTGTTACCAGTCCATCTTACCGCTTGCGTCATCGTAACTTTTCCCGCGACTGCTTTGTCCGCGCCGGGTGGAGGTGCTGCGTTACGAGTGATATAACTAACAGCAGTTACAGTCCCTTGAACTGAAAAAAAAAGAAATATTTGTTTTTAACTATATTACCTTATTATAGGAAAATAAACGCTTCATGAAATTAACCTGAATTTGGAAAATTGGGGTTAATTTAAGTCGCGTTAATTTTTGTTAGCGTTAATTTCCGCGCCCTTAATTTAGTGGAGCGTTAATTTCATCCAAATTAACGCACCGCGTTAATTTGGATTTTTTTTAGTATTGTTTTGTCAGGGTGGGGAGGTGGAGAGGGGTGCTCTATAAAGTGTCATAAGGAGGTTCAACCGTACTCTTTCACGTACCAACTTTCGTCAAGTGGCCAATGTCCCGACCCCTGGATTTCTCGAACCCTCCGGCCCGATAACCCGAACCAAATCCCTAAGTCGAACAATACATTTTTACCCCCGTTGTCTCGAAGGCTCTCGATCTCGTCCCGGGAGCCCGGTTTTCTCAAAGATTTGCCAAATACAAGACTCTCTCCTGGTGTAATTCGTACATCATAACGATTCACACTGAATCTTTGCGTTGTATTGGCTTCGGCTCAGTTTTTGCTACACTTTCTATTTCTTGGAATTTAATCCCACCCTTTTGGTTCAACGTCTATGTTTGCAAACTAAAATTGTAAAAGTCACTTCTCATTTGCATTAGCCAGAGTGGAAAGACATAGACATTTTCGCGTGACCTCCCCTCCCCTTGGATAGCCGTTTTACTGAGTACCTGGTCTCTGGGGAAAAATAGAAGACAAAATGCTAATTGAATATATATACACTACAAATACCGTTCTGGCAAATCGTTGCAGTCGGTGCAGCGGATGTTCCTAGTATCATCAATCCACAGGCAAAGAGCAGTATTGGTGTGTCCATCTACAAACGTTTCAGAATTTAAAATGATGAGAACAGTTCTTTATCAAGTCCGTCTTGATAACTTTTCAGAACTTTGTATTAACTTCAATTCCAAATTTGAAATATGAATTCCTATTGTATGATTGCGGGGAGGCGCGGTGGCCTAATGGTTGGCGCACTGACCGCACTGGACTCCGGATCAAGCGGTCCGGGTTCGAGCCCTGGCCGGGGCACTGCGTTGTGTTCTTGGGCAAGATACTTTACTCTCATAGTGCCTCTCTCCACCCAGGTGTATACATGGGTACCGGCGAGTGGTGAGTAAGTAACCTTGCGATGGAATTCTTTTCCCATGTAGGGGGGGAGTAAGAAATAATTCCAGTCGCTTTATGCTACTGAAAACGGCCGTTAAGCTCCGACCTGATGGGCCGACCTGATCATTGTCTGATTGAATGCATGAAGAAACGCTTCTTGCGTGCTAGTACTCTAACAGAAACCATAATACTTATATGAAGCAACCTGTACTGGAAAACATTGAAACGGACGTCCATTTAACTGGTACCAAAACTCGATTTTCAAACCCTCGGGTACGGCGATCACCTGGACGGACTCCCGCATAAAGGGACTGGGATGTCGTCAAAACGATTAAGGCGGGGTTCTACCTGAATTTGAGTGAAATTTTTAGAGATTTAAAGAAGGGATAGAAGAAAGAAAATTATTTTTCGAACACCACCAGACAATTGACTCCAACACAAGAGCACCCCATTTTGTCAGGGGACTGTTTGTGTGTCCATCTACTAATTTTTAACTTCAAATTCTAATTTTGAAATCACATTAAACTTCACCATTTCTTATTTCTCTAAATTTAACTAATCCATTGAGAAAACTATTTCCTCCCAAACATCCCCCAAAGCATTTCTCGTTCTAGATAAATTTGACGGCTAAAAATACTGGCGTTTTGTCGTGAGCACCCCAAGTGAGAACAATCCGCAAAATTCACACCCCAACGCGCAGACTGTTGAACGCGGGGGAAAGAGCGGCGAGTGAACTGGACGCCAACGCAAAACGAGAGGAGCGAGGGGGTGGGGGCAGGGAACGAAAAATACCCCCACCCCTAAACTTGCACCAAGTCGCGAGCCGAAAAGCGTCGCGAAGCGACGACCGCGAGTGACCTAAACCGCGCGTCGAAGGACTTTGTGAAAGTATACCCCACCCCCTGTGCTTCGCGCTCGCTTTGCCCGCCGACTTTGTCGTGGTTTTTTTTTGCGATTAAAAATAGAGAGGCTGTGAGCCGTCTACACGTCGCAAAACGACGAGCATCCCCTTCCCTTTCATTTGGAAGTTCGCCCTGTCAGTGGCAGAGAGAATATACACCAAGGCCCTCAAAATTTCCTGTTCTATAGATGCTGGAATCGTTTCTAGTGAGGTGTTCAACAGCGACAGTTGAAGTATAAACATCTAGCCAGAGAAAATAATCAAGCGTATCAAAGTTTACCACAATGTTGCTACAAAATGTAAATGTTTATACACGCAAGGGTGAAGGTTTTTACAAGAATTGGAATCCTGTTTTCCTCGGCTTCTTATCGATATATGTGTCGAGCGGTTCGACGAAAGGGTTAACAACTGACACTACCAGGAGCCCAGCGCTGCGTTTGATAATGTTTTCATTTCAAGCTGGTTAACAAGCCTCGTGTTTATAAATTGATCAAATAAGACTCCTCTCGCGAGCTTACCTTCCGTTTTGCAAGAGCGCGATTGTAACTGTATGAAGGCAGGGATGTACTCATGTAACAGACGGTGTGTAACACCCCCTTAACATATTTCTTTACACTTAACACTACATATATGTTAACAAACTCTCACTCGTGTATAAGAGAGGTGTTCCGTGTTTTGTAGACATAACAATTCAAAGCATGGACTTGGAAAAATCTTACCTTAGCGTTGAAATACAGAGATGAACTTCCTCTTTGCGCGACTATCGGTGATCAAGAATCGAAAGCGTGGCACACAAAAGGCTGTCTGCGTTATTTTAACTTGCATGATTTTTACAAAGATTTGAATTAGACATAAATTTGAAAGTGCATATACAGTCTAACCTGTATTTGGAGAGCATATTCGCTGGTGAATTTAGTGTCCGTTTAATTCAGGGTGTCCGCTTTAAACAGGTTCCTGCCGTAAAAAAGGTCTCGTAAGGTGGCATATAAGATTGAATACTTCTGAAATGATCACGAACGTATTTCTTTTTGGATAAAAGTTTTGTATACAAAGATTACACCACAAGGTTTACGTGATTAAAACTGAATGAGAAATGACTGTGTCCTAATTTTTGTAGTTCAAAAACGTGAACAAAGAGTTATGTTTTATTTATGGTAAAAATTTCCAGACGTCTGTGGAGGCGCAAAAAAATAACACCGCATATCAATTAAGAGCCCGCGCTCCATGTTCCCAAGCTTCCTTGCGCTGGCTGACCCAGTCCCCTTTCCCAGTTCGTCTCGACCCAGATGAATCTGGTAACAAATAGGAGGATCCCTTCTCTAGCACGGTTGCCACAGGCATAAGTTTTCAATATTCCTCGTAGCTCAGTGGTTAGAGCGCCCAGAGGCCATGAGTTCGATTCCCGTCGGGGACTCAGAATTTTGCCCCAAGCTCCATCCTCGTCCCCATAGCCCTTTTCGTTTCTCTTAGCCGGCAGGGCCTTGGCACGAGAAACGAAGGGCTCTGGGGACACAGGATTTCCAGTCCTAGATTCTAGGACTTCCGGACTTCACGTATGCAGTCACGATATTTCAAAAGAATGTATGAGAACGTCATGGCGTCTTTTTACTTCCGCTCAAGATTTCTTTGTTTCAAACGGCCAATCAAAAAAATTCGAATTAATTCAAAAATCCCATGTCCCCAGAGCCCTTCGTTTCTCGTGCCAAGGCCCTGCCGGCTAAGAGAAACGAAAAGGGCTATGGGGACGAGAATGCCCAAGCTCGTGACAAATGATCATGAACATTTCATCTTTATCAGTCATTTACCGAGCTTAAAATTTACCATATCTCATTATTTATTAGACACACCAGTCACAAATATTATTATATTTGAAAACAGTTTATTACAAATGTCAATGCAAAAGAGTCGTACAAAAAGATTGAGACATTTAAAAACTTGATACAAAATTCATTAAATTAATTAACGGCAATTTCGTGGCGTTTGAAAGCTGAACCAGCAACATTTACTGGTGAAATATAAAATCAAGATTGCAATTGACAAAACCAAATTGTTTCTTCTAGATTAATACGAAGTTATTTAATATTTATAGTATGCACTGCACATCTGCGATTTTTTGAATGTTATGATTCACACAAGAAACCTGGAATCCAAGTGCTAATCTATCGTTGGTCATTTGTTTTATATCAAACATTATCTAACATAAATTTCACTTCGTATTAATATTTTTATAACTACATACAGTGAAGGCGGTCAAAGTCAAGAGGTAAATAGATTATTCAATTTCATGTATTTTCACATAATTCTTTACTTTTCAATACTGTATCCATCAAACTTTTCCTTTGCATGAACGGCACCCATTTACACAAGACGTTTTCAAATTCTGCCATTTGTCCGGATGACGTCTGAAGTAAAACGTTGATCCACCAATCACAATCACTATGACAATACACGTGATCACTATCCCAGCTATAGCTGCTTTGTCAGGCACGGTGCGAGCCACGTAGATTCCACCTGAAAATATTAAAAATATGCATTTTCAGTCAGAAAATAGTATGACTTCTCGAGCCGAGCGGGTCTGGCACCAGTCGTAATATCTTCGGGAAATGTTCGTTAACAATCCGAACGCGTATGAAAATGAGTTGATTTTACGGTTGCTTAGGCGAGTATTACCAAAAACAGTTGAATGAGATCCCCATTTTCTTGACGTTAACAACTGAAAAAAGCATAAGCGATATCACTCAGGAAAACCGGTTTCCAAAGAAACTGCAACACTGCGTTGGCAGGCAAATGAAAAGTTTCGTTTTAAATAAACTAAGTTGTCAATGAAAGTAAATGAGCCGTCTTTGCGAATTTGGAACAAAATGGCGGTCGTATCTCCAATTTTGGAGGTAATTAAAGACCTAGTGAATCTGTACGACCGCTGGAAAGTATAATATAAAAGTATCGTTGTCATGTAAGATAAAAAAAGAAAACCCTAGACACAGAGAGGAATATTTGTTTACACGCAGTTTCTGACTGAGCTACAAAAATATCCTGAATATTGACAGAGCATGGCACGATCAACTTTCTCTATAAACTTGAGCTCGATGTATTATTAAAAAATGCTTTTCCGTGACGCGGGCTTGGAGACTCAGAGTTTTGTCAAGAATGCATGGGCTCATTTGCGCTTTTGCCACCCAGAAATTTTGCAGGTTTTGGAATATTACACGCTGAAAAGTTCGCCGATTATTAAGGTTCACAAGCTCTTTAAGCATCTGGAGTCAATTCGTATTTAGCGCGATGCTTTCTCTGTGCAAGATCATATGCTAACTGAGACGCCAGCAAAGATCGCTCTTCAATTACCTTTATCAGTTTCTACAGTAGCGAAGCCATCTGAAACAGACGAGTCCACTTTGTACCAGGTCTTTAGATCCATGTCTTCTGAGGAGCGGAAAAACTGTATTTTGGACGTCGCACCAGAATCCACGTTCATTCCGATCTTAAACTTCTTATTTGTCTCTAACGTTTGTGGATTCACCACTAAAAAGTCGCTGGCGTATCCGTGACCAACGCCCATCCTGCCTCCTTTATCATCGATCATTTTTTGCCCATCTTCCGCGGACATCAGCTCCAAGCTGATTGACTTCAACTCTGTTAGAGCCTCGGATGTAAATGCGACGTACTGGCCACTTGAGGAATAGAAAAGAAAAACATATTAGAGTGCTGTAGTCACACAAGTTTAATTAAAGTGTTGCGTGACAACCTACATAGCAGGGCCCAGTTGTTCGAAGCGTGGATAACGCTATCCACCGGATAAATCGCTATCCAGCGGACAAGTGTTGGCAAAACAAACTACGCTATCCACTGGATAGTGATTTATCCGGTGGATAGCGTTATCCAACCTTTGAACAACTGGGGCCAGCTGGTCAAACGCGACGGGTTTCTTGGCCAATCGTGTCACGCTGAGAAACATTTCGGTAATGTATAAAGCCGTTTGCGCTCGCAGCCTAACCCCGCCTTATGGCCACCCCGTTAATACAGTCACCTCTTTATGGCCACTGTATTCCGCTTCGAACAAAAGCTCAGTCAGAACCTCTTTTCAATGCGGCCACCCTGTTAAGACGGCCACATTTTTGTAGCCGGTCGGATTAACAACAGAAACAATGTACTGTGTTGTGTTAAGACGTCCGTTGTCGGGGGGTGGGAAACACGTGCTGTTAAGTTTTAGGCAAACTTTCGTTACAACAGTCGAAGAGTGTCCGGTTTTTACTAAACAATCAAATAATATTGCGAACACTCGCGAGCATGCAGAAAGTCATCTTCGGTCCACGAAATTCGCGGGCTCAGCAAATTCTCGAAGACAAAATTCAGTCTTCCACTGGTACTTAGTCCCTGGCGGGTGACTACACACTCAGGGTCATTGAGAGCGCGCGCATCGAGTGCAAAGTAAACCGCATGCCACTGTTTCGTACTCACTCATTAAAAGTAAGAGTCCCGCCATTTCTGCCGATCATTCTTTCAATCCGTTCACTGTTTGAAATGATAATTCGTCCTTTCTGGCTGCGGTTGGAGAAGTTATTGTTCCTGGTGCTCATATAATGGTACGTCCCACTTCCGGTCACTTTTTTCGGTCCCAGATCGAAGTACGTTCCAGCGTCATCCAGCTCGGACATTTCACCTCCAAACTGCCCTGTTGATTGAAAATATTGGTGCCATTATTACATCACGATAAAAAAAAGACTTATACCACGGAGCGAACCACTCTCTGTGGAGGGAAAATGTCGAAAAAAAAACAAACAAACATTTACCCATAGCAATAGTTACGGATGGCAAGCGTGCGAGAAAAAGTGCGGGAAAAGTTTCTAACGTCAACCACGATGGGTTTTCTCCTTGCACTTGATTGGCTGAGAATTCAACATCTTCACTTTGATTGGTTTAAGTAGGTTGATTGACTTTTGTAAACCCGTCTTAGTCAGGAAACATAAAACCAATTGAACGCTACACTGGTTAACTGCTCAAAGGGGACTGTTTGTGGTAGAATTTTAGCCGCCTTTCGAGTGGGAGTGGAATTGAGCACAAAATTAAAAGGAAAACGTCGTTTTAGTAAGGCTACGATAATTACTTACTGTTATCCAACAACGCCAAGTTATGCAGACTGTTTCTTCCCAGGCCTAACAAGTTGGTACTGTCCAGAAGTGACGGATAATTCCTCCCCCATTCGTTACTCTTCAACAGTACCACGTTCGATCGGTCAGTTCCAGCTTTGCCCTGCCCATCGTTGTTGTTAGGGTTTGTGTTTGAACCGGTCCATCTGAAGATTAGAGCGATATTAGATCAATATTGCTGCGCTAGCATTGTTTACAGCAGCGATATAGAGTTAATTTTTGCGCTTACAAGCCACAATGTAGACGGCGCAAGAGCAGTATGCAATGAATTGGTTTCAAAGTTTTCTAATATAAAGTGCAAAACGGCGATTGATATATAATATTTAACACTTATTTCACGAGCGCGCGTTGGATATGAGATGGATATGAGTTGCCTATCCAACAAGAGCAAATGGAATAATTGTTTTATTAAAAACACCCAAAGAATGGCAATATTTAAACCCCACGGCTGTTCTCGCTGACGCATACGCCTACCGTGTTCCGTGGTATACAATCAAAACTCAGGAATTGCAATACCTAATGGCTAGGCTCTAATAGGCAATAACATGAAAGGGCACTAGCGAGTTACTTACTGCTGGGGATAGCCCTGGAAAAATCCTGGCTACTCCTGGTCGCTTCATGACATAGAAACCGGTACACAACTTAAAGACAAATTAGATTTTTCTTTTATATTGTTCACAATAGACTACAAACATTTCCAATTTTTTCGTGCGCTCGGAGTGCCAACGTAGACTCGCAAGTTCTGGAAGAAGGGCAAATAGGTATATAATTATTTAAATAACGAACAGAATGTGTCACTTACTGGAAGTGAATGTACTCGCCATCCTTTACGAACATGGTGTTCGGAACAAAGTCGTATTCTACACCAGGGTACACTTGAACGATGTTACCGCGCTTTCCACGAACGTTCAAATTGTGAATCTTCACGTTCTGAAGGTCAGAAGGCCGGGGACGAACTGCGAATGTATGGGACCTAAAGAGACGAAATTAAAATCAATTTAGACGTACATTTATGAAATTGAGAATGGCGCGTGTTACAGAATTAGAATTCGGAAGTTAAAAGGGACGTATCATGGGGATTTAGTGTCATTTGTAAAACTAAGAAACTTTTCTGTGTTAACAGAAACCTATAAATAATGGTTCCACTTTCCAGAATTTGTTTGATTCTTTCTTTTGTTGTTCTAGCTTGTTCGAGAATTATTTGTCTAAACAAGTAAAGGTATTATTAAGAAGCCAAATATCGCGTCATTTTACTTTTCTGATGAAAGGGCGTTTTTGCACATTGTAGAAAGTAGTTAGTTAGCTACTGGCTTTCTCATTAAAAGAAGAAACTTGAATATTCTCGGTACCTTCCGTGCTGCTAAAGCGAGTGCTCTGATCTCTAACAGTGTTATAGCAAAGTTTTGATCAGCAACGGTCAAAATTTCCATGATACCTCGCTTTTAATTACCGAGGAGTAGGTAGGGGAACTTTTATCTCCAGTTAAACTTACCTATCTTGGAATACACGGCCATACTGGTTGGTGTTGATCGCTAGCCTGAGCTTAAGATCAAAAGACGAAAACAGTTGGACTTCAGGGTTCTGTTTGAACACATATCCTCTCTGGGCAGCCACAGTGCTGTTCATACCGTATTTCCCTCCAATATCAAGCTTGGTTTGTTTGATGCCATTCATGGAGCTATTAACTGAAGAATTCCAGCCGTCATAATCACCCGTAGAAATATTATACCTAAAGAGAGGAAATCCATTAAAAAAAGCTACGTCATGCACTCAGACAACGCATCTTAAAAAATGGCCAGCTTTATGTTTATATAAATATACATCGTTCGCAATCCGTTTTAATCTTTCACACTTCTAACCATCCTTGCCTATTATTGGTTTACTATTATTTCTTAGATGTTTTTCTACCCTGAAAAACTATTATTTTGAAACGAGTGAACTTTCTTTCAATTTGAAGTAGTTTTATACATCATTGAAATATCCTGACACAGCCCCGTCGAATGCAGTCGAGCCTTGCCTCACGAACACCTCCCTATTACGGAAAGTTCACCTGGTTCGAAAGTGACAAAAAAATTCATATAAACTCTTGCTCTGTAATACGGACACTCTTCGCTGACACTTTGGTGTACACGAATTAGGAAGTAACAAATCGTCTCGAACTTAAATAATTCGCGTTAAAATAAATAAAATAACACGATATTCTTGGGATTTTCTAACTGCAGTGGAATTCTGTGTTCTCCAGCCCCGATATCTCGAACCAAAATCCTCTTTTAGTTCAACACGGCAGTTTTACCCCCGTCTAACTGCAAGAGGAACGATTAAGTTAATTCCGACGAGGTTATTACTGAAGGACGAAGAACTCCGACCTTTCATTATTGTGGGACGTTTTAGTCCAAGGGGATGGAGTCGTGCCAGATTATACCTGATTCGTAAGACGCAATTTTCATGATCCAAGTCGGGTAAAGTCCAGTTGTAATTATTGGCGTAACCTCCCTTCCCGTTGCCAAGGTGATTGTCACGTGACCAGTCAGATTCCCGGCACTCTGGAGCAGGGAGGTCATGTGACGGAAACTTCTTCCACGTGGCATTCTTTGCCTGCGGTGAGCGACAGAGACAAGCAAATATTTGAGAATTGGATATGCAACAGTTAAAGAATTATTTTATTGAAATACCCTGGAATAAGAAAACGACAGAGAATCATAGTTATTCCTGCTTGCAACTTAAGGACCCTAGAATCACAGTAAACAACGCCCCCTAGCTAAAGGGTCCTACATGGGCTTTTTGACGATATCTTTAGGGATTACTCGACCACGCGTGGGAAGGCGTAAGTGATAGGGCTGATAAAATCTAGATCACGTTTCACGAAAAAAAAGAAAAACGTTTTTGATGACCTTTCACACAATTAAGGGGTGATGAACACGAAATTTAAATTCACGGCAAACGTACAACTAGATTCTCGTTTCACGTTCGCTCATTCCACGTTTCACGTCAAAGGAATACGTCAAATTAATCACGACTCGCGAATACACCCTTTAGCACCCTCTGCAAAACACTGTTTTGCATTGTTCCAAGACGGATTGACAGGGATGTACGTAAGATTTCCAACACTCAGACAAACTTTATGTTGATCAACGGCGGAAAATTTGGGTCACATTGAAACAGTTTACCAGACATAAGGCAGTTAATTTTTTTCCCCTTCCACCTATTATTTACATCTCCGATTGAAATACCTTGCATTCCTCTTCATTGTTCGGTATTTTGTAATTCCTCCACTTCATTTTTGCCAGGTATGTCTTGGACAATTCACACGCCCAGCGGTCTTTCACATTCTGGCTTTCTGATTGGTACATTTCACACTTTGAAATATCATTGGTTAACACTGCAATGTCCTTCCATGGGGAGGGGTGCCAGTATGGGTAGTGATCCCTCTCCTCTGGACATTCATAACCACGCCTCGTTCCGCCTGGGTTTTGTCTTGTGGAAATAGCAGATTCCCTCTTCAGTTTCTTGAAACATGAAAATGTACAGTGCATTAATAACAAATACATCTTAATGGTTTCTCAGTTCATTTGCAGAAATTATAATGATACTTAATATTTCGATATGATAAATTTGAAAAAATGATGATGAGTACAAGAATCAGGAAGTATTTTTTTCAAAATGTCAACAAAAACGTTTAGGAGATGTCCCTCTAAGCTGCATGCATTAACTTAGAGCTGCGCACATGCTCACTTTCAGAAGGGAGGTGCCCACCTTTTCAGAGATGCCCACCTTGGAGAGTTGTTCACTTTAGAGCTGACCATGTGCCCACTTTCAGAAGGGAGATTCCCACCTTATCAAAGAGATGCCCACCTTGGAGAGTTGTTCACCTTATGGAAGTGTCCACCTTAGTTAAAGAGTTGTCCAGATGGTGACTGAGGTGTCAATATTAGGGAGGTGTCCACATTGGAGAGGTGCAGGTCCACGTTAGACATGCATCTCAAACAATCATAGAGAGGTATCCACCACGGAGGGGAATCCACCTTAGCAAAGTGTCCACCTCAGAGAAGTGTCCATCTTAGAGAGGTATCCACCTTAGCAACATGCCCACCTTACAGAGGTATCCATCTTATGGGTGTCCATCTTAGAGAAGTATCTATCTCAATAGAGGTGTCCACCTTGGAGAGGTATCCACCTAATTAGCAGAGTGTCCACCTCAGAGAGGTGTCCATCTTAGAGAGGTATCCACCTTAGTAACGTGCCCACCTTACAGAGGTATCCATCTTATGGGTGTCCGCCTGAGAGAAGTATCTATCTCAATAGAGGTGTCCACCTTAGAGAGGTATCCACCCAATTAGAGAGGTGTCTACCTTGGAATGGTGTCCTTCTTAGAGGTGTGCACCTCAATAAATTAAAGCATCCATCTTAGAGAGGTTTCCACCTCAATTAGGCGTCCATCTTTGAACTGAGTGTCCATCTTAGATAGGTGTCCACATAAGAGATGTCCACTGTCCACCCTTAAGAAGTGTCTACCTTAGAAAGAAGTTTGCAACCTAGAAATGTCCATCTTAGAGAGGTGTCCAACTTAGAGACTTTTCTATCTTAGAGATTTTTTTGTCGATTTTGGAGAAGTGTCCATCTTTGGGAGGTGTCCATCTTATTGAGGTGTCCATCTTTGGGATGTGTCCATCTAATTGAGGTATCCACCTTAGAGATTTTTCCATCTTAGAGAGGTGTCCATTTTGGAGAGGTGTCCATCTTTGGGAGGTGCCCATCTTTGGGAGGTGTCCATCTTATTGAGGCATCCATCTTTGAGAGATGTTTCACCTTACAATCACGGTGTCCATCAGATGTTACAATCTTATAGGTGTCCACCTCAGTGAGGTGTCCATCTTAGAGAGATGTCTAACCTAAAGAGAGGCATACATCTTAGAGAGAGGTCCAGTCCTTAAGAGGTGTCCATCTTTATATTACACTGTGTCTACCTTAGAGAAGCATCCATTTTAGAGAGGTGTCCACCTAAGAGAATTACCCAACTTGAGGTGCCTGCCTTTAAAAACTGCTGTTATAGGTATCCACCTTTTGAGAGGTACCCACTTTAGGAGAGATACTGGTAACCATCTTACACACACCTGCCTTGAAAGGGTGTCATGGAGTAAGTGCACAACTTTGAGGGAGATCTATTTTTATGACTTAAGGGAGAAAATGACAATGCTTATGTTAAATCATCTCCGTCTGTACCTGGTCAGCAGTAAAGAGCCCTTTGTTTCTATTTCTGTATTTACAATCCATGTAATAGTTATAATCCTCATGCATTCCAAATCTGTCAAAAGAAAAAAAGTTCCAAATTATGAAATATAATTTATAACTTTAAGTTTCTAATTTGTGGTTTGACACTCAACTGTTCACTTTCACAAAAAGTAACATAAAAAAACCAGCCAGTGTCATATGTCACCTGACTACAATAATAATTACACAATTTTAAAATTTCTTAAGTGTTACCTGACATCCTTGTTGCAGTCATAATTCTGGCACAAAGCTGGGTTCTCTGGAATGGTTCTGGAAAAGAAAAGGACATCAGTACATGTTGTACTGAGTTTAGGCAAAAGAAATGAATCTGTAGAGAAAAGCAGTGAACCTTACTGTGTTGTGATTCCATCTCGCACATTATCGCCACACATGTACTGTAAAATCATGTCGCAGTGGTTATTTGGGTCTGCACAAGAATGTTGATTTGTCCTGTTATGAGAGTGAATAAAGCTGAGGTTAATACAACATCTGCTGGAGACAAAAGGTGAATGTGCTTTTCATATGCATGCTTATGACTGTCATCTTATTCATACTAGTGTTTAACTACAGTTATATCAGTAGATAAGCAACTGGGAATAATTCCCCTCCTCCCCCCACCTTCCCCATCCTGGATGGGATACCAATCTATTGTGATCATGGAGCAACCCCCCCCCCCCCCCTCCCACACCACCACACTCAGGTTGTTGCCCTAGCAAGTTGCAGGTGTTTTGCCAATGAACACAACACAAAGATGCTGGCCAGAGTATCTCACATGCAACCTCTTGATTCCAGGGTCCTTTGCACTCACCATTATTAGGGGGGGGGGGGGGGGGGGTGGGATGGCCAGGGTGGCGAGAATCAGTAAGAATGAAAAATCTTTCGTAACGTATTTGCATAAAAAAATTGCAATAGAGAATTTAAGTACTAAGAAGTGGAAACCAGTCTGTGGAAGGCATTAGAATTGAACCCAAAGTGAAATTAGGGTCTGGGAAGCATAAAGTTCAGACAAATGGTAAAACATCTGAATTGACTTACCATTCAATAGACAAGACTGAACCCTCATAATAATACAACTTTCCAACATTGTAGCCACCACGGTTGTTGTTTTGCGAGTCAAAGAGCCTATGCACAAAATAATTTATTCAAAACACTATTGAAACATAATTTACACTACATATTTGCTAACATAAATAAACAGATTGAAAAGTAAAAACAAAATGGCACATTAGAAAAATACAAATAATTGTAAAGAATTATAATAAATTATAATTATTTTTATTATAATAAATTATAAATAATTATAATTGATATTTGTCAGAATTATCACCTGTTTGCATTGTTTCGTTCTCTACGAGCCTCATCAAGACGGTTGTTGCTTCCTCTGAAACAAACAAAACACAAGTTGACAGAAATGCAATTAAATTGATGCAAATTGTTCAGTCTCTCTTTCCATTCAGGGAGGTACAGTGGCCTAATGGTTTAAAGTGCAATGGACTCTAGATCCTGCAGTCTGGGTACTGAAGCCCTGGCCGAGGTCAGTACATTGTATTCTTGGACAAGCCTCTCACAGCGCCTCTCTACACCCAGGTGTATAAATAGGTACCAGAAAAATTAATGCTGAATTTAACCCTGTGATGGACTAGCATCCCATCCAGGGGATGAGGGGTAGGGAGTCACGCCGCAGAGAGTAGAAACACTCCTAGTTCCTCCATAGTTACAGAAACCAGGACTAGCTCTGGTCTGATGGGCCACTAAGGCTCGAACACAGACTTTGTTTCCCCTCTTTCTGTTCTACTGGAGTCATGTCTCAACCTTGGCTCTTTCTTCAAGGTTCTAAACAATGAAATAACGCTACCCTGTGGATTGAATTAATGCCAGTCCTTCACACGCCTATCTCCCGGCATTTTGTTGTCAAGCATTGCCAACCATTAGCAACCATTAAGCAAAAAACATCCTAGCCATCATTAGCTCTTTACTTTAATAATGTCAAAGTGTGACTATCTCTTAGTAGTTAATAATTAACTACTGACTTTACGTAGATCCTATAGATGACATAAAATAATGTCGATTTTCTTTACAATTTTGGGACTGTTACGTATATCAAATTTTGCAGCGTGCAGGAAGGAACTGTTGCAATCATATACGACAAAGTTAATCATGAAAACTTTATGTTGTGCTTTGATAAATGTAGTTTTACGTGCGGAATTGTGATTATATTTTCGAGAAAAGAAGTTCACAATTTGAAAGATTTGATCAGCAAAATATTGTACAAGCTGACAAGATCGCACGAACTATATATATTGGCACGTCTTCTTTACTTCTGATCGTCGGGCTTCGATAATTTCCACTACCTGCCACAACTGACCGTGCCAAATTAAATTGAGATTTTGCACGTTAAATTCCAATAAACGAAAGTAATGTAAAACTTTCCTACCTGGGATTGTGCATGTATATATCTGCTGCAGCTATCGTCCACAGCACCGACAACAAAATAAGAGAATTCATCTTTCTTCTTTCTTGACCAGCTTGCGATATCGCGGGAAGGTTCTGCTCCGATGCAAGGCGATTTTGAAATCATTTGTTTATTGCCCCTGATAATAATACCAAATATGGATATCGGTTCGTCTTCCGGGATATGACATCATTGCTAAATTTTGGTCTGTCGCGTGACACTTGTAAAAAGATACGAAAATTTTGTTCAGAAATGTATATAGCTTCAACTGTAAAGCTTTTTCATTACTTCATCGCTTTGTCGTTTGCTTTCAAGCTGCTCTTATAAAGTGGAAGACTAATTAAAAGTCAAGAAATAATCAGAAATGGCCCTTGACTGCAGTGACATGCAATTGTCACGCAAGTCATAAAATTTTCGGACCGTGTGGAGACAATTCATTGACATTACTTGAAAGGTTAGTCAGTTTCGATGGCGGGGAACTTATTAGGAGTTACACGTTGTGCAATGCTTGTTGTTGTTGAACCGCTGCGGTAGGTTACTTTGTATTATATTTGCCTATACTTTTCTAGTTTAGTTAAATAATTATTTAATTCTTGTTTGTCTAAGTGTCTAAAACATATCTATGCGCTACAAATGCTGGGAAAGTAAAGAACCGAAGGTGTCGTAAGCATGGGTGCACGGGCACCCGGCCGTTCAGAATAATATTTACCGCGCGTGTCCCACTTGTTCTTAATTTCAACATTCTGTTCAGTTCCAATGGGATTAATTTTCAAGGAGTCACTCAAAAAAAGTTGTCAAAGTAATTCAAAAAGTTAAATAAAATATTAAATATTAGTTTAATATTAATATTAACTTTAAAATTATTTCATGTAACTACAAGCCAGAGTTTTATGAGCTAATAGTCAACAAGGCACAGCAGAGTTAACTATCACTCATAGAAAAGGAGGACATGATTCGCGGATACAGAAATGGAGTACCGTAAAAACTCGTGTATAAGCCGCACTCGTAGATAAGCCACACCCCAAAATTTCAAGTACGATTTTGAGAAAAGAATAAAAACTGGCGGAAAAATGCCCAGTTGATTGTGAAAAATGCTGGATTAAGTGGGAATTTCAACAATCAATAAAGCTAAAGTTGATTCCTTGAGCCTTTCCGATGTGCAGGATGTACCATAAACGAGGAAACACATAAACGGAAAACACTTCAGTCTTACCCAGAATTTTATAGAATAAACATCATTTCTGCCAACTTTGACATTTTGTTTTCTTTTTCTGCCATTCGTTGACAGGTATTTCTTCATTCATCACAGTTTTTACACCAAATTTTGCGTGAAGAACGGACATTGTTCGTGAAAACGTTCGTAGCTTAGTAACCAGGCTCTCGTTCGGACAACTAGTATCCAGGCCCATCGCCAAAAGACACGTGGAACGCCTGGAGGTTGAAAATTGTTCACGGACGAAAAGCGGGAGTTTCGTCGCTGTTTTGAGGGAAAAAACTTTTTCAAAATGATCAGTCTCTTTGTTATTTTTGTTTGTGAGGATAGTAAAGAGCTGCTTTGTCGCTTATATGGAGCAATTTTTCAGTTTTATGTGCAAAAACGCCCAGAGGATGCGGAGGATGCAAATGTGAGCGATTTACGTGGACCCACGCGGCCGCATCCTGTCAGATGCCCTGTTTGCATGCAATGGTCTTGTAGATAAGCCGCACCCACGATTTTGAGCCACAAATTTTGGCAAAAAAGTGCGGCTTATACACGAGTTTTTACGGTATTGCTATTGCTAATCCCTCTTGGATTGGATGCTACCCATTTACAGAGATGCCAACCCTCCCGTTTTGGCAATTATTTCCGGCCTACTGTTTACGCTTAAAATCCTCCTGGTTTTTGAAACTCTCCCTAGCCAAAGAAAATAATGTTTTCTCAGTTTAGCCAGTCTTTTAAGCGTAATTCCTTGCCATTTTTCTGTGGTTTCTCAGCATTTTTTACCCATTGTGCATCCTAGCATGAGCCTGCGGTAATTTTGGGCACAGTAATGCACTGGATTGCCTCGACCTTGTGTATTGGTTTACGTTCATTCAGGCCTTACATGAAGCTTTAAAAACTCCACTATTTCCATTGTCTGTGATCTCAAAATGCAGGAAATGGCATCTTAGAGTTACATATCTTAAAATTTTTTCCAGGGGAGCATGCCCCCGGATCCCCCCTAGAGGCCCAAGCCTGCTGTGCTCATTGGCGCTGCTATGTCGCACAGAAAACCTCCCTTTTTAAAAATTCACAGAGTTGGAATCTCTGCATTCATACACCTGTCTTCCCCTAGTCTATTTGTAGCCGTACAATTTGGGCCAGCTTTTCATAGATGTTCCCTCCCTCGTGCTTTTCCCCAGGGGGTGGGTATGGCTACACGTAGGCTAGTCTTCCCCATCTAGGCTTCGAAACATACTGCTACATTTATTTATTTATTTATTTATTTATTTATTTATTTATTTATTTATTTATTTATTTATTTATTTATTTATTTATTCATCTATTTATTTTAACTCTAGGTCAGTTGTGGTTACTCTATGAGGACAAGTCAACAATGACCAGATTCTGCATCTGCTTGAATAAGAAACATATCAGATGGCACAGGAAAAGCCAGTTCCATTTCATGTTTCCCTTCTGGTGAGATCACACGATAAGTATATAAAATTGTTAACCCTGGTTTTAATATGTCGGGAAAATCCTAGATGATAGGGGATTTTACTGCTTCCCGACCCTCCCAGATTTTGCTGACTAATGTAACCATCCCCAATTGTTTGGGATGGTCCGTGACAAGTCAGGAAAGTTGGGAGCCCTTCTATTTTCTTGATGTGTCCCAGATTTCTGTGATGGTTGGTGATCATTCCTGACAACTCTGCACTGACTAATTTATTTTTTATATTAATAGTAATGTAAGCCCATTGAGTTTCTTAATAAATGCGCCCCAAAAAGCTTTATTACGTTATTATTATTATAAAATTATACCAGATATTTCAACAAAAGCTGTGTTTTTAGCACAACTAAATTACATTGCCTACAGATGGATCAACACTAGGAAATAAATTTGCTGCTGTTGCACAAGTTTGTGTAATTTTCATTGTCTTGTCTGTCTGCAACCTACTGGAATTATTTTCACAGGCAGGCGGGGTCGCTGGAACTGCAGTTGACGTGATCTTATTTCCATTTGACACACTCAAGACAAGGCTGCAGTCGGCAGAAGGTTTTGCTAAAGCTGGTGGATTCAGAGGAATATACTCGGGAATTGCTTCAGCAGCGAGTGGGTCTGCTCCTGCAGGTTAAAATATGAAGTTCTGGTTCAAGTCATTTTGCATGTGTAGCGGGAGGGGGTGGGGTACGTGGGGGGGGGGGGCACCTGGGCAGGGACAGGGGGTGGGAACCCACAAGGGAAGATATGTCCAGAAATGAACGCAGTTACGAAAGTACAAAATTTACAAAATTTTACAAGGAACTAACAAAAATCGCGAACATATTGCGAAAATTGTGAAATTTTGCAAAAATCGCTATAGGAATATAAATGAGGTTGAAGGAGGGCCCTCAACGAAACTGTGAATTTTACAAAATCTGCAAAAATTGCGAAAATCGCGAAATTCTGCAAAAATCGAACCGGGAGAAATTAGAATGATTTGTAAGATTGCATAATATTTTGCAATAAAGAAAATTACAAGAGCCAGGAGCCCCTGAGAAAGACATGGTAAGCAGTTAGTTCAGACCTCTTTGTTCCACCACCATTTGCACCAAACAACTTTACTTTAATTAAATTTTGTTATTGTTTGCAACAACTTACTTTCAACAACAAAGCTAGCATGAAAGCTTGTTTATAAAATAAAATTGTGATAATCAACACACCAAATGTGTGTGACAGAATAACAATCGGCTTGTTACTGAAATGACTAGAAATCAGAAAATGATCAGATAAATGTCAAGGATATAAGTTTTTACACTGACTATTTTTGGGGCCTTATGTGTTGCGGGGAGGCGCAGTGGCCTAATGGTTGGCACACTGACCGCACTGGACTCCGGATCAAGCGGTCCAGGTTCGAGCCCTGGCCGGGGCACTGCGTTGTGTTCTTGGGCAAGACACTTAACTCTCATAGTGCCTCTCTCCACCCAGGTGTATAAATGGGTACCGGCGAATTTACTGCTGGGGGTAACCCTGCGATGGACTAGCATCCCATCCAGGGGGGAGTAGCAATACTCCTAGTCGCTTCATGCTATGGAAACCGGGATAAGCTCCGGCCTGATGGGCCCCTAGGCTCGTATACAGACTTTACCTTGTGCGTTGCTTAGCGTTGAAGGGATAGATGATGATGATGATTGTCGAGCAAAGCGCTAAGAAAATGTATCCCACGAGTATGGAGAATACCATAATTATACAATTAAAGATTAAAATAACTGAAATATGCACCTCATGAAAACTTGGCCAATACCAATGTACTGCAAACCCCAATGTCCCCCTAAACCAGTGCAAGGTGGAATAACATCACTGCTAGTACATAATCTGAACTTGTTACAAACGAGGAGGCTGTATTGGGCAAGGTATAGGGGATAATACATGGTTGCATGGAGATATGAAACTCGATATCTCATGCATGAGATATCCAAGCAAACCATGTATTATTTTGTGTTTTTTATAACTAATAACAAGGTTTTTGACAAATTTCCGAAGGTTGCCAACCATCCGAAGATTTCTGAAGATTTTCAAAATGTTGCCCGGTGATCATACGAATGTTTCCGAACATTCCCCGAACTTTTTTGAAAATTTCTGAAGATTGCGGAAGAAGATCCAAAGATGTTTCAACTTAATATCAACAAACTTTGGATCATTCAGCAATGAAACATGGCAAATTCGTCAGCAAAAATGATGAAATCAATATCTTTACATGACTGTGAAAGATAACGATCTATCTTTCGCATGTGAAGATATGACATTTCTCAGCCAGAGATATCCTGGTAAAAAGAACACTCTTACTAGTTTATAATAACAAAGAAGGGATAACAATGAGTTACAGTCATGTACAGCATAACATGGTAATTTTATTGAATGACAGGGTGGTATGCTGATTATTTTCTTCTCTTTCAGCTGCTACATTCTTTTGCTCTTATGAACTGACTAAAAATCTACTCAAACCTCGGACATCATCCACAATGTTTCCATTTGTCCACATGTTTGCTGCAACTGTTGGCGAAGTAGTAAGTTTGTATCACTGTTATTTTTTATGTGGGGCTACCTATAAAATCAAATTCTTTTACAGTACAACGCTTAGTTTCAAAAGTACCTTTATAATTAGATACTAGTTTAGATAATTTTAGTAAAATGCAGACAAAATGCCAAAATACAAGGCAAGTTTCTCTGAAGATGCCTCAGAAGTGCACAGATGACAAACTTAAAGGCAATTTGGCTGTCTGTGGTAGAAACACTATTTCCAGAAGGGTATGATTTGTGCCGGAAGTATCTTTGGGCAACTGTAAACTGAAGCTTCCAACACTGCAAAAGTAGCTGGGCAGTATTTCTTAAGGTAGAAATGATAAAAACTGAAGGAACGACAAAGGCATTTAGGTCTCCATTTGAATTAATTTTAGTGTTCAGACTTAATTTGATTTCACTTCCAGCTGGCTGGCAACACTTTAGTAGCCTTTCCCCTGATTATTCTGGATATATCAAGAAAGCTCATTCAATAATTGCTTATACCAGTAATTACTGTGCTATTATCACAGTTTATAGTGTGTGGCATTTTTTGAAGTGTGCATGTCCCATTCATTTGTGTTTGCCAGGTGTCACTTGCTGTGAGAAATCCATTTGAAGTGGTGAAACAGCGAGCCCAAGCAAACATGCACATGAACAGCCTACAGGCCTTGAGGTTCACCCTTGTTGAAGAGGTACAGTAACACACCAGAACAAGCGAAGTCTTTGATAAATGATATCGGCAACTTTTAAATTATCATCATCATCCTCATTGTTATCCTCATCGTCATCATCATCATCACCGTCATCCTCATCCTCATCTTCATCCTCATTGTCATTGTCATCGTAATTGTCATCCTCATCTTCATCGTCATCGTCACTGTCATCCTCATCTTCATCATCGTCATCATCATCATTGCCATTGTCATCATCATCTTCATCATCATCGTCGCTGTCATCCTCATCTTCATCATCATCCTCATCATCATCATCATCATCATCATTGCCATTGTCATAATCATCATCTTTATCACTATGGTACATTGAAATGATCAGTGAATCCTCAACTTGCACCAGTCTAACCAACCTTCAGACAACAGAGAACTGTAGGTTTTTGACAGATTTGTTGTGTCCATCTACACTATAAAGGAAATAATGTTTAATGTGTTGTATTTTCTTTCTTGTTGAATTGTATTTGTATGTATATTGCAGGGTGTGCTTGGTTTGTACAGGGGCTACTGGAATGCACTTTTTAGAGAGGTAGATTACTCTTAACTATTAGAACATAGATCTCTGATTTTTATTCAACACCCTTAAAGATCTGTTTGACCTATCAATGCAAAATTATGGCAACTAAGTAATAAATTAATTGTATATTTTGTTTCAGATACCATTTGCGTTATTACAGTATCCTTTGTGGGAATTGTTTAAGGTAACCTTCATAATGTCATCAAGACCCTTTCTTCATTCATTATATGTACAATGTGTGGTTCCAGAAAACATCCATATATATACCCTCCCTGTGGAGGATTGTTGGAAATTCTGAGGTCAGGGGGGGCCTTGAAGACTAAAACTTTTAAAGAAAAGTATGAAGCTAAACTGGAATTTCCAGAGGAGATCAGAGGAGGGGCTCAAAAGAAGAAACTCTCTGTGGGGGGAGTATGATATTTTCTGGAACGACACTGACATTAATTTTTTTGCATGAAATTTTTGTAATATCGTGTTGTCTTTAACCAAGTGTCAAGTCCAGATTGACTTCTTACTTACTGAGCATGAGGGCTGTACTAATATAATATTAAATTTTTTGGATTTTTTTTTTCTGTTGTACTTTAGAGTATATGGTCATGGGAACAAGGTCACCCAGTGTGGGCGTGGCAATCGAGTATTTGTGGGGCAGTGTCAGGTATTTCACAAGTTCAATATAATTAAAAGTTATTGCTTGAAAAATGATCACAAATTGAACACAACATTTCCTTGAACATCCATTTCATTGTTTTAACATCCTCCCTTTCAAATGTCTCGAAAAAGTAGGAACTTAAGGTGGCTCGACTGGGTTTTTTAGGGGCAACACCGCTCAAGTTTGAGAACTAACCAGACTGTCATTAACAATGCCATCGAAAAACGATCACCACAGCTGAATTAGGTAAAGATGAAAATTTGTTATGACCAGTGTTATTTTGACATCGGAGTTGTCATAGCAACGTAATGACGTCATCACGTTTATCAATTTCGTTCGTATTGCTCGGCACCAGGAGATTTTTTCGGAAATCGCTCAAGGGAGCATGTACCTCCTATACCTGCCTCAATGTTGGCAAAGTTTGAACAAATTCTGTGAGAGCGTTATCGAAATTTTTGGGGATGAAGTTTCGAGGGTCATAAATACAGTAAAAAACATACTATTGAGATAATAGGGTAATACCTGAAGAACACGACGCGCTTTGGGAATGCAGTTTCATCTCATAGTAGTTTGATGCCATTTAAAATTGTGTATACAAAATTATGGGGATCGCCACAACCGATTGCGAAAAAAACGGATTTGATGAGCGTGCATTCAGGTGCTCTTGTTGCCACTTTTGTAAATAATTTGGTCTACACCTACAAATGTGATAATTATTTGGAAACCGCTCGATGAATTTTTTTAAAAACTTGTCAATCTCGAGGTTTGTCATCAGTTTATATGGCCTGCAAGTTTCAAGGTCATTGAAAACACGTAAGGCAATAAAATCGGGGCTCCAATGTACTACTTTTTTCTCCCAGATTTTGTGTTTACAAGTGAGTGTCCTCATTATTCACGGGCATTGTATTCAACTTTCATTTTCACGTGCACAACTCAGCAAAAAATTCATTTGCATTTTATCAGTGAGTTTAGACCTTTTTCCTGATCTGTTGTTCTACACAAAAATAGCTTTTCGTAGACCCTCGGCATTGCTGTATTACAGTCTAATGGCGTAACAAATATTATTACAGTTTTCAAGTCATATAAGCATGTTTCCCGGACATTTTTAGAAAGCAATTGAGCGTTCTGTTTAATGCAAATGAATTTTTTGCTGAGTTGTGCACGTGGACATGAAAGTAAAAAACAATACACGTGAATAATGAGGACACTCACTTGTAAACACAAAATCTACGAGAGAAAAGTAGTACATTGGAGCCCCGATTTTATTGTCTTAAATGTTTTCAATGACCTTGAAACTTGCAGGCCATATAAACTGATGACAAACCTCGAGATTGACAAGTTTTTAAAAAAATTCATCGAGCGGTTTCCAAATAATTATCACATTTGTAGGTGTAGACCAAATTATTTACAAAAGTGGCAACAAGAGCACCTGAATGCACGCTCATCAAATCCGTTTTTTTCGCAATCGGTCGTCGCCATCCCCATAATTTTGTATACACAACTTTAAATGCCATCAAACTACTATGAGATGAAACTGCATCCCCAAAGCACGTGGTTTTCTTCAGATATTACCCTATTATCTCAATAGTATATTTTTTGCTGTATTTATAACCCTCGAAACTTCATCCCCAAAAATTTCGATAACGCTCTCACAGAATTTGTTCAAACTTTGCCAACATTGAGGCAGGTATAGGAGGTACATGCTCCCTTGAGCGATTTCCGAAAAAATCTCCTGGTGCCGAGCAATACGAACGAAATTGATAAACGTGATGACGTCATTACGTTGCTATGACAACTCCGATGTCAAAATAACACTGGTCATAACAAATTTTCATCTTTACCTAATTCAGCTGTGGTGATCGTTTTTCGATGGCATTGTTAATGACAGTCTGGTTAGTTCTCAAACTTGAGCGGTGTTGCCCCTAAAAAACCCAGTCGAGCCACCTTAATTTGATGTTCAGGAAAAATCTTTGTCAAAAACAGCAACAAGAAAGTTTCCAAATAAACACTCCTGGATATGACAACAGAGGACAACTGCAACTCCACAAACGAACAGCCACAAGCAATCACATACATGAAAATGAAACTGATTAAGAATGTTTACTAAAGGCGTTGACTTGCGATGCGTTCACTTCGCTCGATATCAAATTTGCACGCAAGTCAACGCAATTTTTTTCACTGTTACAGCGCGCACAGCCTGGTAGCATTTAATTGGCTTTTTTGACAGTTTGCGTGCAGTTTGGCCACCCAACGCACGCCTCTTGCAACTACTTGCGTCCACTACCGTTTGAGCAGGGCTTAAACGACAGCGCACTATTTGCGTGTCACAAGCTGCATCACACATCATGTGTCATGCTACTGTCGCGTCACTCATTACTCATGTGTAACAGGAAATTCTCGTAGACTTAATAATTTCCTGTTATTATGTTTCTCAGGTGGATTTGCAGCTGCTGTCACAACTCCCTTAGACGTTGCTAAAACAAGGGTCATGCTTGCGCCGGTAATGGGCCTTTTTAAGCCATGAACGGCAACGGGAAAACGAACGTTCTTTTTTTTTCCTGGCGCGTGTCATCGACTTTTTATTGTCTTGTACTAAAACCCGAAACAATGAAACGAAACGAAACAAAACGTGCGTGCGGTTAGCTTTTACTAAGGTTTGCTTTAAAGCTTTCACTCCGTTTTGCTTGCAGTTAGCTTTTATTTGTTGTTTAGGGCAGTACTCTATATATTTGTGTCGTTTCGTTTCGGTGGTTTTGCCACTTCATTGTTTCGGATTTTAGTACAAGCCGGTTTTTTTGCCTGTAGCGTCAAGTTTTGACTAGAAAGGATTAAAGAGAAACAAAGCAATTGCATTCGCCTTCTGTTTGCTGTACTGGCTCAAAAACGTCTTTTTAATGATAGTTTTCGCCAAGGACCATACGTTTCACTACAATGCACAAGGCTACAGCTACATAGCTATCCTGTAAGCATTCTTTACTTATTACTAAATCGTCTCCTACATCTGCTGCCTACACTTAATCATCGAAAGAAACAAACAAACTATGACTGAATTTGGGGGCTATGGTTGAACGTTGGGGAGAGGAGTAGTGGCCTAATTTTTAATGCGCTGGACTCCGGATTGGGCGGTCCGGGTTCGGGCCCTGACCGGGGCACTGTGTTGTGTTCTTGGGCAAGACACTTTACTCTCATAGTGCCTCTCTCCACCCAGGTGTATAAATGGGTCCTGGCGAATTCTTTACTGGGGTTAACCCTGCGATGGACTAGCATCCCATCCAGGGGGGAGAAGAAATACTCCTAGTCGCTTCATGCTACGGAAACCGGAATAAGCTCCGGCCTGATGGACCACTAGGCTTGTATGGAGACAACCTATGGCTGAACGTACATTTTGAGAGATTAACACTTTGAGCTTTTATATTCTAAACTTACAAGAAAATGTTTTGTCTTTTTTTTCCCAACAGAGAGGTTCTCGGTACACTCAAGCAA
Organism: Meandrina meandrites; assembly: GCA_963693305.1. Lineage (NCBI taxonomy): Eukaryota > Metazoa > Cnidaria > Anthozoa > Scleractinia > Meandrinidae > Meandrina > Meandrina meandrites. Next base: position 23,663,418 of record OY855914.1, read on the forward strand.
GTGTAACACAAGTGATTTTGATAATTAAATCTCAAGAGGGCATATCAGGGTAAGGAGCAACGTAAATAAATAAAAGGAACAGAAATTGTACCATTCTCTAGAGTCTTCACATAATTCTGGATTTCATGGAAGGAAAAAGGCCCCCAAAGTATAAGTCATATTAGGCCCTTCATCATTTAATGCATTTTCTTTGATGCGTTTTCGTCTATCGACTGTCTACACATTTTCGTCCCCATAGCGCTTTTTGCTTCTCTTAGCCGGCGGGGCTTTGGCACGAGAAACAAAGGGCTCTGGAGACAAAGGATTTCCAGTCCTAGATTCTGGGACTTCCGGTATTCGTGTATGCAGTCGTGATGTTTCTATATACTGTGTGGGGGAATCATGGCGTTCTTTACTTTCGCTCAAGATTTCTTTGTTTGAAAAAGCCAATAAAAAAAAATTCGAATTAATTCAAAAATCCCATGTCCCCAGAGCCCTTCGTTTCTCGTTCCCAGGACCCACTGGCTAAAAGAAGCGAAAAGGGCTATGTGGACGAGAATGCTGTTTGCACAGAAACGACGTCTCCACTCCAAACAGCGTATGCAAATGTGATTTTTTTTGTGTGAAAACGTTGAGCGTTTTCAGCCGTTCACTGTGGACAATAGGCGGAAACGCCAAGAGCAAGGAGCGGGCTTTTGCATGTAGAGTAAACAAAGTTACTTTAACCCATTGATTGATTGATTGATTGACGTTTTCCGTCTTTTCAGTTTGTTTTCAGGAGTAACAATGAGAACAGTGTGGATCTCTCTTGGAGGAGCGGTGTTTTTTGGTTTTTATGAAAAAGCTAAAAATGTCCTACAAGATAAACTAGAGCGCTAATGGGCTAGTTAATTGACAAGTGGCATTTGTTATCTTATTTAACTAAATTCTTCTCAGTAGAAATATTAAAAGTCCAATCTTTTGAGTGTAATGTTTTTATAGTCAACAGAGAAGAGAATTTAAGAGTTATGACCAATTGCAGATGGACTCAAGTTTCGAATTATTTAAGTGTCGACTTTTGATTTCGGTCTCTACGCAAAATTGCGACCATTTGTGATTCTTTTTTCCGAGGCTTAACGTCTGATCTTGATCCTCAAAAGGTACTTAGTAAAACTCTGATATTTTAGGAGAAAGGAGAGTCGCATATAGGAGCGTATTGGGTAATGATGACGCGTCGGGCATTTAGGGATTCTGACGTGACCAAATTTCACATTTCATTTGCGATCGTGTCATTTTATACGGGCCGCAGGCCGGGAACTATACACGTCAAAGAACAAGAAATCATGTGCTTTAAATGAGCGCTGAGAATAAAAAAAATACTTTTTTGTATTAAACACAACCTTTTGTTTGTTTCTTTATTTTACAACCAGGAAGTTGCGATGTATATACAAAGCCGCAACCGAAGCAAATATAAATTAATAACGTTTTTCACTCGATAATGATTTAATCACACGATTTTAATGTCGTGACTGGGGCAGGAACCTATGACTGGGTCTTAACACGAAATAAGGAAGTAAGGCTATTCACCAGTATCGCAACGAAAAGTCTTGTTTACACTGAAAACCATCTGATGGATACAATGTTAAATAAACAGCTTTTGCAGTATTCACAGTGGAGCGGATCCCGGATCCCGAGGTGTTGAAAAGGGGGGGGGGGGGGGGGGGGGGGGGGGGTCAAAATGATGAAGTTGCGCCCAATATTGTTCGAAGAAAAGGGGGGGGGGAGGCTTTATTGCACCAATGAGGGGGGAGGGGGAAGTAGATTCCTCTCGATCCATCGCTGTACACTACGTTCTACTCTTTGGCCGTTTCCCAAGTTCTTTGTCACGATCTGAATCCTTCAAACAGCTACGTGAACTCAATTCTCCCCTAGAGCGGCTGCCGTCCTGTCTGCTTCGATTGGAAATAGCACCACTTGAACTCTGTTGACTCTTAGATCTGCTATCATTCTCATTATCTGGAGTAGTGACAGCACTTCGGTGTGAGTTTTGTCTGCTGTCAGATCTTGTGTCATCATTGCCGTCAAGTATCGCTAGCGTAGGAGGTTCCTCCTCGTGAATCATGCCATCGCCAGCTCTGGCGGAAGAGAGGGCTGACATTACACTTTCTGACACTGTGGTACTTCGTGATGTGGTTCTTGAGCTTATGTCGATCAGCCTCGCTAATATATCCTCAGACACGCCAGCCTAACGGAAGCAAACAAACACCGCTGTTTAGCGGAGCTCTGTCACGGGGATTTGGCCGATTTTTGGACTAAACTGTTCTGAAATTAGTGCTAGGCAGCTTAACCCACAAAAAACATTTTTGGGCATCTAAAGGAAAATATAACCTTAATTTGTGGATAAAAATCAAACTATGGCTATAAATATCGATTTTTTCGAAGACGTGCGGAAACAACTCGAGAAGTTTAGCTTCAATTTTTTAAGTTGCAATCCATTTCCATCCTAGCCAACTGCAGCTAAAGACGCTTGTTAACAGTTTTGGTGCTCTAATATAGCAATTGTTAATAAAAATGGACAATTATTTTTTGGTTTCCTTCGACACTGAAATATATAATTTGGGACTTTGTTATGAGTGAGAGACATTTACGGCTCACAAGGGCGCTCAAAAGACAGGAAAATGATGATGTAATATCGCTTTGATGGTAGTCTATTCAAAAACCTTCTAATTTGTTCAAGCAAGAGCGAACCACTCTTGGCCGAACTTAGTCTAGAGCGCGCATTCAAAATACGAACCGCGCGGAGATTTGAACGAGCGCGAACAGGGTAACGCCTGTGAACAGAAACGGTTATGATAAATTTATAAAATTCTTAACAAGAGTGAAAACCTTTAACTTAGTGAAAATGTTTTGGTGTTGGCGCAGTGGCGAAAGAGCCTGCGAGCACAGACGGATTTGGCACGCGGTGGCAAAATACGCGACTATGGAGGCTGCGCAGTTTCGCGGCTACTACTGGAGTCCAGGCTTCTGCTCACCTCAGATTCATCACCAGTCCTCCTGTAGAGAGTTTGAAGCTCGTCCTCGATAGCTAACAATCTATTCTTCATTTCTCTCATTTCTTTCTCCTCTCGGAGAATTCTCTCTCCCAGTCCTACAAATGAATAACTTTGTTGAAAATGTGCAACAACATTCAGAGCCTGCAACGTTTATTTACGGACTAAAAACAATGATCACCAGGAAAGAAACTTCTTGAAACATTTTTGGGGGCGAAATGTCTTGATGTCTAAGCAGCACTTGGAAACATCAGCCTCGAGTTTTCAAGGTTGTTCATATTGTAATCCATTTCCATCCTCGCTATCGTTAGTCATCCTCAGTTCATAATGAGTTCCCGCTGTTTATTGACTACTACTCAATACTTTTAAATCAAACTTTCGTTGCTGTATTTTTTGTTACAGGTAAGTGACACTTACCAATGGCGTCGACATTTTTCACACTTGACCCATCCTAAATAAAGAAATAAGATTTTTAGTCAAAATCCTTTTTTATAATCAATCAAGGAATCGTGAACTATAAATTGTCAAACATGATTTAGTAAAAAATCACAAAAGGGACTGAAGATTGTGCAGAGGCTCGGGGACAGCTTAGTGATGCCTAGGTATTCTTTCTTCAATGGTGTTATGGAACGTGCAACGTGGGCGGTATGGCCGCGAATTTCACTTATTCTTCAGGGGTGTAGTCAGCTTTCTGAAGAGTTGTAGGCCTGGGCAACCAGGTCGTAAAGGCCGCTTCTAGAATTTGGAAGGGGGGGGGGGGGGGGGGGTGATTGGGAATAGCGAAGTGCGCGAGTGACGTCATGAGACAAGGCTCAGACAAAAAAACCGGAATAGCGATCGATTTTCCAAAAAAACTTTCTAAAACAGCCGGTGTTCCTAAAAAACTTTTTTCCAACGAAAACTTCGCTTAGATTCTCTCCATTTCTCTCAGAACAGGCTGTTGTCTGAACCTCATTTGCATTTTTGTTTTTAAACCTCGCGCGCTTCGCTATTTGGAAGTATGCTCCCGATAGAGAACCTCGAAATGCATTTCGACAGCACCTGAATTTTGACATTTCAGAATAAAGCTTTACAAGAAGAAAACAGCCGACTATTTACCTGTGAGGAGTTGTCAAGTTCTTTGTTGTGAGGTGTCCAAGATTGTTGACTTGCCAGTAAGTCGATCTCTTCCTGTGGTACAAGTTCCTGGAGTTTGCTGAAAAAACGAAAGCAACACAAGATTAACATCTTGTTTGATTGTGTGTTTGTTTGCTTTCTTGTTTTATTGCATGTCTGTTTTGGTTTAACAATGTTTTACTTCACAATCTACAAACCAGCGGTACCAAGTCCTGAGAAAAAGGGGAAAAATAGCCTCTCTCTTCGCAGTTCTGTTGGCTTAGTATACCATTAAAGTATATGGGGACCTTGCTAGTTTTAGTGCTTCTGGTACGATTAGAGTTAGCGGATTAAGTAAGCGTGTTGGTAACATGTGTATTGAATGGAAAAACTAAAGAAATAGAGGCCGAATTTGAAGAGGTTCAAATTTTATGACTTACTGAAAACTGTTCCCATTTAATCGCACCTGTCTATATCGGCGATTGAAGCAAGTGACTCGCTGTCCAGTGTGAAGCCTTCGCCAGCTGGTAATGACAGTCCTTCTGAATAAGCATTCTGTTACGAAAAAAAAAATATTTACTTGACAAACATTTTTACTACATCTTTTATCTACAGATGTATGCTTGTTGTACAAAAAAGAGAATTTTTAGCATACGACAAAGGCCAGTTTGCTATTGGCACTGTTTACTGAACACGTTTACAACATATATTTGTACAAATACAAAACTATCCACTTTCTTATTTATCCTCGATATTCTAATATATTTTTCTTTTTTTTTGTCTTTTTTTCATTTTGCTCACTGTAATGTTCTGTGTTGTTGTGTGCTTTACCAACCTTAATTTGTATTACATAATTGTAACACTGGCTGCCTGCCCTTTTAGAGTCTACAGTTATTTCAGGCAGCCAGACCCTTAATTATTTATTTACTTACTTACTTATTTATTTATTTATTTATTTATTTATTTATTTATTTATTTATTTATTTATATTCTCTTTTGTAAAATTTTTTAGGGTAAATAAAGTTGTTGTTGTTGTTGTTAAGTGACAAACGAAAAAAACGGATTTTTTTTGCCGTTTGCGCGTAAAAAAACGTGATGCTGAGTGCATTAGAGGCAATTTTAATGATAGCCGTTGATCTACAGGGCGGAAGGGTAGGGGGCGGGGGGGCGATGGGTGCGTCCGCACCCCCTCACGCCCGGCAAAGGTCCGCTTAATCTGAGAGGGAGGGTTAAAATGACTCTCAGTATGCAGGAAAAGTGGACTTAAACAACTTCATTTTTCAAAGTTTTCCAGGGAAATATACCCCCGGATCCCCTTTAGACACTCACGCTTCCGACGCTCGCACCCACCGAAGCAAAATCCTGTCTACGGCACTGATATATACTGGTGTGGGGAAAAATATGTAACGATTACGATTATATTTTCACATACAAACCTCAACCATCAGAAGATCTGTTTCATCCGACAGAAGTTCTTCTAAACGTTTTTTCTCCGCTTCCGTCATGGGAATCACATTCCCCGCGTCAGCAGCCAGCTACAACCAAATAACCAATAAAACGCTTTTAGAAAAAATAGAAAAACATTTTAAGATATGAATACTACGCTGCTAGAGAAGACTGTCGGATATTAGGCGGTGATGATGCAACATAATAAACATTTTCGCGGTAAAATCCGCCTTTTGAAAATGAGACAAACGTGTCGCAAGCTACAAAGTTTGTATGGGAATTTCAGGAATTTCGATATCATATAACTTTCAGAAATATGAATGTGTGCGCTATTTAATGAATCAAACACTTACGATATTAGGTAAATGATTTTACAGACGAAATTTGGGGAATGTTACGTGGCTGGGAGACCCGTTATATTATCGCGTTTTTTAATTTTCTATACATTTGCCTGCGGAAACTGTGCCGTTGTCTGCGGGAAAATTTGTAGACATAAAAGGTTAAAAATTACCTCGATGTTTCGCTTCACAAAGTTTTGTTCTTTTCCTTTCGTTCTAGACTGCTTGCTTCCCCTTCTCTTACGCGTTTTTTTGGAGCTCTTGCTTTCCACGTCGTCAATATCTTGCTCTGCCCATGAATCACAGCTCGAGCTGACGCCTGGAACGGAAGTACATCCACACATGTAAAACAGTCTGCTTTATGGCTGAGCCAAGTTAACAGTAAGATTTGCGGAGTTTGGTGATTGTTAATAAGTCAGTTAGAGACGTTAAACGAATCACGGCAACAACGGCAACGATAAGGTAACGAAGCAAAACGTTTAATGAGAAGAACAGTGGCTCAACACGTGCACATTTTAGTTGGGTACATTTCTCTGTCGTCCTCTGCAAAACAACGTGAAATCGCCAAAATTCTACATATTTTGTAAAGCGTGAACCAGGCCTCAGTAGTTCAAAGGGTGGATAACACTATCCACCAGATAAATCACTATCTAGTGAATAACTTGGTTTGTTTTGTCAAAACTCATCCACTGGATAGCGATTTATCCAGTGCATAGTGTATCTGCCCTTTGAACAACTGTTGCCAGAACGGCAACTTTAATTTGCCATGTTTCTACTTGGAATTAAACGCTGCCTTCAAATATTCGGCCAAGGATAGTTCTGACACAGCTAGACACGCTGAGTACATCTGGTCTATCTTCAGCTTCTTTTTCTGTTTTTCTTTGTTCAAATAGTGGATAACACTATCCACTAAATAAATCACAATGTTTCTACTTGGAATTAAACGCTGCCTTCATATACTCGGCTAACGACAGTTCTGACGCAGTTAGACGCGCTGAGTGCATCGGACCAATCGCGGGATTATTGAGAAAAATATATAGTCATGTTATAATCGACATTGTCCTCGGCGTCGTCGTTGTCTCTCTCCCACCTGTACCTTATCACATGGTAAGTCTATATAGAAACCCATGAGATAACATATAGGAGAGGTGTTGTTATTGGCAGAGGACCTTCTGCATCTGGGACTTGACGGACCTACTTTTTGTCAGAGAGGGGAGAGTAAGGGTGTTTTTCATCTGAATTTTACTGACTGAAATTGAAAACTGGTCATCGATGCAAAAAGCCTTCATTGCCGGCTAAAATATGGCCAGCAAAACGAATTGACAAGTGAACGTTGCAGCGCGCAGACAAATGTCCGCTTCTTGTTCCATGGCTGCACGAATCCATGTTCGTTCACAGGCTATCAACTTTAGGATTAATGGGGTCGCCCGGTGCACCGGCATACCTCTGTCCGATGGAGAGCCAACGTTCTCTTGACGTTCATTAGGGATGGGCTGTGTGGCAAACAGCGGTGTCACGGGTACAGACTCAACTTCGTCTGCAAACAGATAAAATAGAAAAAAGCGCTTCTGTTAGTTTAGATTAATCAAATGACAACTAGCATTTTATACATAGATCACTGTTCCATCTAGAAATTAAAGCATTCCTCTTGAGCCAGCTTCAAGATTTTTCGAAGTTTCTAAAGAAGAAGTCTCATGAGTTTTTCTCTGAGAGCAAAACTACTTTTGTACAGAATTGACTTGTGCCGCATTGAACTTATTGCAGGTTCCATGATAAGCTGATACCAGCTAGAAGCCTTTGCAACAAGCACTGTTAAAAACTGACTACAAACAATACATCCAAGCATTATAGGTGCAGAATATGAAGAGTGCACACATTATAAACGCTGTAATTAGTTATAGGCAAGCAATGCGTGCAAAAGGAATAACGTGTGCGCATGCGCCTGAAACCTTTTGCAAGCCTTGTGGACCCATGGTGTTATATAATATTTTTTTGAAGGTTCTGTAAGCTTCACTTGCCCTCTTTCTTCCCCTTGCTCTCTTGATTACTTTGATGGGTTTTATGGCTTCCGATTGCTTTGAACTACCAATCAGATGCCTTGAAAACTATGGAAGGCGAGGTATCAACCGTTGCATGATTCGTCATCAAACGTCAGAGTTTGAAAGGGTTTCAAACAACGTTTCGCAACTGGCGATAAATAAATTTTATGGCGACAAAAATGTAGTCAAACTTAACTTTTCGTACAGGAAATGCATTTTAACGATTTTTGTGAGACCTTACTTTCAATTTCAAGTCTTCTGGGTTTGTAGAACAGGTTGAAACTGAACGTTTCACAGATCGTTCGTATGAACCGTTGTGCAATCGGAAGCCATCAATCTGGTCAAAAACTTGTCAAAAAGATGTCGGGTGGCTACGGTTCGAGGCGTTTGACTGTACTTAATTTTAATTATATTACATTGCCAGGCGCTTTTTACATGCCCCTCTGGCTCGGATATTGAGGGCAACCTCATCCCGCGTTTTCACATAAATAAAATAATTGATTTAACTTGAGACTTGCTTATTTGTGATGTGGTATTAAAATTCATAAATAATATCTTACTTTTGGCATAAAATTATTTAGTACATATTACCTGGCAAATTATCATCTGTAGGTGGACCAAGAGCCAGAGCATGTGCCACACCCAGCTCTATTTTGCCATGACCCTCTTGTTCTCGCAGCTCATCTAGTTGGCTTATCTCTTCTCTCCACTTCTTTTCCAACTGCCTTCTATGAGTTTTGATTTCTTTTTCTTTCTGTTACCATGATAAAATAAAGCTCATTATTTTTACAATGAATGCAGCAAACGTATCTACAGTGATTCCCGTTATTTCGAACTAGGTTACGCTGATAAAACCCACCATTTTAACAATGATTGTACACAAACGTATCTACAGTAATTCCCCGTTTTATCGAACTCGATTGTCTTAAACTCCGTGCTATCTCAAACAAAAAGTCATTTCGCTTGAATTTGGTCGTATTTTTCAGTCATTAATTGTAAAACTGACCCCGTTATCTCGAACTCAAGCGCTATATCGAACAGTTTGCGGTTTCCCTTGACCTAATCGTCCTAGTAGAACTCTAAAGGATTGTAGTCCAAAACTTACGACTTTATGCACCTTTAAGCCAAAATTCAGGGATTTTTTCTAGCTCGGAGAATTTTCAAGAATTTTTTCAAGAATGTCTTCTTTCGGTTTCGAAGTCGTCATGACGTCATTGTTAAGGGTCGCACATGTCGCGAGGATGCGATGACAGAATTTATGTCCAATATAAAAGTGTTGGCGCCAAATCAGCATTATCCTTAAGAAATGTAGAAACAAGTTTAACTGTTTAGTACACGAGATGCTGTTTATAAGACAGTTAAAACGCAATCTAAGCGTGCAATCGGACTCCGTTCGTGGGAAAGCATTTGTATAATCTTTTTTTCGCACGCGTCATGACGACTCCGAGACGTCGGATCATATCGTTAATTTTTGCTTGCCTATTATGAAATGCAAATGTAGTTGAAAGGGATTTAAAGATACTTGTCAGATAGTGATAAGTTTACCTTGACTTTATCAGCAAGAATTGCATCCAGTTTTCTTATTCTCTCCAGTCCCTTTCGTATTTTTGGATCCAGGTTACCTTCAGCACTGCTGTCATCTTGAGACTCGTCATGTTTGACTACATGACCACTTTTATCAGATGCGCCGGCGTCTAAAGTTTGTTAATTAACCCAAAAATAAATGAGTTCACTTTTAGTTATAAGTAAGGGACCGGTCATTATTTATCGCCTGGGGGGGAGCGGAGGATTTTTGGGGGGATCACATGGTTTTCTGAAGAACGAAGGGGGGGATCAGCCGTAATTGGCATGCATTAATGGGGGACCAGAAAAAAAAAATGAGAATTTCAGGTGGCGACGGGATCGCTGTAAATAACATAACAGTGTCCTGATTGATCGCCTCCTTTTGACGAAAATATGCTATTTTACGTTTGGCTTCCTCTCTTATTCAGGCACGATCTTATAAAAAAATAATCATTGGTTGTGCAATGGCTTGAAATTGGTAAAGTTCTATATATATTTCAAATGTTAAAGTTCCATGTTTCAAATTCTCTAAAGAGTCATTTTAATAAGAGTCTATCATGTCTATGAAAGCGTTCGTTCACCGAACGGTGCGGTATTATTAAAAACAACGACAACAGCAACAGGGAAAAGTATACATATATCCAAAAAAGTGTCGTACTGCCCCCTCCACTGACTCTTGGACGGCCTTCTCGTCAGATTCATCGACAGAATCCTCGCCCGAGCTTGACCTCTTCACCATTTTTTTTTCGTTTAGACTGGCAGCTACCACCTCCATATTACGTCTATTACGGCTAAGTTTGTGTTTCTGAAAAACTCTATTTTCCAGTAGCCTTAACATAAGGATCAGATAAAGACGCCGGACTAATTTCCCGGTAAAGTCAGCATTGATGGTTGCGACGCTTGTTAAACTAATTTTCGTTTTGATTGAATCAAAAACCTCTGAAGTTTCCCCTCTGGAGGTAAGTTTTTCTAGAAGCATATATGCTCTCTCTTTTCTCACTGTTTTTTTCACCTTCCTTTCTTTTCACGATTGTTGATCTTTCCCCATGCGAGATGGAAACGTCCTCGTCAGGCTCATTAGAGTTTTTTTCAGCTTCTTTGAGGCTTTCTAAACTTTTTCGTAGAGCGCCTTTACTCGCTCTTGAGCTTTCTGAAATTTCTTAAAACAGTTCATCACTTGCGAGCAGTTTCGGGATGTGGTCTTTTGTATATAAACAGAACCTTTCGCTTGCTGTCGATGAACAAATCGGCTGCTGAATTCAAGGCTTCGGTTACAGTTTACAGTGATTTAAAGTGGCCAAGCAGTACTTACACTTTCTTCTTAGAGCCATCCGCGCCTGCAATGGATTAGAGGATTTACGGTGGTTGGAAAGGAAGGGGGGGGGGGGGGGGGGATCATGAAAACTTCCACCACCAACGAGGGGGATCATTTAAATGCTATATACTTTATGGGGGGATCAGGTGAATGCTCCGGTGTAGCAACAAAAATCCTCCGCAACCCCCCAGGCGATAAATAATGACCGGTCCCTTAAACAACGTTTCCTGTAGCCAGAAGTTTAGCTGCCTTGAGTAATACAACGGATCACTTCAGTGAATATCTGTTCGAAAGGACCGTTATTCCCTCAGAATCTCTTTAGTGATATGCCACCTCGAACCTTCGTAATATGGGATATATAACACCTGTTGTTCTTGGAGAAGTGAAAATATTGTTTTGAGTACGGGAAAGTGGAGAGGAACGAGGAACGGGAGCCCGGGAGAAAACGGGAGGAAAGCGGTAGGTGAGACGGCGGGAACTGGGAGAAAATGAGAAAAATTTCGGCTCATCCTCGGTGTAAGAACCTGTGAAACTCACCGGTGACGTAAAACAAAGAACGAACAATACAACAAAGATCTGGCAAAACAAAGAGAAGGAAAACAATATCTCCAAAACAAAGAAAAATATCACAGGTTCTTACACCGAGGTAAACCCAAAATTTCGCAACATTTCATTATATTTCGGAATAGATATGAGACAAAGAGGAGAGAATGGCTATGGAAAAGGGCGGGGGGGGGGGGGAGTAAAAGGTACGGGAAGCGGGAGCTCCAGGCCCCCTGTCCCCCTGCAAGGAAAAAAGAACAACGGCTCGCAAATTCGGGTAATGAGATTTTGTTCCCCAAACGTTTTTTCCACTTCAAAATTCAGCTACAAAATCGGAAACGATTTAACTGAGCTTCACAAACATCCCTTTAACTACGTCTGAGGTTTGCGGGGCTTACTTATTTTTTTTATTTTTTTCGGAGGCGGGGGGGGGGGGGGGGGGGCGTACGGTATTCTAAAAACTATTATTCAACAAATGTGCGTGTTCAGAACGATATTGTTATCCGTCATCCGTTCATAACAGATATCCCGCGATATACGTGGGCTGCCAAGATTCGTCAGAAGTCTCGCAAAGCGCTGCATATAACCACAGTTTTTCCACAAAATGTGTTTCGTCGACAATGTTGTTGAATAGCAAAATAATTATCCTGCTCAATCTTGCGGAATATCGTCTGATTTTAGCCAACTCGGCCTACGACCACGTCAGCCAAGTATCAGGCGATATTTCGCAACATTAAACAGGTTAATTGTTCATTATTGTTAATTACTGTTAGTTAATTGTTGTATTATTACCAGAGACTTCATCCAACCCTTCCTCGTCTATTTCTTCCTCAACACTAACACTGCTGTTCGCCGTTGTAGCTCTTTCAGCCATGTCTTCCAAAACGACATCATTCTCAACTGGGGAGATTATCTATAACAGTATGAATAGAAATGGTCTGAAATCTGAACTTGCTGACATTAATTAGAAAAATATCTAACGTCTCGATTGAAAAACATTTGCGTTTTATTTTTATAATATATTTTTGAAAAGCGCTCATCATATCTCGTGATCGTTTGCTTTGTTCGCCCTAAAATTTGAAGCTTTATAACATTTTATTTCGATTGCAAAAATCAGAAATATCGGTTAAGGTCTACATGCCCAAAATTCGATTTAGAAAAGATCACCTCCGTTTCCCAATACCAGACTTTTCTCGGCCGTTCCAGAGCCCATAACTTTTCGGTTGCAAATCTGTTAGCAGCAGCCCGCGTATTTTCAATTCTATATGGTCGCTACAAAACAAAACGCGCAATAGCAGGTAACAGTTTTTTGTTGTCCTCAAGTTTGATGTAAGGGCCCCCTGTCGTCGCTATAAAAATGCTTTTGAGTTTCGCTAATCGGGCTTCTTATTTTAAAACTTAAATGCAAACCTCACTGACAAAATGTAACAAGTTTCCAGCGCATTTTTCTCGAGATAATTGGTAATGTGACCGATAAAATGCAAGGCAGTTGATTCAGCCATTAAGAAATGTTACCAATCAGGAAATTTTCCACACATTTTTCACAAGGCCTTGAATACGATAAGCAACGGCAAAACACAGACACTACTTCCGCATCCTGAGGAGTCGGCGGCTTTCCACAGGCCAACAAGACCCCATGTCCAATATACCCGCACTGTAACGATTCCGTTAAAGGCAAAATCAGTTCGTTCGATTCGTACGGATCGTTAAGGACCCTTGCGGTCCGTAGAGTAGAGTTTCAGTTCGTCCCATTGGTACGGATCGTTTAGGGCCATTGTGGTCCGTAGAGTAGAGTTTACGGATCGTATGTTGCATCTTATTAAATCAAAGAGGCCATGTCTGTTAACGGATCGTTCGATTCGCAATTCGTGCATCTCATTAAATCAACAGTAAACAACTTTGGCATGTAGTTGAGTGCGGTTTGTAATTCTTGCTTGAAAGGGAATATCATATTCATGTATATTCCTCGTTCTAAATGTGGAAAAATACCAGAAATGTTTTCTATAACTTTTAGCTGCGCCGAAGAACAGTCGCGCTAAAGAAGCCAAACGCAAGTCGGCGAAATTAATTGTGTGTTCGCGTGCGGTTCGTTATCCTTGCTCGAAAGGGAAAATTGATCGTAGCAAGAGTGCTAGCAAAAACAGACAAGATATAAGTGTATATGTTGTGGTTCAGTTTTATCCTTGGTTCAAATTGTATTTTCCTTTGTTTTAAACTCATTATCACACATTACCATACCCAAAAACAAAGGAAAATAAAATTTGAACCGAGGATAAAATTGAACCACAACATATATTCTTCGTTCTAAATGTGAAAAAAAAAAAAACACCAGAAATGCTTTCTATAAAACGCGTGCGGTTCGTAGTTCTTGCTCCAAAGGGAATATTGATCGTAGCAAAAGTGCAACCAGTAGAAACAGACAAGATAAAAGTGTATCCAACAAGACTAAGATTCGAATTAGAAATATGATTCTCAAACTCTATAATAACTCAAAAAACCATAACTGTGATGGTAGTTTGGAAATTCGATCTCACCCCTCTGACGAACAAGCAAATTTACACTTCCTCGCGGTGGTCTAAGAGAATTTGGAAAAACAGAGGGAGAGAGAGAAAAAGACGGCAAAACCATGATAGGGCATGGAGGAAACCCGTGTGAAGAAACTGTAATATAAAGCAAAAACTGTACGATTTCTGCAATTTATAGTCTCCGTATTATGCAGTGCCTTTTATTTTAGCGCTGTATAAAATTCGCGAACGTTGCGCAAAATTGACGAGTGTATTTTTCCCAAGGAAAAAGCTTTAAAATAGACGGAGAAAACTATGAGTTTAAGGCTTCCTGTGCAAAAAAAATTTCGGCTTCATCACTAGTGTCACCATTCTTTATTTTTGTTACGGCTAAATGTGAGTAATACCAAATTACATTTGCTTTCGGTGGTTAATTTTAGCGGGTTAAAATTTCGTGACGGAAATGCTAACGATGCATGAAAACAACGAAAATAAAACACTCGCGAAAGTAAAAGATATCAGGGTATAAACCATTTTGAATGTGTTGATTATTAAAGATTTGATTTCCCGACAAAAAGCTCTTCTTTAAGGAAATTGTGATATATAAAAAAAGAAAACTCATGTAATTCTGACATTAAAAAACATCCTTTGAGTCTCGCTCCGTTATTTGACAAAACTTGCTTACAAGTGTGTTTTTCACATTTGTCGTGTTCCGAAATATCAGTTTGCGTTTAATAAAGGTAAATACTTTTAGTTTTCATAACAGGGATGGATGCAAATGTGAAAGGAATGAACCCAATTTTCTGTGCAGTCAAAAGTCTAAGAAATTAGTCTTTCTGATTCCTACTATTGGGTACTACCTGGTTTTCTATATCAGACCTCAGCTAACTCGGATTGGAAAGTGTGACGTGCAAACTTATGAATTCACCACGGCTAGGCCAGAAAATGTGCCCACAAGAACAATTTCATTGAATTGTTGTACCAAAATTATGTACGCCTTATTGCAAACTATAATGTTACTACTTCAAATGTCTTATCAAAAGAAATCGTTTCTAACAACATCAAATATTGTTACTAACCGTGTTTTTCATAAAAACAAAAGTGTCATGTTACAAACAAACAAAAGTACGCTTCTGAGTAAATATTTGTTAACGCTTTGTTAATAGTCACAAAATTACGTGTTGTCATGGTTTCGAATAGCCTGCGAACGCTGACGTATTTCCGGCTGTCGCCTGTCTCCGCGTTGTTTTCTCGGCGGAGACAAGCGACAGCCGGAAATACGTTTGCGTTCGCAGGCTAGGTTTCGAATAGAGTAAAAACTACATTGTTGCTTCTTCCGGGCACGCCAGGTGTTAATCTTTTGCATTGATGAATATTTCACATAAAAGAAAAGATCGCAAACGATACATGTTTGCTCAGGAATTTTTGAGAGTTTGTGGCAAGAAAACTTCCCAAATATTGTGGGAGACTCCGTATCGCCCGCTGAAAATAATTTAATTCATTCGTAAAATTAGTCGTTTTGGCGTCTTGATCATTAGCGTTAATGTTTCACACATTTAATAATCTCGCTGACTTTTTCTTCAAATAACGGGTATTTGTGTTTATTTCGAATAGTTTTGCTGTTACTTAAGCAATGACGACGGCGACGCCGAGGACAACGCCTGGTGAAAAATGAGTTTATATTTTACTCTAGAATCTCGCGATTATTCAGATGTATTCAGCGTATCTGTCTGTTTAAGAACTGGCTCAAGCTAAATGTGTAAAGAGAGCATTCTACTCCAAATAGAAAAATCAAAAATTTGCCGTCGTGGTTCACGTTGTCCAGAATACGCAGAATTGAGTCATTTCACGTTGTTCTTTTGCAGAGAACGGCTAGGAAATGTACCAAGACTTCAAACGCACGTGCAGAGCTATTGTTCTGCTCATTAAACTTTTGTTTGGTGACGTTCTCGTTGCCGTTGCCGTCGTAGCTTGCTTAAGCTCCCTAATATTAAATCAACCACGATCGATACGGGCAACAGAATAAGAACTTGTCATTCCGTGACAATTAAATAATTGAATAAGTTTTTGTTTTTCAATGGAATGAAAATTGCCTTTTGAACGAAACAAATCTTTGTTGAAAGAGTTCTGACGTGCACTCTTAAACATGCGCTAATAATTCTCTCCCGCTACCTAAAATCCAATATCCAACAATCCGAAACATTTCTCAAAAAATTAACTCTTGCACGCATTGCGTGCCTATGTTTCGGAATATCCTGAAACACATGGATCACAGACGGCGGTATTTCATTTTCCCACGAAATTGAAAGGTGAAAAATTACAGTATATTGTTCGAATTAGTTTGCAATTTTGCAAACAAATAATAGAAAAAAGTGAATGAATGATTGAGTATGTAATGTTGGATTGTTATGATTATCTACTCGGCGTTCCCGTAGTCTTGAAAACGGGTTCTTAAGAGTAATTTGTTGGCAGTAAAAAAACTTGAAAATCTTCTAAAAATCACTTTTCCTTGCCTTGCCAATATTGAGGGTTTGAATTGGGTTTAACTGTTGTCTGAGAATTGGTCTAAATTTTAACTGTCAGCTGAGAAACAGCCTTGGAGAGTTGGATTCCCTCTTTAAATAAAATTGTTATTATCATATTATAGAAATGACGCGTTTGTAAGTCATATCTGGTATCTGAGATCTACAAAGTGTACTGATAGCCGATTAAGTCCCAAGAGTGACCAGCATCAAATCTCTTCTCACAATATCAATACTTAATCAAAAGAAAAGATTTGAGAATCAAAAAAATGATCATCAAAGGAAAATTGTTTTGATCTTGTAACAAATTCTCCCAGCTAATACCAGTAAGAAAATATATAGAGAGCAGTCAGAAGAATTTGTATGTGGATATTGGGGCCTCAAGGGTTAACTCAAAACTGAACCTGATTCTAGCTTCACCGACCGGTCTAAGAACACTGAAGTGGTCTTTGTTAATTTTCTTTCGTTCTTTCTCTTTTTTTTTCAGGTTAGCAAAACTGCAATCCGCCTGAAATTCTTCATGTTTCTTCGTGACGCCGCGGGTTTTCAGAAAATAATACTTGAGTCTAATATTATAAATTACGCTGGAGTTTCACTTCTTTCTGGATGTACAACCCACGTATGATCTTCCACTTGTTTTCTCCTTCAGAAAGACAGCGCTTTGTTGAACTTTAGCAGAATCTGTTTACATACTCGACTCCGACTAGTCTCCAAATCAATAACAAACGCTTTCAGTGTAAAAGAAAACTCACAAGGAAAATTGTGCTTGCCCATCTCGACACAATAAACCCAGACTGTGATGCAGGTTAAAAAAGGAGTTTTAAAATTTCAGTATTTTAGAAAATGAAAAATCTGAAATGAAATCTAACTGGAAATTTTCATTTTCGAACTTCCCAAAGCAACGTCCGTTTTTACGTTTTACGGATATCCGGTATACGTATTTTTACTTTCCAAAGCTAACAGGATAAAATAAGCTTGACAGTAAAGCTCACTCCAAATACAAGACATTCAAGCTGAAGAATACGTGTTGGTCTTTATCGGTCATTTATTTCAACTGACTTTGGCGTGGTGAGTAAAACTTCTCTTGTATTGTGTGCCTTAACAGAGGGGGACATTGAGGCTACAGTATTGCGGTACTGAGCAATTCTTCATGCAGTATTTCGGTAATTTCAATCTTTAATTGCGGTATTGTATTTTTCAAACCTGCGGGATGAGTTTTCTTTATGTTTATTTGGAAGCGGTGCATCAATTTTATTGTTTTAACGACCAGTTTAATGTCGTGTCATTGATCAGTTCACGGTCTTGCCGCTCGTTTTTGCTTCGATTTTAATTTGCCCTCGCAACAACGAAACCGTGAGCTCTTGCGTTATTTGCCGATTTTTCGGTATTGCGGTGTTCGGCACCCCGATTGTCCCCCTCTTTATCATGGTTGCCAGTTTCACTAAATAGCGAAATATCTTTTTATTTTTTCATCAAGAGATTTATGCATAAAACTAGCCATTGTAATAAGTTTTAAGTGAAATGTGTACGTAGTTTAAAAAAGCCCGTGCTAATAGTTTATCCATATATGAGATCATTCAGTGAATGGGCACTCACTCTAGCGTTAAAAGGAGCTTTGCTGAGAATATTTTCCTTAAGTGGGACAACACCATACCGATATACCGCATTCGAAGTAAACAAGCAGCATGTTTACGACTGAGGTAGTTGTCAATCTTAAAAGATAGATTACGAACGACAAACTAGTAAAAATGTGCCATTTTTTTCGAGATATGGTCACTTTTCGTGACGGAACCCCTTCAACGAGATTCCAATTTATTCATGAAAAGTTTTCGTTTAGCCAAAATTTATTCGTACATTCCAACATTCGTGAATTGAACAGCGAAAGGGAAATGCCGAGTGCAAATTGAAACAAATCAACTCGTACTCTCGCAATGAATTCATCGCAAAAGTTGTAGAAAAAAATGCTATTTGCATTCACAGAAGAGCGCAGAGACAAGGCAAGGTTCTGCAACAGCATTCCAAATCTGCGCATTATATCTCTTTGCATTTTGTGCACTGAAAAAAGAAATGGAAAGCACTTAGAAGCAATATAATATAGAGATTTCATGTGAATTCCAGAGTACTTAAGTGCGTGTTTTATTGTTTATTTAAGGTGGCCCGCGGCTATTTCTGGGAACGGAGGTGCTCTTTTCTAAATCGAGTTTTCGGCATGTAAACGTTAACCGATTTCTCTGATTTTTGGCAATCGAAATAACAAATGTTCACATTTTATAAAGCTTTGAACTTTAGGGCGAACAAAATAAACGAACACGAGGTATTAGCGTTTTTAAAAAAATCAATTTATGAAAAAAACGCGAATATTTTCCAAACGCGACGATAGATTTTTTTCTAATTAATGTCAACTAGTTCAAATTATCCAAGTTTTAATGTGAGCAAGTTTCAACGAAATCCGCTGGGTAGAAATTGCTGCACAGTTGACTGTTGAATTTTTGCTTCAAAATATTATTCTTGTGTATAATTGGGAGCTGTTACAACAAAGTTTAAGTAATGCTAAGATCCCATGGATTATTTGAAAGCTTAATGCCAGCTAAAACGTTGCTGAAAAGTATGGAAAGTTCGGAAACTCCCAGCAAAAGTTGTAGACAAATGAAGCAGAAGAGGTTTACGGTGCGTAAATTGTGAATTTAAAAATATCCATTTTTTTTAGAATTAAAAAAAATCTACCGATTTTTTTCTTTAATTTTCAAGTATGAGAAAATACAGCATATGTGCAAACGACTTTATCTAGTTCCGTCTGTCTAGTCTCGATGAAACTCGTCGAATGTGGCTCGCCAAGATAGCTACTTCTCGTCTTCCATTTTGGAGCGCTTTGAAAATGCTCTTGTTACAGTAAATTATTCAAACTTGCCGCATTCTCAAGATTATTTAGCACCTGGAAATAAACATGCCACGGATAAAATTGCGGCTGAGCTTTGTATTCATGCATTTTATTTAGCAATGAATGGGGCATGTGGCGTGGTATGTTCAATTCCAGGTGCTAAATAATCTTGAGAATGCCGCAAGTTTGAATAATTTACTGTTACGCGAGGGTTTCCAAAGCGCTTCAAAATGGAAGACGCGAACTAGCCATCTTGGCGAGCAAAATTCGACGCGTTTCATCGAGATTAGACACACGAAACTAGATAAAGCCGTTTGCATACATGCTGTATTTTCTCATACTTAAAAATAAAAGAAAAAAAATCGGTAGATGTTTTTTAATTCGAAAAAAATGAATATTTTAAAATTCACAATTTACGCATCGTAAACCTCTTCCTCTTCATTCGTTTAAAACTTTTTCTAGGAGTTTCCGATCTTTCCATACTTTTCAGCAACGGTTTAGCTGGCATTAAGCTTTCAAATAATCCATTGGATCTGAGCATTACTTAAACTTTGTTGTAACAGCTTACAAATATAAGAAAAAAATCCGTAGTTTTTTTTAATTCGAATTTACGCACCGTAAACCTCTTCCTCCTAATTTGTTGACAACTTTTATTTGCTAGGAGTTTCCGATCTTTCCATACTTTTCAGCAACGTTTTAGTTGGCATTAAGCTTTCAAATAATCTATGGGATCTTAGCATAGCTTGAACGTTGTTGTAGCTCCCAATTATACACAAGAATAATATTTCGAAGCAAAACTTCAACAGTCAACTGTGCAGCAATTTCTACCCAACCGATTTTGTTGAAACTTGCTCACATTAAAACTTGGATAATTTGAACTAGTTGACA
Source organism: Meandrina meandrites (assembly GCA_963693305.1). NCBI lineage: Eukaryota > Metazoa > Cnidaria > Anthozoa > Scleractinia > Meandrinidae > Meandrina > Meandrina meandrites. The sequence goes on from OY855914.1 coordinate 23,683,557, forward strand.
TTAATTAGAAAAAAATCTATCGTCGCGTTTGGAAAAGATTCGCGTTTTTTTGATAAATATATATTTTCAAAAGCGCTAATATCTCGTGATCGTTTGCCGTGTTTGCCCTATAATTTAAAGCTTTATAAAATTTGAACATTTGTTATTTCGACTACCAAAAATCAGAAAAATCGGTTGAGGTTTACATGCCGAAAACTCGATTTAGAAAAGAGCACCTCCGTTCCCAAAAAATAGCCGCGGGCCACCTTAAATACTTTGGTTTACAAGAAGATGGAAGCAACCGTAAACCAAGATAATCACTTCGAGTGAGAACGTTCAAAGCAAAGCTGCAAATTTGTTTTAAGAGATCTATTAAAAATGAAGGTGTTTGATGTACCAAAAATTTAGACAAAAAAATAAAACAGACTCGCAACAATTTCCTTCTACACGCGGATCGACGGGTTTGGCCTTCAAAAGTGCAGAGATTACGAACCTTTGCGATAAATTGAGCGGATCCGATCGCGGATTAGCCGAGAATTTTGGCCGGGATTCCGAACTCATCCTGTATTGAAATTCCGACCGTGGATAACAAACAAAGTTCGGATAACGGACCTGTGGTTGGCCTTGGTCGTGGCAGTTGGCATTTTGTCCTTCTCTGATTTTGTTTTCGGACAAGACTCATACAACCTTTGTAAAAAAATGTAAATACAATGTAAATACAATTTTAATGTCCATACGTGGGACGAGGTTACCCTCAATGTCCGAGCCAGAGGCTCATGTATAAGACGTAGGACAGTACCAGATCGAATTGGAATTTAGCAGTGTTGATTTTTGCGGAGGGATGAAAACCGGAGAACCCGGAGAAAAACCCTCGGAGCGAGGACGAGAACCAACAACAAACTCAACCCACTCCGGGTCCGGGAATCGAACATCGAACCCGGGCCACATTGGTGGGAGGCGAGTGCTTTCACCACTGCGCCATCCCCGCTCCCCCGCTCCCTCTGACCTCGTTATATTGGAATTTCACACCTGAACAAGACAGACAAGCATTATGCCACGCTTTTAAAAATATTCACATAAAAGAAAAAGCAACATCTGCCTTGCATTGCAGTGAAAATAGTATGGGTAATCAAATGGTGACGAGTGAAATTAGGAAATAATTTCACTTGCGTTTTGTCAAAATTCTAATAATTATGAGAATTTTGACAAAACGCAAGTGAAATTATTTTCTTATTTCACGAGTATACCATTTGATTACCTTTTAATATCATGGGTGACAAATTACGCTTACAATCGTTGGCTTTTTCTTTTTAGTTCTTTATGGTATCGAGAACCCCAATAGGCTCGATTACCAGCTGCTGTTCGGGGAATGAGCCCGCGCTCCACCCCGGGGAGGAAAGACCGAACACGAGAGGACGGCAGAAATCGAGCCTATCTTAAAGCTTTAACTTTGTACATTTTCGCTTGAATTTCATCTAGGCCAGTTTGCTTTGGTCCCGTAGTAAACTTTTAGCGGTAATTTACATTTCAAAACGTGAAAACGACTTAAAAACAAGTAGCCTGCCAGTTACGTGAATAGCATCGAGCGGATTTTTGAGTGTTTTACAAGTGCGCTGTTTTCAGTTCATCCATGACAAATTATAGTCAATAGTCAGGTCAATAGTGTAATGAGCATTCAACAATACTCAACTTTGAAACATAAACAGCAAGAAGGATTCTAAATTTTGCCGACAAATTTAGCCGAAATGTATACTTTAAACTTTTTAACGCTTGGGGTTCTCGATACCATAAAGACAGCGGCTGGTAATCGAGCCTAGCTTTAAGACCATCTTTTGAAAACCTGTACGCTATCTTGGCACTGAGACATGGGAAACGTTGCCATGGCAATTTTGCAATTTCATACGTGAAATTATAAATTAGCGCTAAAATTTGGCGCAAAACTTAATATAAGGAGTAATTTGTCAACCATATTTTCAAGAGATGCAGATACTTATTTGACCGAAATAAGTTGCACACTTAGCATGCATCGGTGGATTGGTGTTCCCTATTCATTCCCCTCCACTGTTTATTTTTCAGTTGCACTAACACGGATTGAAGCAGGCGTCATGAACAACATAGAAGAACTCATACGCGCCATCGGTATAGCATTAATTGTTGCCACTTTCCTTCTCAACACCGCTCGTGCACTAAAAGCCATCGAGCTATGCAAAGAAAGCTTGGTTCTGCTAAATAATAACCTGCCAAGTATAAGAAAGCAGGTCAGCAAATTGTTTTACAGACACATCTATGGAACACTGTACGAAGGGTACTGTCGTATTCACGATAATACAAATGCAATAACATATGGCAGAAAACTTCTCGACATTTACTGCGAGTGTGGTATGACAGTACAAGAAGGGTGGTTAAGTATAACATTGGCACTGAACTATCACAGTCAAAAGAAGTATCTTCAGGCAAAAGAACTTTATGAGAGAGCAGTGATAAAAATTGGAGACAGAAATGGAGAAGCATTGGCATATTTTAACCTAGGATTTGTGGTCTCGCTTCTCGGCGACTGTTTCAAGGCTAAAGAATATCACGAGAAATCACTTGCCATCCACATAGAAATTGGCGACAGAGCAGGAGAAGCAGAAAATTACAGAGGCCTAGGAATCGTGTTTCAATCTCTCGGTGACTATGTCAAGGCTAAAGAATATCTCGAGAAATCACTTGCGATAAATATTGAAATTGGTGACAGAGAAGGAGAAGCAACAAATTACGGAAACCTAGGAACCGTGTTTCAATCTCTCGGTGACTATGTCAAGGCTAAAGAATATCATGAGAAAGCACTGGCGATCAATATTGAAATTGGTGACAGAGAAGGAGAAGCAACAAATTACGGAAAGCGAGGAATTGTGTTTCAATCTCTCGGTGACTATGTCAAGGCTAAAGAATATCTTGAGAAAGCACTGGCGATCAATATTGAAATTGGTGACAGAGAAGGAGAAGCAACAAATTACGGAAACCTAGGAACTGTGTTCCAATCTCTCGGTGACTATGTCAAGGCTAAAGAATATCATGAGAAAGCACTGGCGATCAATATTGAAATTGGTGACAGAGACGGAGAAGCAACAAATTACGGAACCCTAGGAACTGTGTTTCAATCTCTCGGTGACTATGTCAAGGCTAAAGAATATCATGAGAAAGCACTGGCGAACAATATTGAAATTGGCTACAGAGTAGGAGAAGCAACAAACTACGGAAACCTAGGAAATGTGTTTCGATCTCTCGGTGACTATGTCAAGGCTAAAGAATATCTCGAGAAAGCACTGGGGATCAATATTGAAATTGGTGACAGAGAAGGAGAAGCAACAAATTACGGAAACCTAGGAACCGTGTTTCAATCTCTCGGTGACTATGTCAAGGCTAAAGAATATTATGAGAAAGCACTGGCGATCAACCTAGAAATTGGTGACAGAGCAGGAGAAGCAGCAAATTACGGAAACCTGGGAATTGTGTTTCAATCTCTCGGTGACTATGTCAAGGCTAAAGAATATCTTGAGAAAGCACTGGCGATCAATATTGAAATTGGTGACAGAGAAGGAGAAGCAACAAATTACGGAAACCTAGGAACTGTGTTCCAATCTCTCGGTGACTATGTCAAGGCTAAAGAATATCATGAGAAAGCACTGGCGATCAATATTGAAATTGGTGACAGAGACGGAGAAGCAACAAATTACGGAAACCTAGGAACTGTGTTTCAATCTCTCGGTGACTATGTCAAGGCTAAAGAATATCATGAGAAAGCACTGGCGAACAATATTGAAATTGGTTACAGAGCAGGAGAAGCAACAAACTACGGAAACCTAGGAAATGTGTTTCGATCTCTCGGTGACTATGTCAAGGCTAAAGAATATCTCGAGAAAGCACTGGGGATCAATATTGAAATTGGTGACAGAGAAGGAGAAGCAAAAAATTACGGAAACCTAGGAACCGTGTTTCAATGTCTCGGTGACTATGTCAAGACTAAAGAATATTATGAGAAAGCACTTCCGATCAACCTAGAAATTGGTGACAGAGCAGGAGAAGCAGCAAATTACGGAAACCTGGGAACTGTGTTTCAATATCTCGGTGACTATGTCAATGCTAAAGAATACCATGAGAAATCACTTGCGACCAATATTGAAATTGGTAACAGACAACGAGAAGCAGCAAATTACGGAAACCTAGGAATCGTGTTTCAATCTCTTGTTGACTGTGTCAAGGCTAAAGAATATAATGAGAAAGCACTTGCGATCTCAAGGAAAATTAGGGACAAAGCAGGAGAAGCAGAAAATTACGCAAACCTGGGAAATGTGTATATTTGCCTTGGAAAATATGGAAAGAGCAAACATAATCTAGAGAAAGCACTCGCGATCGACATTAACATTGGTAGAAGAGCCAATGAAGGATCAAATTACAGACTCCTTGGAAATGTTCATCTATCTCTTGGGGATAATATCAAGGCTAAAATGTTTTTTGAAAAAGCACTTGCAATCGCAACTGAAATTGGTGACAGACTAGAAGAAGCAGCCAGTTGCGTACAACTAGGAGAAGTGTTTAACTTACTCCATGAATACTTCAAAGCGGAAAAATATCTTGAGAAGGCACTTTCAATAACGAAAGATGTTAAACACAATGAAACTGAGTACATTTGTTGTTACCAACTTGCATGGACGAAGTTATTGCAAGAGAAGTTCCAGGAAGCGGATTTCTATCTCTTTCAAAGTATTGAAAAATGTGAAGATGTGAGATGTTTTAATGCAGACAACGATGAAATTAAGATATCCTTAGCAGACAAGCATACACTTCCCTACCAGTTACTCAGTGTATGGCTTTGTGAACGTGGAAATCCTAAAAGTGCTCTTTATGTTGAAGAGCTGGGACGAGCTAGAGCCCTAGCAGACTTGATGGCAACTCAGTATTCCGCCGAAGAACATATGTCGGCTAACCCGAAATCATGGATTGGCATTGAAAATGCTATATTGAAAGAAAGCAACTGCACTTGTTTGTACATTTCTTACCATACCGACAGTGTGTTTTTGTGGATTCTCAAGACCAGCGGAGTCATTTCTTTCCGAGAAGTGACAGTGGATGAGAAGACACTTCACAAAAGATTAGCAAGTCCAGCTAAAAATGTGGATGAATTTTTTGCTATCATGGCTAAAAGTTTTCGTAGCTTTGGTATTTTACCCGAGGAGGTTTGTGAAGATCGATCTTTAAATGACATTGAGCCGGGTCAATCTGATTCTTCTAAGAAAGAGAGTCTCGCAGTTTTGCGACATTCAAAGGAAGAGGATGATCCCGAACCGAGTTTAACTTTGTTCCACGAAATGCTCATCAAACCTGTGTCCGACTTACTTGACGAGCCTGAAATCATCATTGTTCCTCATCGCAGCTTGTACCGTGTTCCATTTGCAGCTTTACTCGATAAAAGTGGGAGGTATTTATCAGAGACTTTTAAAATCCGCATCATTCCTTCATTGACGACCCTCAAGCTCATTCAGGACAGTCCTGCAGACTATCATAGTCAGACTGGTGCTCTGATAGTGGGTGATCCTGATGTTGGCGAGGTGATTTACAATGGACGTCTCAATAGGAACTTTGTACCATTGCCTGGTGCAAGAAAGGAAGCAAAGATGATTGGACGACTGCTAGGCGATCAACCTTTGCTAGGAAAAGAAGCAACGAAGCAGGCAGTACTTCAAAGGCTATCATCAGTGAGTCTGATCCATTTTGCTGCACATGGTAATGCTGAAAGAGGAGAAATTGCCCTTGCCCCACCATGCTCCACTACTGAGATTCCAAAGGAAGACGACTACCTTTTGAAAATGTCTGACATTTCACAAGTTCAACTGCGAGCGAAACTGGTAGTTCTAAGTTGCTGTCACAGTGCCCGTGGACAAATTAGGACCGAGGGAGCTGTTGGAATCGCTCGCGCGTTCTTAGGATCCGGTGCACGCTCAGTGTTGGTGGCACTGTGGGCCCTAGAAGACAGTGCAACAAAGCAGTTCATGAGTTGTTTTTACCATCACCTTGTTCGTGGAGAAAGTGCCAGTGAATCTCTTCACGAAGCCATGAAGTGGATGAGAGATAAGCAGTGGCTGAGAGGAAACGGCGTTTCCAAGGTTTCTGACTGGGCACCGTTTATGCTGATTGGAGATAACGTGACATTTGACTTTGGACTGTAATAGTAAGTTTAAAATAGCGAAGACAAAACTTATGATTTTGGTCAGTTGTTTGCCTGTCTCAAAATTAAAGCCAGTTTTGTTTCTTTTATTACAAGTAACGAAGTCAGGACCAAAATCGTAACGTGCCGCTTTGAATTCCTATTTTTTTGATAACTGGTTTCAGTCCGAACCCATTTTTGTGAGGAGATTAGATCGCTTATTCATGTGATATTTTTTTTTTTGCCAAAGCCGCCTATGCATTTAGAAACAATTTCAAGGGACAAAAAGAAGTCTTTTCAAGTTAGGTAGTCCAGCTATTCCTTCTCTGGGATATCTCACGTCCAAACATAAAGCAGTGTGTCGGGCCGACTTCACTACAGGCTAGGTTGGCTGATTGCAACTCGCACTGTTTTACTAAAGGGAAATCTGTTACATGATGTTAAGGCAAAGTTTTTATCGTTTTTCTTACATTCTGGTTTGTCTTTCTTTATGTTGTAGAAAGAAAAGACTTTGTCAATAGAGGAGACTATGGAGACAAAACCATGCAGTGGGCTAAAGAACTCCTGTGATTACAGAGGCTCTCAACATGGGGTTTCTTTGATGGTTGACGGTTATCGAAATGAAATTTCGCCCATGAATTAAACTTATATTAACTTTTGTGTTTTTAAATTTACTTTTGTGTTCTGGAGAATGTTTTGGTCTGTTTGTAATAAAATCATGTAATGTTTTTCAACGTACTATAAGACTTCTCATAATGTAGTAAATGATTAATAAAATATTAATATTTTGAAACCGGAAATACTGTCAGATGGAAAGACCAATAAGTGAGTTTTTGGGAGCAGAGAAACTGGTTTACTAGTTAAAACAATTCTCTGAGAGCCAAACGTCCAAGATGAGCAGTGAAATCATGAGATGAACGAAAATATCTAAAAGACCTTTTTCCATTTTAGCCCAATCTGTTGATTGAGAGCCAAATAAACATATTCTGAAGTTTCAAAGTAATTCACTTTGCATTGCAAAGATATTGCAAGTTGAAAAATGCTTATTTTTGGCCTTGGGAAATTGTCGTCTTGTGGCGTCACTGTTGGTAAGCGATTGCGGTTAATTCAAAGCCGTTCAGTTCTGAAATAAACCTGGGTCGGTGACTTCGTTTTCAGCAGGAAATGATGTTGCTTCAGCAGAAATAAAAATGAAAAGCAACATTTTGCAACAATTTTGCCCTTCTGCCGTAGTACCAGCCTTTCTTTCGACGCAGCCATTCATGGTCAAAATAATCAAACCATGAGAAGTCCAACTATCTCCACCCAGACACCAAATTTCGTACACCCATTCGTATACTGAAACAAAACTTTGTTTGCTGAACTCACCGCTCCACATTCACTATATTTTCTTAGCCAACAATATTCATGTCCTACAGTAAGGGAATCCACAGATCAATATAAATGGCTGTCAGTCAGGGGAAGCAGTGCCGAGATCAATATACGTCATTATTAAAAACTAGCAATGGTATATTGCAATTCCTTAGTTTTGATTGGTCAACAGGCAATGGTATATGAGCTCATATACCATTGACCACAATATCGTAGTTGATACGCGTCAACGAAAACAGCTGGGGAGCTGAAATATTGCAATTCTTTTGGGCGTTTTTAGTAAAACAATTATTCCACTCGCGCTTGTTGGATATGAGATCGTTATAGCCAACTCGGCGCCATCTCATATCCAACAAGCGCGAGTGGAATAATTGTTAATTAATTGTTGCTTGGGATTATTGTCTACTGAAGACACAGGCATGTGACCTCATTCGCATGTCCAAGAAGCATACTAGATTTATTTTCTTATTCTATCCAGACCACAGGGGGGGTACTCGAAGTATACATGACGGGGGGGGTCCGACGGGTCGGAGCTTCATATTGGAAACCGAAAAAAATACACAAGCCTGAAATTTCAGACCCAAAAAATAGCTGGAATCAAAATTTCCAACCCAAAAAAATACAAGACTTAAATACCTCAATACTGATTATTTCAATTTCTAATGCATGATTTTGCATTAATAAGCTTATGAAATTGGTATATCTGTTAATGTCTCTTCATCCTCCCTTCTACTCCACATTTAAAGACAACGAAAACCCGAAACGAAAAGTTCACTCGGAGATAAGACCAAAAACAATACGCGTATTTTTTGACCTAAAAAAATACAGGACAGATCTCTTGACCCAAAAAAAATACCGAGCGTGTAAATTTTCAACCCAAAAAAATACGTCGGACCCCCCCTGTCATGTATACTTCGAGTACCCCCCCCCCCCCCCCCCGGATCCAGACCACAGGTTAGGAAGATACGCCCTCTATATATCTGTTTAAAATACTAGCCATGGTATATTGCAATTCCCAAGTTTTGATTGGTTTACAGGCAATTGTTTATAATGAGCTCATATACAATGGACAACAAATATGGCAGGTGAACAAGTCAGTGAAAACAGGCAGGGAGCTCAAATATTGTAAGATAGCTAAGCGCACCACTCAACTCAGCGCTGATGGAATAATTGTTAAATATCTTGCGCTGATGACGGTGCTATTCCCGTTACCAATCCCTTTGTACAACGCTTGTTATGAATGAAAGCGAGGCTCTCGCTTCCGCTTACATCGTGTGTTGGATTTTCACAAGAACATAGCTTTTCGATTTTGTCGTTTCTGTCGCTAAGCCCTGTCATTAGGAATAAAATCTCAACTCACCATCACCATAGCAGACCTCAGCTAAATCGGATTGGAAAGTGTGACGTGCAAACTTATGCATTCACCACGCCTAGGCCAAAAAATGTGCCCACAAGACAATTTTCATTGAATTGTTGTACCAAAATTATGTACGCCTTATTGCAAACGTTAATTTTACTACTTCAAATATCTTATCAAAAATAAGTCGTTTCTAACAACATTAAATATTGTTACTAACCGTGTTTTTCATAAAAACAAAAGTGTCATGTTACAAACAAACAAAAGTACGCTTCTGAGTAAATATTTGTTAACGCTTTGTTAACAGTCACAAAATTACGTGTTGTCATGGTTTCGAATAGCCTGCGAACGCTGACGTATTTCCGGCTGTCGCCTGTCTCCGCGTTGTTTTCTCGGCGGAGACAAGCGACAGCCGGAAATACGTTTGCGTTCGCAGGCTAGGTTTCGAATAGAGTAAAAACTACATTGTTGCTTCTTCCGGGCACGCCAGGTGTTAATCTTTTGCATTGATGAATATTTCACATAAAAGAAAAGATCGCAAACGATACATGTTTGCTCAGGAATTTTTGAGAGTTTGTGGCAAGAAAACTTCCCAAATATTGTGGGAGACTCCGTGTCGCCCGCTGAAAATAATTTAATTCATTCGTAAAATTAGTCGTTTTGGCGTCTTGATCATTAGCGTTAATGTTTCACACATTTAATAATCTCGCTGACTTTTTCTTCAAATAACGGGTATTTGTGTTTATTTCGAATAGTTTTGCTGTTACTTAAGCAATGACGACGGCGACGCCGAGGACAACGCCTGGTGAAAAATGAGTTTATATTTTACTCTAGAATCTCGCGATTATTCAGATGTATTCAGCGTATCTGTCTGTTTAAGAACTGGCTCAAGCTAAATGTGTAAAGAGAGCATTCTACTCCAAATAGAAAAATCAAAAATTTGCCGTCGTGGTTCACGTTGTCCAGAATACGCAGAATTGAGTCATTTCACGTTGTTCTTTTGCAGAGAACGGCTAGGAAATGTACCAAGACTTCAAACGCACGTGCAGAGCTATTGTTCTGCTCATTAAACTTTTGTTTGGTGACGTTCTCGTTGCCGTTGCCGTCGTAGCTTGCTTAAGCTCCCTAATATTAAATCAACCACGATCGATACGGGCAACAGAATAAGAACTTGTCATTCCGTGACAATTAAATAATTGAATAAGTTTTTGTTTTTCAATGGAATGAAAATTTGCCTTTTGAACGAAACAAATCTTTGTTGAAAGAGTTCTGACGTGCACTCTTAAACATGCGCTAATAATTCTCTCCCGCTACCTAAAATCCAATATCCAACAGCCCGAAACGTTTCTCAAAAAATTAACTCTTGCACGCATTGCGTGCCTATGTTTCGGAATATCCTGAAACACATGGATCACAGACGGCGGTATTTCATTTTCCCACGAAATTGAAAGGTGAAAAATTACAGTATATTGTTCGAATTAGTTTGCAATTTTGCAAACAAATAATAGAAAAAAGTGAATGAATGATTGAGTATGTAATGTTGGATTGTTATGATTATCTACTCGGCGTTCCCGTAGTCTTGAAAACGGGTTCTTAAGAGTAATTTGTTGGCAGTAAAAAAACTTGAAAATCTTCTAAAAATCAGTTTTCCTTGCCTTGCCAATATTGAGGGTTTGAATTGGGTTTAACTGTTATCTGAGAATTGGTCTAAATTTTAACTGTCAGCTGAGAAACAGCCTTGGAGAGTTGGATTCCCTCTTTAAATAAAATTGTTATTATTACATCTTAGAAATGACGCGTTTGTAAGTCATAGCTGAAATATATAAAATGTACTGCTAGCCGAGAAACCGGCGGCCTGGCCTGTAACTTTATGTGGTAGCTGAGATGAAATCGTCGAAAATTTAACCTCTTACGTCCCAAGAGTGAGCAACATCAAATTTCTCCTCACAATATCAATACTTAATCAAAAGAAAAGATTTGAGAATCAAAAAAATGATCATCAAAGGAAAATTGTTTTGATCTTGTAACAAATTCTCCCAGCTAATACCAGTAAGAAAATATATAGAGAGCAGTCAGGAGAATTTGTGTGTGGATATTGGGGCCTCAAGGGTTGACTCAAAACTGAACCTGATTCTAGCTTCACCGTCGGCTCTTAGAATACTGAAGTGGTCTTTGTTAATTTTCTTTCGTTCTTTCTCTTTTTTTTCACGTTAGCAAAACTGCAATCCGCCTGAAATTCTTCATGTTTCTTCGTGACACCGCGGGTTTTCAGAAAATAATACTTGACACTAATATTAGAAATTACGCTGGAGTTTCGCTTCTTTCTGGATGTACAACCCAAGTATGAACTTCCGCTTGTTTTCTCCTTCAAAAAGACAGCGCTTTGTTGAACTTTAGCAGAATCTGTTTACATACTCGACTCCGACTAGTCTCCAAATCAATAACAAACGCTTTCAGTGTAAAAGAAAACTCACAAGGAAAATTGTGCTTGCCCATCTCGACACAATAAACCCAGACTGTGATGCAGGTTAAAAAAGGAGTTTTAAAATTTCAGTATTTTAGAAAATGAAAAATCTGAAATGAAATCTAACTGAAAAGTTTCATTTTTGAACTTCTCAAAGCAACTCGTTTTACGGATATCCGCGGTATACGTATTTTTACTTTCCAAAGCTAACAGCATAAAATAAGCCTGACAGTAAAGCTCACTCCATATACAAGACATACAAGCTGGGAAATACGTGTTGGTCTTTATCAGTCATTCATTTCAACTGACTTTGGCGTGGTGAGTAAAACTTCTCTTGTATTGTGTGCATTAACAGAGGGGGACATTGAGGCTACGGGGTATTGCGGTACTGAGCAATTCTTCATGCAGTAGTTCGGTAATTTCAATCTTTAATTGCGGTATTGTATTTTTCGCACCTGCGGTATGAGTTTTCTTTACGTTTATTTGGAAGCGGTGCTGCAATTTCATTGTTTTAAAGACCAGTTTAAAGACCAGTCGTGCCATTAATCAGTTCACGGTCTCGCCGCTCGTTTTTGCTTCGATTTTAATTTGCCCTTGCAACAACGAAACCGTCAGCTCATGCAGACTAACTATGACATTGCGTTATTTGCCGATTTTTCGGTATTGTGGTGTTCGGCCCACAATGTCCCCCTCTTTATCATGGTTGCCAGTTTCACTTAATAGCGAAATAACTTTTTATTTTTTCACCAAGAGATTTATACACGAAACTAGCCATTGTAATAAGTTTTAAGTGAAATGTGTACGTAGTTTAAAAAGCCCGTGCTAACAGTTCATCCATATATGTGTGATCATTCATGAATGGTCACTCACTCCAGCGTTAAAAGGAGCTTTGCTGAGAATATTTTTCAAAAGTGGGAAAAAACCATAATTCGAAGTAAACAAGCAGCATGTTTACGACTGAGGTAGTTGTCAATCTTAAAAGATGGATTACGAAAGACAAACTAGTAAAAAATTGCCATTTTTTTCAAGATATAGTCACTTTTCGTGGCGGAACCCCTTTAACGGGATTCCAATTTCTTCATGAAAAGTTTTCGTGTAGCCAAAGTTTATTCGTACATTCCAACATTTGTGAATTGAGCCGCAAAAATGAAATGCCGAGTGTAAATTGAAAGAAATCAACTCGTACTCTCGTAATGGATTCATCGCCAGAATTGCAGAACACAATGCTATTTGTATTCACAGAAGAGCGCGGAGACAAGGCAAGGTTTTGTAACGGCATTTCAAATCTACTCATTATATCTCTTTGAAACAGTGCAGTAAAAGAAGAAATGAAAAGCACTTAGAAGCAATATAATATAGAGATTCCATGTGAATTCCAGAGTTCTTTAGTATGTGTTTTATTGTTCATTAAAATACTTTGGTTTACAAGAAGAAGAAAGCAACCGTAAACCAAGATAAATATAATAATAATAATAATAATAATAATAATAATAATAATAAAGACGAATCGAGAAAGACATCCAAAAAATACGTGGAGAGATCTCAATCCTAACTGAAATCCTCCAAGGAAGACGTGTTAAGGAGAAGAAAAGAAGAGCTCTCATGAGAAAATATAAGATCAAATCCAACGACGACATCCCACCTGTCACGGAAAAACTGAAACAACAACTATTAGCGAAATCCCAGAGAATAAGACGCTTTGAGAAACGACGAAAGTTTTACTCCCAGAACAAAATGTTCAAAGAAAACACCAAAAGATTCTATCGTGAACTTGGGAAAAAGACCATCGAAATCTCCGAACCACCCGGGAAAGAAGCTCTTGAAAACTTCTGGTCTAATATCTGGGAGAAGGTAAAACGTCACAATGAGAGAGCAGAGTGGATAAAACAAATAGAGAATGATAACCAACAAACGCCCACTCAGGAATGGCTGGAAATATCCATTGCTGAAACAACATCTGCGATCAAAAAATCCAGCAACTGGAAAGCTCCTGGGATTGATGGAATAGCAAACTTCTGGATTAAACATCTGACAGCCTTACACGAAGATCTGACTAATGCCTACAACACCTGCATCGAAAACACAGAGGAATGCCCAAACTGGCTAACAACTGGTATCACTTACCTCCTCCCAAAAACCGAGGACACGGCAAACCCCAAAAACTACAGGCCCATCACTTGTCTTCCTACAATGTACAAGATCTTAACATCAATCTTGTCAGCTAGATGTTATAGCCACCTTGAGAACTACAACTTACTACCGTCCGAACAAAAAGGCTGCAGAAAAGGGAGCTACGGCTGTAAGGACCAACTCCTCATAAACAAAGCTATATTGGAAGATATGAAGACGAGAAAGAAAAACCTGAGTACAGCTTGGGTAGACTACAAGAAAGCTTTTGACTCCGTTCCCCACAGCTGGATATTAAAATGTCTTGAAATCTACAAGATATCACCAAAAATGAAAGATTTTATCAAAGCAAGTATGACCAAATGGAAAACAACCCTCACGCTTAACCATAACAAGGGAACAATATCTTCTCGTGAAATAAAAATAAACAGTGGTATCTTTCAAGGAGATTCCCTCTCGCCTCTCCTTTTCTGCATAGCTTTAGCACCTTTATCCTCTCTCTTAAATGAGAGTAACTACGGATACAAAATAAGCAACGCAAACATCACTCACCTGTTTTACATGGACGATCTGAAAACCTATGCCAAGTCTGATGAAGACCAGAAAGGCCTACTTAAAATTGTCAAAGGCTTCAGTGATGATATAAGAATGGAATTTGGGCTAGACAAGTGCGCCAAAGCTACATTCAAACGAGGCAAATTGGCGAAAACCGAAAACATTGAACTCGATGTTGGTACCACCATACAAGACCTCGACCAGGAAGGCACCTACAAATACCTTGGTGTGAATGAAGGAGATGGGATCCAACATGCAAAGATGAAAGAGAAAATCCAGAAAGAGTACTACCGTCGAATTCGCCTGGTGCTCAAATCCGAACTTAATGCTGCCAACAGAATTGACGCAATCAACACTCTTGCTGTCCCAGTCGTCACTTATAGTTTCAACATCATAAACTGGAGAATGGAAGAACTTATGAAGTTAGACAGAAAAACAAGGAAGTTCTTGACGATGGCAAAAATGCACCACCCAAAAGCTGACGTGGACAGGCTATATATCCCTAGAAAGGCAGGTGGAAGGGGTCTTGTACAATTAGAAATTACCTACAAAACAACTACAATTGGCCTAAACACATATCTCAACAACAAAGATGATAACCTCCTCAAAATTGCGAGAGATCATGACAGCGGCAAGAAAACAATGTCCATACACCACCAAGCCGAAAAATACGGGCGAGAACTCAGCTTACCAGAAGCTGAAGTGGTAGAGAATGAGCCAGCCACGGACTATGCCCGAAGGGTCAAGCTGAAAGCCAAACACCAAACTTTAGAACAACTCAAGAGCAAATGGGAAGAAAAGCCTTTGCATGGTCAGTACCCAAAAAGAACAAAAGAGAAGGATGTAGACCAAGACAAAACCCACAATTGGCTGAGTACACCTGGCCTCAAATCAGAAACAGAAGGTTTCATTATTGCCGCCCAAGATCAATGCATTAAGACCAACTACTACCGAAACAAGATCCTGAAAGATGGCACTGACCCAATGTGCAGAATCTGTGGGAAATTTCAAGAAACAGTTGACCACCTTGTCTCTGGATGCCCTGAACTTGCCAAGACAGAGTACATGCAAAGACACAATAAAGCTGCAGCATATCTCCACTGGACAATATGCAAACACTATAACATCAAAGTACAAGATAAACACTACGAACATGAACCAGCTACTGTGACAGAAAACCAAACAGCGACTATACTTTGGGACATGCCAATCCAAACCGACAAAGAGATTAAAGCAAACAGACCAGACATAGTGGTGAAAGACAAGAAGGAAAGAACCTGTCTGTTTATCGATATGTCCATCCCCACAGAAAGGAACACCTCCTTGAAAACAATGGAAAAACTCACAAAGTACAAAGATCTTGAGATTGAAATCGAGAAAATGTGGGGAATGAAAACAACAACTGTCCCAGTGATCATTGGAGCTTTCGGGCTTGTCAAGAAGGGAACAGAAAACTACATCAGCAAGATCCCAGGCAATATTAGAATAACAGAGCTACAGAAGACCGTCCTCCTTGGAACTGCTCACATACTTAGGAGGACCCTATCCATCAAGTAATCCAAGAGGAGGACGCTATCCATCAAGTAATCCAGCAGACTTATGACTGCCCTAGGCTCATGGATTGAACTCGGCACCATAAGTTAAAAATGGCAAGACTTTAAGGAATTATAGCAATAATAATAATAATAATAGCTGTAATAATAATAAGAAGAATAGCTGTACGAATCTTAAATAATAATAATAATAATAATAACTTTACGAGTGAGAACGTTCAAAGCAAAGCTGCAAAATTATGAACTCATCTTGTTTTAAGATAACTATTAAAAATAAACGGCACGCAATGCATGCAGAAGCGATGACGTTTCACAAGGGGTCTTAAAGAATTTTCAGGAAATTTGACAGAAAATTTCAAGAAAGGTAATAAAAAATAGCTGACAACTTCTGTGTTGAATGATTGTTCGACAAAAGTTGCGTTATGTTGCAGGGAGATATCTGAAACTGACGACATATGATACAAGGTCAAACGCCGTCTTGAAATTGTTGAGCCCTTTTGTTTTTAAAAAAAATTAAAGATTTCTGTTTACTAAATCTTATAAAACACATCAAATATAATTAGTCTCTTTCACTTATACTTAGAATTAGTCCTTTCTAACTGCCCGGGAGTATTTTGCTTTAAGTTCTACGCAGTGCTTTCTTGTTGAGTTAAACTTGATTTCTTTGCTACTGACGTTTATTCCTGAACAACTTCTGTGTTGAATGACTGTTTGACAAAAGCTAAGCTGCGTTATCTTGTAGCGCGACATACGATACAAGGTCAAACGCTGTCTTGAAAATGTTTAGCCCTTTTCTTTTAAAAAATGTAAAGATTTCTGTTTACTAAATCTAATAAAACACATCAAATATAATTTGTCTCTTTCGTTTATACATAGAATCGGTCCTTTCTAACTTCCCGGGAGTATTTTGCTTTGAGTTCTACGCCGTGATTTCTTGTTGAGTTTTACTTGAATTCTTTTCTACTGACGTTTATCCCTGAAGTTAGTTCCAAATTCTATTCGGTTCTAGAAAGATCGGTCGATTGCAACAGACAACAGATTCCGTCCACTCGCACGACGACAAGAACAAGAACAGAAACAATGCAACTAGTTCCCAATGCTCTTCGGTTCAATTCAGGGAATAATCGCGCTCACACCGTAACACCAAAAATTCCATAAATTCCATCGATTTTCCGCTTTACAGCATTAACCGATGACGTCATTTTATGACGTCATCGCTTAATGAAGGTGTTTGAAGTCATCCAAAATTTAGACAAACAAAATAGACTCGCAACAATTTCCTTCTACACGCGGATCGACGGATTTGGCCTTTAAAAGCGCAACCTTTGTGATAAACTGAGCGGATCCGCTGGTTTCGAAATGCAGATCGCGGATGGGACTTGTAAGAATTTTGGCCCGGATTCCGGACTCTTCCTGTATTGAAATTCCGATCATGGATAACAAACAAAGTTCGGATAACGGACCCGTGGTTGGCCTTGGTCGGTGCAATTAGCATTTTGTCCTTCTCTGATTTTGTTTTCGGACAAGACTCATACAATCTTTGACCTCATTACGTTGGAATTTTACATTTAAACAAGACAGACAAGCATTATGCCACGATTTTAAAAAAAAAATATTGATATAAAAAAAAGAAACATCTGCCTTGCACTGCAGTGAAATTAGTATGGGTAATGATCAAATAGCGAGGAGTGAAATTGGGTATTAAACGTTTTTTACAGGACCAAAGCAAACTGGACTAATGAAATTCAAGCGAAAATGTACGCCCTGGTACTGAGACATAAGAAACGTTGCCACGGCATGCACGCTAAAATTTCGCCATATTATACCACAGAAAGTTTTCAAGTGGTACAGATCCTTATTTGACCGAAATAAGTTGCTATAGCACGCATCGGTGGATTTGTGTACCCTATTCATTCCCTCCCCTACTTATTTTTCAGTTGCACTGACACTAACAGAACAAGGCGCCATGAACAACATAGAAGAACTCATAGACGCCATCGCTATAGCCTTAATTGTTGCCACTTTCCTTCTCAAAACTGGTCGTGCTCTAAAAGCCATCGAGCTATGCAAAGAAAGCTTGGTTCTGCTAAATAATGAATTGCCAAGTGTAAGAAAGCAGGTTGGCAAATGGTTTTACATGAGAATCTATGAAGCAATGTACGAAGCGTACCGTCGTATCCACGATAATACAAATGTAATAACACATGGTAGAAAACTTCTCGAAATTTACTGCGAGTGTGGTATGACAGTAGAAGAAGGGTGGCTTAGTATAGCACTGGCGCAGAACTATGAGAGTCGAAATGAGTATCTTGAGGCAAAAAACCTTTATGAGAGAGCAATCACTATCATGAGAGAAATTGGAGACAGAAACGGAGAAGCATTAGCATATGGAAACCTAGGAACTGTGTTTCAATCTCTCTGCGACTATGTCAAGTCTAAAGAATATCTCGAAAAATCACTTGCCATCAACATAGAAATTGGTAACAGAGCAGGAGAAGCAGCAAATAACGGAATCCAAAGATGTGTGTTTGAATCTCTCGGTGACTATGTCAAGGCTAAAGAATATCACGAGAAAGCCCTTGCAATCCATATTGAAACTGGCGACAAAGCAGGAGAAGCAGTAAGTTACGGAAACCTAGGAACTGTATTTAACTCTCTCGGTGACTATGTCAAGGCTAAAGAATATCTCGAGAAAGCACTTGTGATCAACATAGAAATTGGTAACAGAGCACGAGAAGCAGTAAATAACGGAAACCTAGGATGTGTGTTTGAATCTCTCGGTGACTATGTCAAGGCTAAAGAATATCACGAGAAAGCACTTGTGATCAACATAGAAATTGGTAACAGAGCACGAGAAGCAGTAAATAACGGAAACCTAGGATGTGTGTTTGAATCTCTCGGTGACTATGTCAAGGCTAAAGAATATCACGAGAAAGCACTTGCGATCAGCATGGAAATTGGTAACAGAGCACGAGAAGCATCAAACTACGGAAACCTAGGAATTGTGTTTCAATTTCTCGGTGACTATGTCAAGTCTAAAGAATATCTCGAAAAATCACTTGCCATCAACATAGAAATTGGTAACAGAGCAGGAGAAGCAGCAAATAACGGAATCCAAGGATGTGTGTTTGAATCTCTCGGTGACTATGTCAAGGCTAAAGAATATCACGAGAAAGCCCTTGCAATCCATATTGAAACTGGTGACAAAGCAGGAGAAGCAGTAAATTACGGGAACCTAGGAACTGTGTTCCAATTTCTCGGTGACTATGTCAAGGCAAAAAAATATCACGAGAAAGCACTTGCTATCCGTATTGAAACTGGTGACAAAGCAGGAGAAGCAGTAAGTTACGGAAACCTAGGAACTGTATTTAACTCTCTCGGTGACTATGTCAAGGCTAAAGAATATCTCGAGAAAGCACTTGTGATCAACATAGAAATTGGTAACAGAGCACGAGAAGCAGTAAATAACGGAAACCTAGGATGTGTGTTTGAATCTCTCGGTGACTATGTCAAGGCTAAAGAATATCACGAGAAAGCACTTGTGATCAACATAGAAATTGGTAACAGAGCACGAGAAGCAGTAAATAACGGAAACCTAGGATGTGTGTTTGAATCTCTCGGTGACTATGTCAAGGCTAAAGAATATCACGAGAAAGCACTTGCGATCAGCATGGAAATTGGTGACAGAGCAGTAGAAGCAACATGTTACGGAAACCTAGGAACTGTATTTAACTCTCTCGGTGACTATGTCAAGGCTAAAGAATATCACGAGAAAGCACTTGCGATCAACATAGAAATTGGTTACAGAGCAGGAGAAGCATCAAACTACGGAAACCTAGGAACTGTATTTAAATCTCTTGGTGACTATGTCAAGGCTAAAGAATATCACGAGAAAGCACTTGCGATCAACATAGAAATTGGTTACAGAGCAGGAGAAGCATCAAACTACGGAAACCTAGGAACTGTATTTAAATCTCTTGGTGACTATGTCAAGGCTAAAGAATATCACGAGAAAGCACTTGCGATCCATATTGAAACTCATGACAAAGCGGGAGAAGCAGTAAATTACGGAAACCTAGGAAGTGTATTTAACTCTCTCGGTGACTATGTCAAGGCTAAAGAATATCACGAGAAATCACTTGTGATCAACATAGAAATTGGTAACAGAGCACGAGAAGCATCAAACTACGGAAACCTAGGAACTGTGTTTCAATTTCTCGGTGACTACGTCAACGCTAAAGAATATCTCGAGAAAGCACTTGCTGTCCACATTGAAACTGGTGACAAAGCAGGAGAAGCAGCAAATTACGGAAACCTAGGAAGTGTATTTAACTCTCTCGGTGACTATGTCAAGGCTAAAGAATATCACGAGAAAGCACTTGTGATCAACATAGAAATTGGTAACAGAGCACGAGAAGCATCAAACTACGGAAACCTAGGAACTGTGTTTCAATTTCTTGGCGACTATGTCAAAGCTAAAGAATATCTCGAGAAAGCACTTGCTATCCACATTGAAACTGGTGACAAAGCAGGAGAAGCAACAAACTACCGAAACCTAGGAACTTTGTTTACATCTCTCAGTGACTATGTCAAGGCTAAAGAATATTACGAGAAAGCACTTGCGATCACCATGAAAATTGGTGATAGAGAAGGAGAATCAAAATGTTACGCTTGCCTAGGAACTGTGTTTATATCTCTAGGGGAATTTGTCAAGACTAAAGAATATCTTGAAAAAGCACTTGTGATCAAAAGGAAAATTAGGCACAAGGCAGGAGAAGCAGAAATTTACGAAATGCTGGGAAATGCGTATAATCTTCTTCGAAAATATAGAGAGAGTGAGCAAAATCTACAGAAAGCACTCGCGATCAACATTAACATTGGTAGCAGAGGCAATGAAGGATCAAATTACAGAAACCTTGGAAATGTTCATCTATCTCTTGGGGACGATATCAAGGCTAAAATGTTCTTTGAAAAAGCACTTGCGATCGCAATTGAAACTGGTGACAGACGATCAGAAGCATACAGTTGCACACAACTAGGAATAGCGTTTAACTCGCTCCGTGAATACTTCATGGCGGAAAAATATCTTGAGGAGGCACTTTCAATAATGAAAGATGCTGAAGACAGTGAAACTAAGTCCAGATGTTATTTTCATCTTGCATGGATGAAGTTAGTGCAAGAGAAGTTCCAGGAAGCGGATTTCTATCTGTTTCAAAGTATTGAAAAATGTGAAGATGTGCGAGGTTTTAATGCAGACAACGATGAAATTAAGATATCCCTAGCAGACATGCATACACTTCCCTACCAGTTGCTCAGTGGATTTCTTTGTTGCGAAGGAAATCCAAACAATGCTCTTTATGTTGAAGAGCTGGGACGGGCTAGAGCCCTAGCAGACTTGATGGCAACACAGTATTCCGCCGACAAACATATATCGGCTAATCCGCAATCATGGATTGGCATTGAAAATATTATATTGAAAGAAAGCAACTGCACTTGTTTGTACATTTCTTACCTTGCGAATAGAGTGTTTTTGTGGATTCTCAAGACCAGCGGAGTCATTTCTTTCCGAGAGGTGACAGTGGATCAAAAGACACTTCACAAAAGATTAGCAAATCCAGCTAAAAATGTGGATGAGTTTTTTGCAATCATGGCTAAACGTTTTCGCAGCTTTGGTATTTTACCCGAGGAGGTTTGCGAAGATCGATCAATAAATGACATTGAGCCGGCACAATCTGATTCTTCTAAGAAAGAGAGCCTCGCAGTTTTGAGACAGGCAAAGGAGGAGGAAGATCCCGAACCGAGTTTAACTTTGTTCCACGAAATGCTCATCAAACCTGTGTCCGACTTACTTGACGAGCCTGAAATCATCATTGTTCCTCATCGCAACTTGTACCGTGTTCCATTTGCAGCTTTACTCGATAAAACTGGGAGGTATTTATCAGAGACTTTCAAAATCCGCATCATTCCTTCATTGACGACTCTCAAACTCATTCAGGACAGTCCTGCAGACTATCACAGTCAGACTGGTGCTCTGATAGTGGGTGATCCTGATGTTGGCGAGGTGATTTACAATGGACGTCTCAATAAAAACTTTGTATCATTGCCTGGTGCAAGAAAGGAAGCAAAGATGATTGGACGACTGTTGGGCGATCAACCTTTGTTAGGAAAGGAAGCAACGAAGACGGCAGTACTTCAAAGGATATCGTCAGTGAGTCTGATCCATTTTGCTGCACATGGTAATGCTGAAAGAGGAGAAATTGCCCTTGCCCCACCATGCTCCACTACTGAGATTCCAAAGGAAGACGACTACCTTTTGAAAATGTCTGACATTTCACAAGTTCAACTGCGAGCAAAATTGGTAGTTCTAAGTTGCTGTCACAGTGCCCGTGGACAAATTAGGGCCGAGGGAGCTGTTGGAATCGCTCGCGCATTCTTAGGATCCGGTGCACGCTCAGTGTTGGTAGCACTGTGGGCCCTAGAAGACATCGCAACAAAGCAGTTCATGAACTGTTTTTACTATCACCTTGTTCGTGGAGAAAGTGCCAGTGAATCTCTTTACAAGGCCATGAAGTGGATGAGAGATAAGCAGTGGCTGAGAGGAAACAGCGTTACCAAGGTTTCTGACTGGGCACCGTTTATGCTGATTGGAGATAATGTGACATTTGACTTTGGACTGTAAAAGTAAGTTTAAAATAGCGAAGACAAAACTTATGATTTTGGTCAGTTGTTTGCCTGTCTCAAAATTAAAGCCATTTTTGTTTCTTTTATTACAAGTAACGAAGGCAGGACCAAAATCGTAACGTGCCGCTTTGAATTCCTATTTTTTGATAACTGGTTTGAGTCCGAACCCATTTTTGCGAGATTAGATCGCTTATTCATGTGATTTTTTTTTGTTGCCAAAGCCGCCTATGTATTTAGAAACAATTTCAAGGGACATAAAGAAGTCTTTTCAAGCTAGGTAGTCCAGCTATTCTCTCACTGGGATATCTCACGTCCAAACATAAAGAAGTGTGTCGGGCCGACTTCACTACAGGCTAGGTTGGTTGATTGCAACTCGTACTGTTTTGTCTTTCATGTTGTAGGAAGAAAAGACCTTGTCATGCAGTGGGCTAAAGAACACCTGTGATTACAGAGGCTCTCAACATGGGGTTTTGTTGATGGTTGACGGTTATCGAAATGAAATTTCGCCCATGAATTGAACTTATATTAACTTTTGTGTTTTTTAAATTTACTTTTGTGTTCTGGAGGATGTTCTGGTCTTTCTGTAATGAAATCATGTGATGTTTTTCAACGTACTATAAGACTTCTCATAATGTAGTAACTGATTAATAACGAATATTAATATTTTGAAACCGGAAATACTGTCAGATGGAAAGACCAATAAGTGAGTTTTTGGGAGCAGAAAAACTGGTTTACTAGTAAAAACGATTCTCTGAGAGCCAAACGTCCGAGAGGAGCAGCAAGTTAAAAATGCTTGTTTTTGGCCTTGGAAAATTGTCGTCTTGTGACGTCTGTGTTGGTAAATCGTAAGATTGCGGTTAATTTAAAGCCGTTCAGTTCTGAAATTAATCTGGGTCGGTGACTTTGTTTTCAGCGGTAAATGATGGTGTTTGTGCAGAAATAAAAATGAAAAGCAACATTTTGCACAATTTTGCCCTTCTGCCGTAGTACCAGCCTTCCTTTCGACGCAGCCATTCATGGTCAAAATAATCAAACCATGTGAAGTCCAACCATCTCCACCCAGATGCCGAATTTCGTCAGTAAGGCACTACCTCTCTGGAACCTCTATTTTCATTCGCCCGCTGTAAACACTACCTCTATTGTTATTCAGGGCTAGGGGCATTGTTATGACCTGTTATCTATTGTTTAAAGAACCAATGAAGTATCTAGTTCCGAGAGGTAGTGGGCGACCCAATTTTGTACACCCATTCGTATACTGAAACAAAACTTTGTTTGCTGAACGCACCGCTCCACATTCATTATATTTTCTTAGCCAACAATATTCATGTCCTCCAGTAAGGAAAACCACAGATCAAAATAAATGGCTGTCAGTCAGGGGAAGCAGTGCCGAGATCAATATACCTTACTATTAAAAACAAGCAATCGTATATTGCAATTCCTGTGTTTTGACTGGTCAACAGGCAATGGTATATGAGCTCATATACCATTGACCACAAATATCGTAGTTGATACGCGTCAACGAAAACAGCTGGGGAGCTCAAATATTGTGTGGTTCCAGAAAATATCCATACCCCCCCATGGAAGGGATTTGCTCCATGACCCCCCCCCCCCCCCCCCCACCCCTCTGGAAATTCCAATTTAGCTTCATACATTGCTTTAAATTTTTGGCTCTTCAAGACCCCCCCTCCTCCCCAAAATTTCCAATCCCTTCTGTGGGGGGAGTATGGATATTTTCTGGAACCACACATTGTAATTCTTTTGGGCGTTTTTAGTATTATTCCACTCGCGCTTGTTGGATATGAGATCGTTATAGCCAACTCGGCGCCATCTCAAATCCAACAAACGTGAGTGGAATAATTTTTAAATACACTGTGTTGCAGTAAAAACAAATTCTTGCTCGGGATTATTGTCTACTGAAGACACATGCATGTAACCACATTCGCATGTTCAAGAAGCATACTAGATTTACTTTCTTACTCTACCCACACGAGGTTAGGAAGATACGCCCTCTATATACAGCTACTTCGAGAAACGTTGTTGGAAAAAAAGCACAAAACTG
The DNA here is from genome assembly GCA_963693305.1 of Meandrina meandrites. Classification (NCBI taxonomy): domain Eukaryota; kingdom Metazoa; phylum Cnidaria; class Anthozoa; order Scleractinia; family Meandrinidae; genus Meandrina; species Meandrina meandrites. Next base: position 23,707,890 of record OY855914.1, read on the forward strand.
CACAAGCCAATCCCAAAAGATAGTATGGGTAGATGTATTGAGCTACTGCACGTGTTGAATACTAATGAGATATAACAACAAAATTAGCGCAAATTTCAGGTTTTCTTTCTTTTCAGACATGTAGAAACAAAGTACGTTTAGCCCCTCTGAACTTTAGAAGAATTTTCCTCACTCAAAGAGATGCAACAGTAAAAGTAGAGCTACAGATATAGGCCCCTGAGAGGAAAAACAAATTTTCCATGTGCAAAAAGACAAACTTGTAAATTCCCTTTTGGCCAATATGCAAAATTCAAGTGAATACCCAGACCACCTTTCGGTCTTGTCACATACACTTTGATGTTTTTTTCTCCGACAACCTTTCTCAAATAGCTGTATCTGTTTATTTAACACTAGGCATGGTACATGTATATTGCAATTCCCGAGTTTGATTAGTTTACAGGCCATTGTTTATAATGAGCTCATATATGATGGACAACAAATATGACAGGCGAACGAGTCTGTGAAAACAGGCGGGGAGCTCAAATATTGCAAGATAGCTACGCGCACCACTCAACTCGCACTCATGGAATAATTGTTAAAAATATCATATCTTGCGCTGATGACGGTGCTATTCCCTATACCAGTCCCTTTGTACAACGCTTGTTATGAATGAAAGCAAGGCTCTAGCTTCCGCTTACATCATGTGTGGGATTTTCACAATCAATTAGCTTTTCAATTCTGTCGTTTCCGTCGCTAAGCCTTTAGTCATTAGGAATAAAATTTCAACTCACCAAGTCATCCTCTGAGTCCACATCTTCATCTAGGCTGACAGTGACAGCTAAAAGCAGTTGAAATAAAGGTGCAACAATGTTATTTTAAAGAGGAATCCTTTGTTAACAATATTTGCCACATTACCATAAGCGCTTCAGTTTGTGATCGAGCTACAAAATTATCAATATTCTGAATATTGAAATAACACGGCATGATAAACTTTTTGCTATAAATTCAAGCCCGATGTATTATATACTTAATTTAAGTGATCCGGGTTTAAAAACTCAAAATTTTACAAAGAATGTATGCGCTTTTGGGTGCTTTTGCCACCCAGAAATTTTGCAGTTTTTGAATGCTAGTATTTCCTTCAGAGGTACACGCAAAAAATATGAAAATTTTGCCGATTATTAAGTTTCATAAGCTGTTTAAAAATCCGGAATCAATTCGTATATAGCATGATGCCCTCTCTACGCAAAGTTGTATGCTAATGAGACAAAACATAAATAACATATGAACTATATGGGGAATAAGTCCTTGCTGGAGCCAAAGTGGCCTATAACACAAGAGTTTATTCCGTTTGACCATAAGAAACTATAAAAACTGGGCGCCCTGGGCAACCCCCCCCCCCCTCCCTCTAAGCTGTCCCAGGTCATACTCCCCCCCCCCCCCCCCACCCTTCCCCTACCCCTACCATTGCTTAGTCTAAGCCCCTGGGGACCCCACCCACACCCAGCAGGTCACTCAGCCATTGTTTCATCTAATGTCTCTCGTATTCAGCACAAAAGACATTGTGCCTCACAAAAAATTGACATAATTTGAGGTACCGTAATGATTCGATTTAGCGCCCGGGGTGCTTATTTACTTTTGGCACCTCAAGGGAGGGCGCTTATTCGAGACAGGGCGCTTATTCGGGACAGGGCACTTATTTAATTTTTTGAGAATCAACCAAATGTTCAAAACAAAACTTTAATAAATATTAAAATAACTAACAATAATACAATCTGTAACAGTAACAAATTGTTGAAAGTTCAGTTACTTTTAAAAGAATTGTTCATTTTAGCAGTAGATATATAAATGTACGGTACGGTACGGTGAATGTTCATGAGTTTATCCACGGTATTTAACAATAACAAAAACTGTAAGAATGGGGGCGCTTATTAGAATGTGGGCGCTTATTTTCCAAAAACATATTCTATGGGGGGCGCTTATTCGGAAGGGGGCGCTTATTGGAAGGAGGGCGCTAAATCGAATCAATACAGTACATGTATCTTGGCGAAGTGGCCTTTTGAGTTTTCCATGCATTGGTCTATCAATTTTCTCATAGGCAATAGCGCTCATCTTTATATTTAATTATTATTATTATTTTTTAAAACAAACATCTCTGTTTCGTTGGCCTTTGCCGCTCCCCCCCTCCCCACGGGGGTAGCTACTACCTAAACAAACTATGGGTGGTATAAAAGAACCACTGGAACGCATTAAAATGTTTCAAGGTTGAAAGAACAATTTACGTGAATGTGAGAGCAGTTAACTCAATAAAAAGAGAAAAAAGAACAATGGCATAAAAACTTAAAAGAGCTTTGTGTGTTGAACATTTATGTGAAAATCAACATGACTGACTTAGGCCTGGTTTAAAAGTCGCATTTTACATGCGCCGAATCAAATTGCCGAATCAAGTGCATGTTAAATGCGACGTTTAAAACAATTACATGCGAGTTCAGTCGAATATTCAACTGTTCCAGTTTCATTGCCGTTCATAGCTGTTCTTTGCGGAGCAAGAACGTGAAATGACCAGAAATCACCAGAATTCCGGCACTTCAAAGAAAATGCGCTATTTCCAGAAAAAATAAGGTGGTCTGCCACTGATGAAGAAAATTCTCATAGGAGTCAACTGTCATCAACTCCCATCCTTGTTTGGCCCGGGTTTCAAACAGCATGCTATGGCTTTTAAAATGGCTTCGTTTCTTTGACATTTCGGAGGAAGATTTAGAAAAATATTTATGCATATGTTGTGGTTTAAATTTATCTTTGGTTTAAAAATTTTCAAACCAGTTTGATTTTGGTTTTTCATCATAATCTGAAACAAAGGGAAATCAAAATCAAACCAGCTTGAAAATTTTTAAACCAAAGATAAATTTAAACCACAACACATGTATTTGTATAAATGAACTCCTGAGAAGACGTTTTAAAAAGACAGTCACAACTCCAAATTGCTGAATAAATTTGCCATCAATTTCCTGCGTGCATGTATGCCCAGCCTCCACACACCCCTCCTCCCCATGGTCAAAAGTCCTCACTAAGGGAAGACAATTGCTGCCAAATTACCCCCTGCCTACATGTATGCTGGCCTGCCCCCACCCCCCTCCCCCACCCCCTGCAACACTGACAGGTATAATTATTAATTTTATAGCACAGGGTGATAAGAGCTAGACCCAACTTGGAAGTGCTTAGCTTCAAAATTGCCAAAGAACACAAATCAAAATTAATAAATGTTCAGGAATATCTTCTTAAAACTGTACCTTCTGGAGGAAGTTCCTCTAGGAAACCTTTCATTTGGCCATGTTTCTGTTAGAAAAGATGCAGAACACTGCTTATTAACCTTTAGTTACTACATGTAAGCTGTATATTGTCACAGCAACTAGTTTGAAACTTGTTTAGTTTTTATGTATCCCTCTCTTAGCTTAATTCAAATAAGAACCTTCTATTCCTAGGGAATTAAAACAATAAGTTTGTAACCAGTATATATTGTGTGGTTCCAGAAAATGACCATACTCCCCCAACAGAAGGGGTTGGAAATTCCAAGGGGTAGGGGGGGAATCTCAAAGGCCAAAAACATATTTTTTTATTAAAGGAAAATCATGAAGCTTAATTGGAGGGGGGTCCTCCCCAGCAGTCGAGATGCCACTGTACAATGAGTTTACAAGAACACTCTCAGAAGCTTACTTGTGTTAACTGAAGATCCCGGCTAGCTCTTGTATTATCGGAACTTGCTGGTCTGCTAATAGACTCCAAACTGGAAGAAAATATCGACAATTAAGATAAAAGTGAAAATTAGAAACTGAGAATCACTGCATGATTGATTGATTGACTGATTGATTGATCCATCTATCCATTGATCCATCGTTCAATTGATTGCTCAATCTGTTTGTTTATTTGTTGATATTTATACACATTTATGGCATTTCTAGGCAGCATATTAGGACTCAAAAGAATTAACAGATCTATGACAACTCTCACAGAAAATGTTTTATCTTGAGTCTCCAATTTACAGACCGAATCTCCTGGTCTTCGGTATGGGTCGCCGAATCTCCCATACTCCGTTTTGCATAAGCTGTACTTATAGGACACCAACCTTCCTTCCGACACGATTTCCATGACAACTTCGTTGAAGATTTATCTAGCAGTGCAATCCCGAACGGGAGTAAAAACTTTCTTTACTCCACAACGGCTTCTCATCTTTTCTCCACACCAGGAAATCGTTTAGCTCTTTCACGAATGCGATTGATAGATCTTTCAATCTAAATCGTCTCCGTACATCTGCTGCCTACACTTAAACATCGAAACAAACAAACAAACTGTGGCTGAATGTGGGGGCTATGGTTGAAAGTTGGGGGAAGGAGTGGTGGCCTAATTTTTAGTGCGTTGGACTCCGGATCGAACTGTCCGGGTTCGAGCCCCGGCCGGGGCACTGCGTTGTGTTCTTGGGCAAGATACTTTACTCTCATAGTGCCTCTCTCCACCCAGGTGTATAAATGGGTACCCACGAATTTACTGCTGGGGGTAACCGTGCGATGGACTAGCATCCCATCCAGGGGGGAGTAGAAATACTCCTAGTCGCTTCATGCTACGGAAACCGGGATAAGCTCCGGCCTGTTGGGCGACTAGGCTTGTATGGACTTAACCTATGGCTGAACGTGTATTTTGAGAGATTTAGACTCTGAGTTTTATATTCTAAACTTACAAGAAAATGTTTTTTTTTCTCCAACAGAAAGGTTCTCGGTACACTCAAGCAAGCGTAACACAAGTGATTTTGATAATTAAATCTCAGGAGGGCATATCAGGGTAAGGGGCAACGTAAATAAATGAAACGAACAAAAATTGTACCATTCTCTAGAGTCTTCACATAATTCTGGATTTCATGGAAGGAAAAAGGCTACCAAAGTATAAGTCATATTAGGCCCCTCCATATTTAATGCATTTTCTTTGATGCGTTTTCGCCTATCGACTGTACATGTCTGCACAGATACGACGCCGGTCTCCACTCCAAACAGCCTTTGCAAATGTTATTTTTTGGTGTGTGAAAACGTTGAGCGTTTTCAGCCGTATCACTGTGGACAATAGGCGACATTACATTGGTTCTGCGGAAGCACAGAGTGGGCTTTTGTAGAGTAAAAAAAGTTACTACTTAATTATATTGATACACAACAGCTAAAGCGTGCCAACCACTTTAAACATGTTAAATTGACTGATTGTTTGATTTATTCACCGATTGATTGATTGATTGATTGACGTTTTCCGTCTTTTCAGTTTGTTTTCAGGAGTGACAATGAGAACAGTGTGGATCTCTCTTGGAGGAGCGGTGTTTTTTGGTTTTTATGAAAAAGCTAAAAATGTCCTACAAGATAAACTAGAACACTAATGGGCTAGTTAATTGACAACTGGCATTTGTTATCTTATTTAACTAAATTTTTCTCAGTAGAAATAATAAAAGTCCAATCTTTTAAGTGTAATGTTTTTATAGTCAACAGAGAAGAGAATTTAAGAGTAATGACCAATTGCAGATGGACTCAAGTTTCGAATTATTTAAGTGTTGACTTTTGACTTCGGTCTGTACGCAAAATTGCGACCATTTGTGATTCTTTTTTCCAAGGCTTAACGTCTGATCTTGATCCTCAAAACGTACTTAGTAAAACTCTGATATTTTAGGAGAAAGGAGAGTCGCGTATAGGGCCGTATTGGGTAATGATGACGTGAGGGGCATTTCGCGGTTCTGCCGTGAGCAAATTTCACATTTCATTTGCGATCGTGTCATTTTATTCGGTCGAGCGATTCAAGATGGCGGCCATAAGCGATCCGCAAGCCGGTTACACGTCAAAGAAAAGAAGAAACAAGAAATCATGTGCTTTTATTAGCGCTGAGAATAAAAAAATACTTTTTTGGTATTAAACACAACCTTTTGTTTGTTCCTTTATTGCGCAACCAACAAGTTGCGATGTATATACAAAGCCACAACTTAAGTAAATATCTGATAAATTAATAACTTTTTTCACTCGATAATGATTTAATCACACGCTTTTGATGTCGTGACTGGGGCAGGAACCTATGACTGGGTCTTAACACGAAATAAGGAAGTAAGGCTATTCACCAGTATCGCAACGAAAAGTCTTGTTTACACTGAAAACCATCTGATGGATACAATGTTAAATAAACAGCTTTTGCAGTATTCACAGTGGAGCGGATCCCGGATCCCGAGGTGTTGAAAAGGGGGGGGGGGGGGGGGGGGGGGGTCAAAATGATGAAGTTGCGCCCAATATTGTTCGAAGAAGGGGGGGGGGGGGCTTTATTTCACCAATGAGGGGGGAGGGGGAAGTAGATTCCTCTCGATCCACCGCTGTACACTACGTTCTACTCTTTGGCCGTTTCCCAAGTTCTTTGTCACGATCTGAATCCTTCAAACTGCTACGTGAACTCAATTCTCCCCTGGAGCGGCTGCCATCCTGTCTACTTCGATTGGAAATAGCACCACTTGAACTCTGTTGACTCTTAGATCGGCTATCATTCTCATTATCTGGAGTAGTGACAGCGCTTCGGTGTGAGTTTTGTCTGCTGTCAGATCTTGTGTCATCATTGCCGTCAAGTATCGCTAGCGTCGGAGGCTCCTCGTGAATCATGTCATCGCCAGCTCTGGCGGAAGAGAGGGCTGACATTACACTCTCTGACACTGTGGTACTTCGTGATGTTGTTCTTGAGCTTATGTCGATCAGCCTGGCTAATATATCCTCTGACAGGCCAGCCTAACGGAAGCAAACAAACACCGCTATTTAAAGGAGCTCTGTCACGGGGATTTGGCCGATTTTTGGTCTAAACTGTTCTGAAATTAGTGGTAGGCAGCTTAACCCACAAAAAACATTATCTTTGAACATCAAAAAGAAGATATAACCTCAATTTGTGGATAGAAATCAAACTATGGCTGTAAATATCGATTTTTTGAAAACGTGTGGAGAGAACTTGAAAAGTTTAGCCTCAATTTTTCAAGTTGCAATCCATTCCCGTCCTAGCCATCTGCAGCTAAAGACGCTTGTTAACAGTTTTGGTGCTCTTATGTAGCAATATTTAATAAAAACGGACCATTATTCTTTGGTTTCCTTCGACACAAATATATATTTTGCATGGGACTTTGTTTTGAGTGAGAAACATTTACGGCTCACAAGGGCGCTCAAAAGACAGGAAAATGATGATGTAATATTGCTTTGATGGTAGTCTATTCAAAAACCTTCTAATTTGTTCAAGCAAGAGCGAACCACTCTTGGCCGAACTTAGTCTAGAGCGCGCATTCAAAATACGAACCGCGCGGAGATTTGAACGAGCGCGAACAGGGTAACGCCTGTGAACAGACCTTGCAACGGTTACGATAAATTTATAAAATTCTCGACAAGAGTGAAAACCTTAAACTTAGTGAAAATGTTTTGGTGTTGGCGCAGTGGCGAAAGAGCCTGCGAGCACAGACGGATTTGGCACGCGGTGGCAAAATACGCGACTATGGAGGCTGCGCAGTCTCGCGGCTACTACTGGAGTCCAGGCTTCTGCTCACCTCAGATTCGTCACCAGTCTTCCTGTAGAGAGTTTGAAGCTCATCCTCGATAGCTAACAATCTATTCTTCATTTCTCTCATTTCTTTCTCCTCTCGGAGAATTCTCTCTCCCAGTCCTACAAATGAATAACATTGGTGAAAATGTACAACATTCAGAGCCTGCAACGTTTATTTACGAACTAAAAACAACGATCACCAGGAAAGAAACTTCTTGAAACATTTTTTGGGGCGAAATGTCGTGATGTCTAAGCAGCACTTGGAAACATCAGCCTCGCCTTTTCAAGTTTGTTCATATTGTAATCCATTTCCATCCTCGCTATCGTTAGTCATCCTCAGTTCATAATGAGTTCCCGCTGTTTATTGACTACTATTCAATATTTTTAAATCAAACTTTCGTTGCTGTGTTTTTTGTTACAGGTAAGTGACACTTACCAATGGTATCGACATTTTTTACACTTGACCCATCCTAAATAAAGAAATTAGATTTTTAGTCAAAATACTTTTTTACTATCAATAAAGGAATCGTAAACTGTAAATTGTCAAAACTGATTTAGTACAAAATCACAAAAGGGACTGAAGATTGTGCAGAGGCTCGGGGACAGCTTAGTGATGCCTAGGTATTCTTTCTTCAATGGTGTTATCGAACGCGCAAGGGGAGCAGTATGGCCGCGAATTTCACTTATTCTTCAAGGGTGTAGTCAGCTTTCTGAAAAGTTGTAGGCCTGGGCAACCAGGCCGTTAAGGCCGCTTCTAGAATTTGGATGGGGGGTGGGGATCGGGAATAGCGAAGTACGCGAGTGACGTCATGAGACAAGACGCAGACAAACAAACCGGAATAGCGGACGATTTTAAAAACACTTTCTATAACAGCCGGTGTTCCTAAAAAACTTTTTTGAAACGAAAACTTCGCCTAAACTCCTTCTATTTCTCTCAGAACACAATCATGGATGTTGTCTGAGCCTCGCGGGGGGTATAATCATTTGCATTTTATTTTTAAACCTCGTGCGCTTCCCTATCGGAAGTATGTTCACCTAAATTTTGACACTTCAAAACATAGATTGGGCGAATGTTCACTCATTACTAAATACATAGAGCACTTGTCTTTAACGACACATATCTATCACGTGACTACGCAAATGTCTCTTGCTAGGTGAGACTGTGTTATCGCGTAAGGGTAGTTGCGATATTTATAATTGTGTATATTCTTTTCTATTGAGTCTTGAAAGTATTTCAGCCTGAAATGCTCTCTACTGCACATTTAAAATTACGAGTGCACTAAAATATTTGTTGGCCCGGGCCTACGGGCCTATAAAGGCTCGCTACTTCCCTGTTTAAATCTTTGACAGAGTATGTTTCGTTCTGGTTACTGATATACCTGATTTACCTGTTCTACCTGATTTACATGTAACTAACAGTTGTGCAGAGATTTCCTTCGATTTAAAGGTAATTTTGTACATCGCAAATAATTTCACAGATCGTGATCACTCATATTTCAGAATAAAGGTTTACAACAAGAAAACAGCCGACTACTTACTTGTGAGGAGTTGTCAAGTTCTTTGTGAGGTGTCCAAGATTTTTGACTTGCCAGTAAGTCGATCTCTTCCTGTGGTATTAGTTCCTGGAGTTTGCTGAAAAAACGAAAGCAACACAAGATTAACATCTTGTTTGATTGTTTGTTTGTTTGCTTTCTTGTTTTATTGCATGTCTGTTTTGGTTTAACAATGTTTTACTTCACAATCTACAAACCAGCGGTACCAAGTCCTGAGAAAAAGGGGAAAAATAGCCTCTCTCTTCGCAGTTCTGCTGGCTTAGTATACCATTAAAGTAGAAGGGGAGGGGACCTTGTTAGTTTTGGTGCTTTTGGTACGATTAGAATTAGCGGATTAAGTAAACGTGTTGGTAACATGTGTATTGAATGGAAAATTTGATGAAAAAAAGGCCGAATTCGAAGAAGTTCAAATTTTTAAAATAGCGTACTGAAACTGTGCACATTTAATCACACCTGTCTATATCGGCGATTGAAGCAAGTGACTCGCTGTCCAGTGTGAAGCCTTCGCCAGCTGGTAACGACAGTCCTTCTGAGTAAGCATTCTGTTACGAAAAAAAAAATATTTACTTGACAAACATTTTTACTACATCTTTTATCTACAGATGTATGCTTGTTGTACAAAAAAGAGAATTTTTAGCATACGACAAAGGCCAGTTTGCTATTGGCACTGTTTACTGAACACGTTTACAACATATATTTGTACAAATACAAAACTATCCACTTTCTTATTTATCCTCGATATTCTAATATATTTTTGTCTTCTTTTCATTTTGCTCACTGTAATGTTCTGTGTTGCTGTGTGCTTTACCGACCTTAATTTGTATTACATAATTGTAACACTGGCTGCCTGCCCTTTTTAACTCTACAGTTATTTCAGGCAGCCAGACCCTTAATTATTTATTTATTTATTTATTTATTTATTTATTTATTTATATTCTCTTTTGTAAAATTTTTTAGGGTAAATAAAGTTGTTGTTGTTGTTGTTGTTATCAAGTGACAAACGAATAAAACAGATTTTTTTGCCGTTTGCGCGTAAAAAAACGTGATGCTAAGTGCATTAGAGGCAATTATAATGATAGCCGTTGATCTACAGGGCGGAAGGCAGGGGGGGGGGGGGTGCGATGGGTGCGTCCGCACCCCCTTACGCGCGGCAAAGGTCCCCTTAATCTGAGAGGGAGGGTTAAAATGACTCTCAGTATGCAGGAAAAGTGAACTTCAAGAACTTGATTTTTCAAAGTCTCCCAGGGAAATATACTCCCGGATCCCCTTTAGACGCTCACGCTTCCGACGCTCGCACCCACCGAAGCAAAATCCTGTCTACGGCACTGATATATACTGATGTGGGGAAAAATATGTAACGATTACGATTATATTTTCACATACAAACCTCAACCATCAGAAGATCTGTTTCATCTGACAGAAGTTCTTCTAAACGTTTTTTCTCCGCTTCCGTCATGGGAATCACATTCCCCGCGTCAGCAGCCAGCTACAGCCAAAAAACCAATAGAAAGGTTTTAGAGGAAAAAAAAAAGAAAAACAGTTTAAGATATGAATACTACGCTGCTAGAGAAGATTGCCATTTCTCTTGACATTTTCGCGGTAAAATCCGCCTTTTGAGAATGGGACAAACGTATCGCAAGCTACAAATTTTGTATGGGAATTTCAGGAATTTCGATATCATATAACTTTCAGAAATATGAATGTCTGCGCTATTTAATGAATCAAACACTTACGATATTAGGTAAATGATTCACTGATGAAATTTGGGGGGTGTGGTGTGGCTGGAAAACCCGTTATATTATCGCGTTTTTTCATTTTCTATACATTTGCCTGCAGAAACTGTGCCGTTGTCTGCGGGAAAATTTGTAGACATAAAAGGAAAAAAAATTACCTCGATGTTTCGCTTCACAAAGTTTTGTTCTTTTCCTTTCGTTCTAGACTGCTTGCTTCCCCTTCTCTTGCGCGTTTTCTTGGAGCTCTTGCTTTCCACGTCGTCAATATCTTGCTCTGTCCATGAATCACAGCTCGAGCTGAAGCCTGGAACGGAAGTACATCCACACATGTAAAACAGTCTGCTTTATGGCTGAGCTAAGTTAACAGTAAGATTTGCGGAGTTTGGTAATTGTTAATAAGTCAGTTAGAGACGTTAAACGAATCACGGCAACAACGGCAACGATAAGGTAACGAAGCAAAACGTTTAATGAGCAGAACAGTGGCTCGACACGTGCACATTTTGGTTGGGTACATTTCTCTGTCGTCCTCTGCAAAACAACGTGAAATCGCCAAAATTCTACATATTTTGTAAAGCGTGAACCAGGCCTCAGTTGTTCAAAGGGTGGATAACGCTATCCACCAGTTAAATCAATATCCAGCGGATAACTTGGTTTGTTTTGTCAAAACTCATCCACTGGATAGCGATTTATCCAGTGCATAATGTATACGCCCTTTGAACAACTGTTGCCAGAACGGCAACTTTAATTTGCCATGTTTCTACTTGGAATTAAACGCTGCCTTCAAATATTCGGCCAAGGATAGTTCTGACACAGTTAGACACGCTGAGTACATCTGGTCTATATTCAGCTTCTTTTTATGTTTTTCTTTGCTCAAATAGTGGATAACGCTATCCACTAGATAAATGACAATATTTCTACTTGGAATTAAATGCTGCCTTCATATACTCGGCTCAGGATAGTTCTGACGCAGTTAGAAGCGCTGATTGCATCGGGCCAATCGCGGGATTCTTGAGAAAAATATATAGTCATGTTAATTATAATCGACATTGTCCTCGGCGTTATCGTTGTCTTTCTCCCACTTGTACCTTATCACATGGTAAGTCTATATAGAAACCCATGAGATAACAAGTAGGAGAGGTGTTGTTATTGGCGGAGGACCTTCTACATCTGGAACTTGACGGAAGAGGGGGCAGGTTTTTTTTGGCGGGGGCGGGCGGGGGCGGGGGTAATGGTGTTTTTCATCTGAATTTTACCGACTAAACTTAACAACTGGTCATCGATGCACAAAGCCTTCACTGCCAGCTGAAATATGGTCAGCAAAACGAATTGACAAGCGAACGTTGCAGCGCGCAGACAAATGTCTGCTTCATGTTTCACGGCTGCACGAATCCAGGTTCGTTCACAGGCTATCAACTTCAGGATTAATCGGGTCGCCCGGTGCACCGGCATACCTCTGTCCGACGGAGAGCCAACGTTCTCTTGACGTTCATTAGGGATGGGCTGTGTGGCAAACAGCGGTGTCACTGGTACAGACTCAACTTCGTCTGCAAACAGATAAAATAGAAAAAAGCTTCTGTTAGTTTAGGTTAATCAAATAACAGCGAGCATTTCATACATAGATCACTGTTCCATCTAGAAATTAAGGCATTCCTCTTAAGCCAGCTTCAAGATTTTTTCGAAGTTTCTAAAGAAGAAATCTCATGACATTTTCTCTGAGAGCAAAACTACTTTTGTATAGAATTGGCTTGTGCCGCATTGAACTTATTGCAGGTTTGATAAGCCTGATACCAGCTAGAAGCCTTTGCAAAAAGCACTGTTAAAAGCTGACTACAAACAATACAACCAAGCATTATAGGCGCAGAATATGAAGAGTCTACACATTATAAACTTTGTAATTAGTTATAGGCAAGCAATGCGTGTAAAAGGAATAACGTGTGCGCCTGAAGCCTTGTGGACCCATGGTGTTATAAAATATTTTTTTGAAAGTTCTGTAAGCCTCACTTGCCCTTGCTCTCTTGATTAATTTGATGAGTTTTATGGCTTCCGATTGCTTTAAACTACCAATCAGATGCCTTGAAAACTATGGAAGGCGGGGTATCAACCGTTGCATGATTCGTAATCAAACGTCAGAGTTTGAAATGGTTTCAAACAACGTTTCACAGCTGGCGATAGATAAATTTTATGGCGACAAAAATGTAGTCAAACTTAACTTTTCGTACAGGAAATGCATTTTAACGATTTTTGTGAGACCTTACTTTCAATTTCACGCCTTCTGGGTTTGTAAAACCGGTTGAAACTGAACGTTTCATTGATCGTTCGTATGAACCGTTGTGCAACCGGAAGCCATCAAACTAATCAAAACCCGGTCAAAAAGATGTCGGGTGGCTACGGTTCGAGGCGTTTGACTGTACTTAATTTTAATTATATTACATTGCCAGGCGCTTTTTACATGCCCCTCTGGCTCGGATATTGAGGGCAACCTCATCCCGCGTTTTCACATAAATAAAATAATTGATTTAACTTGAGACTTGCTCATTTGTGATGTGGTATTAAAATTCATAAATAATATCTTACTTTTGGCATAAAACTATTTAGTACATATTACCTGGCAAATTATCATCTGTAGGTGGACCAAGAGCCAGAGCATGTGCCACACCCAGCTCTATTTTGCCATGACCCTCTTGTTCTCGCAGCTCATCCAGCTGGCTTATCTCTTCTCTCCACTTCTTTTCCAATTGCCTTCTATGAGTTTTGATTTCTTTTTCTTTCTGTTACGATGAAAAAACCCACCAGTTTTACAATGAATGGACACAAACGTATCTACAGTCATTTCCCGTTATATCGAATTTGGTTACAATGATAAAACCCACCATTTTAACAATGAATGTACACCAACGTATTTACAGTAATTCCCCGTTATATCGAACACTCGATTATCTTGAGCTCCGCGCTATCTCAAACAAAAGTCATTTCGCTTGAACTTGGTCGTATTTTTCAGTCATTAACTGTAAAAATGACCCGGGGGGGGGGGGGGGGGGGGGAGGGCTCCCATATGGAAGGGACGGGGATGCTCGTCGGAAATTTTGAATTTAACCCCTAAAAGAGACCAATCTGGGTGTGGTCCAACGTTATGCAGACCCCTAAAAGAATAAATATAACGAATCAAAATTCTTTCTTTTTTGTTATTTCTTCGCGTGCAACCCTGAACGAGACCGTGACGGCTAAAAATAATGACATTTTGCCCAGAACACCCTAAGCGAGACCGAAATCCGAAATTTACATCCCTAAGCGAGACGACGAGCATCCCCGTCCATTTCATATGGGAGTCCCCCCCCCCCCCCCCCGGGAAAAATGAACTCGAACAAAGCGCTATATTGAACAGTTTGCGGTTTTCCTTGACCTAATCGTTTAAGTAGAAGCGCTAAAGGATTGTAGTCCTAAACTTACATTTTTATGCACCTTTAAGCCAAAATTCAGGGATTTTTTCTAGCTCGGAGAATTTTCAAGAATTTTTTCACGAATTTCTTCTTTCGGTTTCGGAGTGGTCATGACGTCATTGTTAAGGGTCGCACATGTCGCGAGGATGCGATGAGAGAATTTATGTCCAATAAGTGTTGGCGCCAAATCAGCATTATCCTTAAGAAATGTAGAAACAAGTTTGACTATTTAGTACACGAGATGCTGTTTATAAGACAGTTAAAACGCAATCTAAACATGCAATCGGACTCCATTCGTGGGAAAGTATTTGTTAATCTTTTTTTCGCACGCGTCATGACGACTCCGAGACATCGAATCTTATCGTTAATTTTTGCTTGTCTGTTATGAAATGCAAATGCAGTTAAAAGTGATTTAACAAATCCTCTTACAAAATAAAAGATACTTGACAGATACTGAAAAGTTTACCTTGAGTTTATCAGCAAGAATTGCATCCAGTTTTCTTATTCTCTCCAGTCCCTTTCGTATTTTTGGATCCAGGTTAGCTTCAGCACTGCTGTCATCTTGAGACTCTTCATGTTTGACTACATGACCACTTTTATCAGATGCGCCGGCGTCTAAAGTTTGTTAATTAACCCAAAAATAAATGAGTTCACTTTTAGTTATGAGTAACAACGTTTCCTGTAGCCAGAAGTGTAGCTGCCTTGAGTAATACAACGGATCACTTCAGTGAATATCTGTTCGGAAGGACCGCTATTCCCTCAGATTCTCTTTAGTCAAATGCCACCTAGAAGCTTCGTAATATGGGATATATAACACGTATTGTTCTTGGAGAAGTGAAAATGTTGTTTTGAGTACGGGAAAGTGGAGGGGAACGGGGAACGGGAGCCCGGGAGAAAACGGGAGGGAAGCGGTAGGAGAGAGGGCTGGAACTGGGAGAAAATGAGAAAAAATTTCGGCTCATCCTCGGTGTAAGAACCTGTGAAACTCACCGGTGACGTAAAACAAAGAACGAACAATACAACAAAGATCTGGCAAAACAAAGAGAAGGAAAACAATATCTCCAAAACAAAGAAAAATATCACAGGTTCTTACACCGAGGTAAACCCAAAATTTCGCAACATTATATTTCGGAATAGATATGAGACAAAGGGGAGAGAATGGCTACGGAAAGGGGTGGGGGCCGGGAGTAAAAGGTACGGGAGGCGGGAGGTCCAGGCCCCCTGTCCCCCTCAAAGGATAAAAGAACAACGGCTCGCAAATTTGGGTAATGAGATTTTGTTCCCTAAACGTTTTTTCCACTTCAAAATTCAGCTAGAAAATCGGAAACGATTTAACTGAGCTCCACAAACATCCCTTTAACTGCGTCTGAGGTTTGCGGGGCTTATTTATTTTTTTAATTTTTTTTTTCGGAGGGAGGGGTGTGGGGCTTACGGTATAAAAAAACTATTATTCAACAAATGTGCGTTTTCAAAATATATATGTTCAGAACGATATTGTTATCCGTCATCCGTTCATAACAGAGATCCCGCGATATATATGGGTTGCCAAGATTCGTCAGAAGTCTCCCAAAGCGCTGTATATAACCACAGTTTTTCTAACCGCAAAATGTGTTTCGTCGACAATTTTGTCGAATAGCAAAATAATTATCCTGCTCAATCTTGCAGAATATCGTCTGATTTTAGCCAACTCGGCCTACGACCACGTCAGCCAGGTATC
The DNA here is from genome assembly GCA_963693305.1 of Meandrina meandrites. Classification (NCBI taxonomy): domain Eukaryota; kingdom Metazoa; phylum Cnidaria; class Anthozoa; order Scleractinia; family Meandrinidae; genus Meandrina; species Meandrina meandrites. The sequence goes on from OY855914.1 coordinate 23,723,884, forward strand.
AGGCGATATTTCGCAACATTAAGCAGGTTAATTGTTAATTACTGTTAATTAATTGTGGTTTTATCAATAATTATTACCAGAGACTTCATCCAACCCTTCCTCGTCTATTTCTTCCTCAACACTAACACTGCTGTTCGCCGTTGTAGTTCTTTCAGCCATGTCTTCCAAAACGACATCATTCTCAACTGGGGAGATTATCTATAACAGTATGAATAGAAATGGTCTGAAATCTGAACTTGATGACATTAATTAGAAAAATATCTAACGTCACGATTGAAAAATATTTGCGTTTTATTTTTATAATATATTTTTGACAAGCGCTCATATCTCGTGATCGTTTGTTTTGTTCGCCCTAAAATTTGAAGCTTTATAACATTTTATTTCGATTGCAAAAATCAGAAATATCGGTTGAGATCTACATGCCCAAAATTCGATTTAGAAAAGATCACCTCCGTTCCCAATACCAGACTTTTCTCGGCCGTTCCAGAGCCCATAATTTTTCGGTTGCAGATCTCTTAGCAGCGGACCGCGTATTTTGAATTCAAAATGGCTGCTACAAAACAAAACGCGCGTTAGCAAATAGCATTTTTGTGTTGTTCTCCAGTTCGATGTAGGGGGCACCCTGTCGTCGCTATAAAAATGCTTTTGAGTTTCGCTAATCGGGCTTCTTATTTTAAAAATTAAATGCAAACCTCACTGACAAAATGTAACAAGTTTCCAGCGCACTTTTCCCCAGATAGTTGGTAGTGCGACCGATAAAATGCAAGGCAGTTGATTCAGCCATTAAGAATGTTACCAATCAGGAAATTTTCCACATTTTTCACAAGGCCTTCAATACGATAAGCAACGGCAAAACACAGACACTACTTCCGCATCTTGAGGAGTCGGCGGCTTTCCACAGGCCAACAAGACCCCATGTCCAATATACCCGCAATGTAACGATCCGTTTAAGGCAAAATCAGTTCGTTCGATTCGTACGGATCTTTAAGGACCCTTGCGGTCCGTAGAGTAGAGTTTCTGTTCGTCCGATTGGTACGAATCGTTAAGGGCCATTATGGTCCGTAGAGTAGAGTTTACGGATCGTATATGTTGCATCTCATTAAATCAAAGAGGCCATGTGTGTTAACGGATCGTTCGATTCGCAATTCGTGCATCTCACTAAATCAACAGTAAACAACTTTGGCAGGTAGTTGAGTGCGGTTTGAAATTCTTGCTTGAAAGGGATTATTATATACATGTATATTCCTCGGTCTTAATGTGGAAAAATACCAGAAATGTTTTCTATAACTTTTAGCTGCACCGAAGAACAGTGGCGCTGAAGAAGCCAAATGCAAGTCGGCGAAACTAATTGCGTGTTCGCGTGCGGTTCATTATCCTTGCTCGAAAGGGAACATTGATCGTAGCAAGAGTGCGCTAGTAGAAACAGACAAGATATAAGTGTATATTCTTCGTTCTAAATATGGAAAAACACAAGAAATGCTTTCAATAAAACGCGTGCGGTTCGCCGTAATTCTTGCTCCAAAGGGAATATTGATCGTAGCGAAAGTGCAACCAGTAGAAACAGACAAGATTAAAGTGTATCCAACAAGACTAAGAATCGAATTAGAAATATGATTCTCAAACTCTATAATAACTCAAAAAACCATAACTGTGATGGTAGTTTGGAAATTCGATCTCACCCCTCTGACGAACAAGCAAATTTACACTTCCTCACGGTGGTCTAAGGGAATTTGGAAAAACAGAGGGAGAGAGAGAAAAAGACGGCAAAACCATGATAGGGCATGTAGGAAACCCGTGTGAAGAAACTGTAATATAAAGCAAAAACTGTACGATTTCTGCAATTTATAGTCTCCGTATTATGCAGTGCCTTTTATTTTAGCGCTGTATAAAATTCGCGAACGTCGCGCAAAATTGACGAGTGTATTTTTCCCAAGGAAAAAGCTTTAAAATAGACGGAGAAAACTATGAGTTTAAGGCTTCCGGTGCAAAAAAAATTTCGGCTTCATCACTAGTGTCACCATTCTTTATTTTTGTTACGGCTAAATGTGAGTAATACCAAATTACATTCGCTTTCGGTGGTTAATTTTAGCGGGTTAAAATTTCGTGACGGAAATGTTAACGGTGCATGAAAACAACGAAAATAAAACACTCGCGAAAGTAAAAGATATCAGGGTATAAACCATTTTGAATGTGTAGATTATTAAAAGATTTGATTTCACGACAAAAAGCTCTTCTTTAAGGAAATTGTGATATAAAAAAAAAGAAAACTCATGTAATTCTGACATTAAAAAACATCCTTTGAGTCTCGCTCCGTTATTTGACAAAACTTGCTTACAAGTGTGTTTTTCACATTTGTCGTGTTCCGAAATATGTTTTGTGTTTAACAAAGGTAAATACTTTTAGTTTTCATAACAGGGATGGATGCAAATGTGAAAGGAATGAACCCAATTTTCTGTGCAGTCAAAAGTCTAAGAAATTAGTCTTTCTGATTCCTACTATTGGGTACTACCTGGTTTTCTATATCAGACCTCAGCTAACTCGGATTGGAAAGTGTGACGTGCAAACTTATGCATTCACCACGGCTAGGCCAGAAAATGTGCCCACAAGAACAATTCCATTGAATTGTTGTACCAAAATTATGTACGCCTTATTGCAAACTTTAATGTTACTACTTCAAATACCTTATCAAAAGAAATCGTCTCTAACAACATCAAATATTGTTACTAACCGTGTTTTTCATAAAAACAAAAGTGTCATGTTACAAGCAAACAATAGTACGCTTCTGAGAAAATATTTGTTAACGCTTTGTTAACAGTCACAAAATTACGTGTTGTCATGGTTTCGAATAGCCTGCGAACGCTGACGTATTTCCGGCTGTCGCCTTTCTCCGCGTTGTTTTCTCGGCGGAGACAAGCGACAGCCGGAAATACGTTTGCGTTCGCAGGCTAGGTTTCGAATAGAGTAAAAACTACATTGTTGCTTCTTCCGGGCACGCCAGGTGTTAATCTTTTGCATTGATGAATATTTCACATAAAAGAAAAGATCGCAAACGATACATGTTTGCTCAGGAATTTTTGAGAGTTTGTGGCAAGAAAACTTCCCAAATATTGTGGGAGACTCCGTATCGCCCGCTGAAAATAATTTAATTCATTCGTAAAATTAGTCGTTTTGGCGTCTTGATCATTAGCGTTAATGTTTCACACATTTAATAATCTCGCTGACTTTTTCTTCAAATAACGGGTATTTGTGTTTATTTCGAATAGTTTTGCTGTTACTTAAGCAATGACGACGGCGACGCCGAGGACAACGCCTGGTGAAAAATGAGTTTATATTTTACTCTAGAATCTCGCGATTATTCAGATGTATTCAGCCTATCTGTCTGTTTAAGAACTGGCTCAAGCTAAATGTGTAAAGAGAGCATTCTACTCCAAATAGAAAAATCAAAAATTTGCCGTCGTGGTTCACGTTGTCCAGAATACGCAGAATTGAGTCATTTCACGTTGTTCTTTTGCAGAGAACGGCTAGGAAATGTACCAAGACTTCAAACGCACGTGCAGAGCTATTGTTCTGCTCATTAAACTTTTGTTTGGTGACGTTCTCGTTGCCGTTGCCGTCGTAGCTTGCTTAAGCTCCCTAATATTAAATCAACTACGATCGATACGGGCAACAGAATAAGAACTTGTCATTCCGTGACAATTAAATAATTGAATAAGTTTTTGTTTTTCAATGGAATGAAAATTTGCCTTTTGAACGAAACAAATCTTTGTTGAAAGAGTTCTGACGTGCACTCTTAAACATGCACTAATAATTCTCTCCCGCTACCTAAAATCCAATCCAATAGTCCGAAACGTTTCTCAAAAAATTAACTCTTGCACGCATTGCGTGCCTATGTTTCGGAATATCCTGAAACACATGGATCACAGACGGCGGTATTTCACTTTCCCACGAAATTGAAATGTGAAAAATTACAGTATATTGTTCGAATTAGTTTGCAATTTTGCAAACAAATAATAGAAAAAAGTGAATGAATGATTGAGTATGTAATGTTGGATTGTTATCTACTCGGCGTTCCCGTAGTCTTGAAAACGGGTTCTTAAGAGTAATTTGTTGGCAGTAAAAAAACTTGAAAATCTTCTAAAAATCACTTTTCCTTGCCTTGCCAATATTGAGGGTTTGGATTGGGTTTACCTGTTATCTGAGAATTGGTCAAAATTTTAACTGTCAGCTGAGAAGCAGCCTTGGTGAGTTTGATTCCCTCTTTAAATAAATTGTTATTATCATATTATTGAAATGACGCGTTTGAAAGTCATATCTGGTATCTGAGATCTACAAAGTGTACAGATAGTGACCAGCATCAAATCTCTCCTCGTAATATCAATACTTCATAAAAACAAAAGATTTAAGAATCAAAAAAATGATCACCAAAGGAAAATTGTTTTGATCTTTTAACAAATTCTCCCAGCTATGAAATGACGCGTTTGAAAGTCATAGCTGAAATCTATAAAATGTGCTGCTAGCCAAGAAACCGGTGGCCTGTAACTTTGTTTGGTAGCTGAGATGAAATCGTCGAAAATTTAACCTCTTACGTCCCAAGAGTGAGCAACATCAAATTTCTGCTCACAATATCAATACTTAATCAAAACAAAAGATTTGAGAATCAAAAAAATGATCACCAAAGGAAAATTGTTTTGATCTTTTAACAAATTCTCCCAGCTAATACCAGTAAGAAAATGTATAGAGATCAGTCAGGAGAATTTGTATGTGGATATTGGGGCTTCGAGGGTTAACTTAAAACTGAACCTGATTCTAGCTTCACCGTCGGCTCTTAGAATACTGAAGTGGTCTTTGTTAATTTTCTTTCGTTCTTTCTCTTTTTTTTTTCAGGTTAGCAAAAACTGTAATCCGCCTGAAATTCTTCATGTTTCTTCGTGAAGCCGCGGGTTTTCCGAAAATAATACTTGAGAATAATATTATAAATTACGCTGGAGTTTCGCTTCTTTCTGGATGTACAACCCGAGTCTGATCTTCCGCTTGTTTTCTCCTTCAGAAAGACAGCGCTTTGTTAAACTTTAGCAGAATATGTTTACATACTCGACACCGACTAGTCTCCAAACCAATAACAAACGCTTTCAGTGTAAACGAAAACTCACAAGGAAAATTGTGCTTGCCCATCTCGACACAATAAACCCAGACTGTGATGCAGGTTAAAAAAGGAGTTTTAAAATTTCAGTATTTTAGAAAATGAAAAATCGGAAATGAAATCTAACTGGAAATTTTCATTTTCGAACTTCCCAAAGCAACGTCCGTTTTTACGTTTTACGGATATCCGGTATACGTATTTTTACTTTCAAAAGCTAACAGCATAAAATAAGCTTGACAGTAAAGCTCACTCCAAATACAAGACATTCAAGCTGAAGAATACGTGTTGGTCTTTATCGGTCATTTATTTCAACTGACTTTGGCGTGGTGAGTAAAACTTCTCTTGTATTGTGTGCCTTAACAGAGGGAGGCATTGAGGCTACAGTATTGCGGTACTGAGCAATTCTTCATGCAAGCATTTCGTTAATTTCAATTTTTTAATTGCGGTATTGTATTTTTCAAACTTGCGGGATGAGTTTTCTTTACGTTTATTTGGAAGCGGTGCTGCAATTTCATTGTTTTAACGACCAGTTTAAAGTCGTGCCATTAATTAGTTCACGGTCCCGCAGCTCGTTTTTGCTTCGATTTTTATTTGCCCTCGCAACAACGAAACCGTCAGCTCTTGCAGACTAGCTATGGCATTGCGTTATTTCCCGATTTTTCGGTATTGCAGTGTTCGTCTCAATGTCCCCCTCTTTATCATGATTTCCAGTTTCACTAAATAGCGAAATAACTTTTTATTTTTTCACCAAGAGATATATACATGAAACTAGCCGTTGTAATAAGTTACAAGTGAAATGTGTCCATAGTTTAAAAAAGCCCGTGCTAACAGTTCATCCATATATGTGTGATCATTCATGAATGGTCACTCACTCCAGCGTTAAAAGGAGCTTTGCTGAGAATATTTTTCTAAAGTGGGAAAAAAACATAATTCGAAGTAAACAAGCAGCATGTTTACGACTGAGGTAGTTGTCAATCTTAAAAGATGGATTACGAAAGATAAACTAGTAAAAAATTGCCATTTTTTTCAAGATATAGTCACTTTTCGTGGCGGAACACCTTTAACGAGATTCCAATTTCTTCATGAAAAGTTTTCGTGTAGCCAAAGTTTATTTGTACATTCCAACATTTGTGAATTGAACCGCAAAAATGAAATGCCGAATGTAAATTGAAACAAATCAACTCGTACTCTCGTAATGGATTCATCGCCAAAATTGCAGAACACAATGCTATTTGTATTCACAGAAGAGCGCGGAGACAAGGCAAGGTTTTGTAACGGCATTTCAAATCTACGCATTATATCTCTTTGAAACAGTGCAGTAAAAGAAGGAATGGAAAGCACCTAGAAGCAATATAATATAGAGATTTCATGTGAATTCCAGAGTTCTTAAGTTCGTGTTTGATTGTTTATTAAAATACCGTAATGATTCGATTTAGCGCCCTCTTTCCAATAAGCGCCCCCTTCCGAATAAGCGCCCCCCTTCGAATGTGTTTTTGTCAATAAGCGCCCCTATTCCAATAAGCGCCCCCATTCTTATAAGCGCGATGGTTCAAAACTTTAGAATTGTTTGGATAGGTACGAACTGCTGAATTAATAAATGCCTGGTTGCATGTCTGCGATAAACTCATGAACATTCACCGTACCGTACATGTATATACTAACTGTTAAAATGAACAATTCATTCAAAAGTAACTGAACTTTCATCAATTTGTTACTGTTACAGTTTTTGTTATTGTTAGTTATTTAATATTTACTGAAGTTTTGTTTTGAACATTTGGATGTTCCTCAAAAAATTAAACAAGCGCCCTGTCCCGAATAAGCGCCCTGTCCCTCCCTTGAGTTGCAAAAAGTAAGTAAATTGAATCATTACGGACTTTGGTTTACAAGAAGAAGGAAGCAACCGTTAACCAAGATAAATATAATAATCACTACGGGTAAGAACGTTCAAAGCAAAGCTGCAAAATTATGAACTCATCTTGTCAGTAAGAGATCCATTAAAAATGAAGGTGTTTGAAGTCACCCAAAATTTAGACAAACAAAACAGACTCGCAACAATTTCCCAGTAAGACACTACCTCTCTGAAACCTCTTTTTTCATTCGCCCGCTGTAAACACTACCTCTATTGTTATTCAGAGCTAGGGGCATTGTTATGACCTGTTGTCTATTGTTTTAAGAACCAATGAAGTAACTCGTTCCGAGAGGTAGTGGGCGACCCCAATTTCCTTCTACACGCGGATCGACGGATTTGGCCTTTAAAAGCGCACATATTACGAACCTTTGCGATAAACTGAGCGGATCCGCGGGTTTTGAAATGCGGCGGATCGCGGATGGGACGAGAATTTTGGCCCAGATTCCGTACTCTTCCTGTATTGAAATTCCGATCATGGATAACAAACAAAGTTCGGATAACGGACCCGTGGTTGGCCTTGGTCGTTGCAATTAGCATTTTGTCCTTCTCTGATTTTGTTTTCGGACAAGACTCATACAATCTTTGACGTCATTACGTTGGAATTTTACATTTAAACAAGACAGACAGGCATTATGCCACGCTATTAAAAATATTGACATAAAAAAAAAACATCTGCCTTGCACTGCAGTGAAATTAGTATGGGTAATGATCAAATAGCGAGGAGTGAAATTGGGTATTAAAAGTTTTTTACAGGACCAAAGCAAACTGGACTAAATGAAATTCAAGCGAAAATGTACAAAGTTTTAGCTTTAAAACCCGTACGCCCTGGTATTGAGACATGGGAAACGTTGCCACGGCATGCACGCTAAAATTTCGCCATATTATACCACAGAAAGTTTTCAAGTGGTACAGATCCTTACTTGACCGAAATAAGTTGCTATAGCACGTATCGGTGGATTTGTGTACCCTATTCATTCCCTCCCCTGCTTATTTTTCAGTTGCACTGACACTAACAGAACAAGGCGCCATGAACAACATAGAAGAACTCATAGACGCCATCGCTATAGCCTTAGTTGTTGCCACTTTCCTTCTCAAAACTGGTCGTGCTCTAAAAGCCATCGAGCTATCCAAAGAAAGCTTGGTACTGCTAAATAATAAATTGCCAAGTGTAAGAAAGCAGGTTGGCAAATTGTTTTACATGGGAATCTATGAAACAATGTACGAAGCGTACCGTCGTATCCACGATAATACAAATGCAATAACATATGGCAGAAAACTTCTCGTCCTTTACTGCGAGTGTGGTATGACAGTGCAAGAAGGGTGGCAAAGTATGAGACTGGCACTGAAATATCACAGTCAAAAGAAGTATCTTCAGGCAAAAGAACTTTATGAGAGAGCAGTCCCTATCATGATAAAAATTGGAGACAGAAATGGAGAAGCATTGGCATATGGAAACCTAGGATTTGTGGTCTCGGTTCTCGGCGACTGTTTCAAGGCTAAAGAATATCACGAGAAATCACTTGCCATCCACATAGAAATTGGCGACAGAGCAGGAGAAGCAGAAAATTACAGAGGCCTAGGAATCGTGTTTCAATCCCTCGGTGACTATGTTAAGGCTAAAGAATATCTCGAGAAATCACTTGAGATAAATATTGAAATTGGTGACAGAGAAGGAGAAGCAACAAATTACGGAAACCTAGGAACCGTGTTTCAATCTCTCGGTGACTATGTCAAGGCTAAAGAATATCATGAGAAAGCACTGGCGATCAATATTGAAATTGGTGACAGGGAAGGAGAAGCAACAAATTACGGAAACCTAGGAACCGTGTTTCAATCTCTCGGTGACTATGTCAAGGCTAAAGAATATCATGAGAAAGCACTGGCGATCAATATTGAAATTGGTGACAGAGAAGGAGAAGCAACAAATTACGGAAACCTAGGAATTGTGTTTCAATCTCTCGGTGACTATGTCAAGGCTAAAGAATATCATGAGAAAGCACTGGCGATCAATATTGAAATTGGTGACAGAGAAGGAGAAGCAACGAATTATGGAAACCTAGGAACTGTGTTTAAATCTCTCGGTGACTATTTCAAGGCTAAAGAATATCATGAGAAAGCACTGGCGATCAATATTGAAATTGGTAACAGAGAAGGAGAAGCAACAAATTACGGAAACCTAGGAATTGTGTTTCAATCTCTCGGTGACTATGTCAAGGCTAAAGAATATCTCGAGAAATCACTTGCGATAAATATTGAAATTGGTGACAGAGAAGGAGAAGCAACAAATTACGGAAACATAGGAACTGTGTTTAAATCTCTCGGTGACTATGTCAAGGCTAAAGAATATCATGAGAAAGCACTTGCGATCCTTATTGAAATTGGTGACAGAGAAGGAGAAGCAACAAATTACGGAAACCTAGGAACTGTGTTTCAATCTCTCGGTGACCATGTCAAGGCTAAAGAATATCTCGAGAAAGCACTTGCGCTCAATATTGAAATTGGCAACAGAGCAAGAGAAGCGACAAATTACGGAAACCTAGGAACTGTGTTTAAATCTCTCGGTGACTATATCAAGGCTAAAGAATATCTCAAGAAAACACTTTCAATAAACATTGAAATTGGTGACAGAGCAGGAGAAGCAGCAAATTACGGAAACCTGGGAACTGTGTTTAGGTCTCTCGGTGACTTTGTCAAGGCTAAAGAATATCACGAGAAAGCACTTGCGATCAACATAGAAATTGGTAACAGAGCAGGAGAAGCAACAAATAACGGAAACCTAGGAACTGTGTTTGAATCTCTCGGTGACTATGTCAAGGCTAAAGAATATCTCGAGAAAGCACTTGCGCTCAATATTGAAATTGGCAACAGGGCAAGAGAAGCGACAAATTACGGAAACCTAGGAACTGTGTTTAAATCTCTCGGTGACTATATCAAGGCTAAAGAATATCTCAAGAAAGCACTTTTAATGAACATTGAAATTGGTGACAGAGCAGGAGAAGCAGCAAATTACGGAAACCTGGGAACTGTGTTTACGTCCCTCGGTGACTATGTCAAGGCTAAAGAATATCACGAGAAAGCACTTGCAATCAACTTAGAAATTGGTAACAGAGCAGGAGAAGCAACAAATAACGGAAACCTAGGAACTGTGTTTGAATTTCTCGGTGACTATGTCAAGGCTAAAGAATACTTCGAGAAAGCACTTGCGATCAACATAGAAATTGGTAACAGAGCAGGAGAAGCAGCAAATTACGGAAACCTGGGAAATTTGTTTGAATCTCTCGGTGACTATGTCAAGGCTAAAGAATACCTTGAAAGAGCACTTGCGATCGTAAGGAAAATTAGGGACAAAGCAGGAGAAGCAATAATTTACGAAACGCTGGGAAATGTGTATAACTGTCTTCGAAAATATAGAGAGAGCAAACAAAATCTTGAGAAAGCGCTCGCGATCAACATTAGCACTGGTAGGAGAGCCAATGAAGGATCAAATTACAATCACCTTGGAAATGTTCATCGATCTCTTGGGGATAATATCAAGTCTAAAATGCTCTATGAAAAAGCACTTGCAATCGCAACTGAAGTTGGTGACAGACCAGCAGAAGCAGACAGTTGCGTACAACTAGGAAGAGTGTTTACCTTGCTCGGTGAATACTTCATAGCGGAAAAATATCTTGAGAAGGCACTTTCAATACTGAAAGATGTTAAACACAATGAAACTGAGTTCAGCTGTTATTGTCATCTTGCATGGGCGAAGTTAGCGCAAGAGAAGTTCCAGGAAGCGGATTTCTATCTCTTTCAAAGTATTGAAAAATGTGAAGATTTGCAAAGATTCAATGCAGACAACGATGAAATTAAGATATCCTTAGCAGACATGCATACATTTCCCTACCGGTTTCTCAGTGCATGGCTTTGTGTCGGTGGAGATCCAAACAGTGCTCTTTATGTTGAAGAGCTGGGACGGGCTAGAGCCCTAGCAGACTTGATGGCAACACAGTATTCCGCCGACAAACATATATCGGCTAATCCGCAATCATGGATTGGCATTGAAAATACTATATTGAAAGAAAGCAACTGCACTTGTTTCTACATTTCTTACCATAAGAATAGTGTGTTTTTGTGGATTCTCAAGACCAGCGGAGTCATTTCTTTCCGAGAGGTGACAGTGGATCAAAAGACACTTCACAAAAGGTTAGCAAATCCAGCTAAAAATGTGGATGAATTTTTTGCCATCATGGCTAAAAGTTTTCGCAGCTTTGGTATTTTACCCGAGGAGGTTTGTGAAGATCGATCTTTAAATGACATTGAGCCGACTCAATCTGATTCTTCTAACAAAGAGAGCCTTGCGGTTTTGCGACATTCAAAGGAAGAGGATGATCCCGAACCGAGTTTAACTTTGTTCCACGAAATGCTCATCAAGCCTGTGTCCGACTTACTTGACGAGCCTGAAATCATCATTGTTCCTCATCGCAACTTGTACCGTGTTCCATTTGCAGCCCTACTCGATAAAAGTGGGAGGTATTTATCAGAGACTTTCAGGATCCGCATCATTCCTTCATTGACGACTCTCAAGCTCATTCAGGATAGTCCTGCAGACTATCACAGTCAGACTGGTGCTCTGATAGTGGGTGATCCTGATGTTGGTGAGGTGATTTACAATGGACGTCTCAATAGGAACTTTGTACCATTGCCTGGTGCAAGAAAGGAAGCAAAGATGATTGGACGACTGCTGGGCGATCAACCTTTGTTAGGAAAGGAAGCAACGAAGCAGGCAGTACTTCAAAGGATATCGTCAGTGACTCTGATCCATTTTGCTGCACACGGTAACGCTGAAAGAGGAGAAATTGCCCTTGCCCCGCCATGCTCCACTACTGAGATTCCAAAGGAAGACGACTACCTTTTGAAAATGTCTGACATTTCACAAGTTCAACTGCGAGCTAAACTGGTAGTTCTTAGTTGTTGTCACAGTGCCCGTGGACAAATTAGGGCCGAGGGAGCTGTTGGAATCGCTCGCGCGTTCTTAGGATCCGGTGCACGCTCAGTGTTGGTGGCACTGTGGGCACTAGAAGACAGTGCAACAAAGCAGTTCATGAGTTGTTTTTACTATCACCTTGTTCGTGGAGAAAGTGCCAGTGAATCTCTTCACAAGGCCATGAAGTGGATGAGAGATAAGCAGTGGCTGAGAGGAAACAGCGTTACCCAGGTTTCTGACTGGGCACCGTTTATGCTGATTGGAGATAACGTGACATTTGACTTTGGACTGTAAAAGTAAGTTTAAAACAGCCAAGAAAAAATCAGATGATTTTCGTCAGTTGTTTGCCTGTCTCAAAATTAAAGCCATTTTTGTTTCATTTATTACAACTGAGTAACGAAGTCAGGACCAAAATCGTAACTAGCCGCTTTGAATTCTTATTTTTTGATAACTGGTTTGAGCCCGAACACATTTGTGTGGGGAGATCAGACCGCTTTTTAAGGTGTTTTTTTTTTTTTGTAAAAGCCTCCTATGTACTAAGAAAAAAATTAAGGGACATAAAGAAGTCTTTTCAAGCTAGGTAGTCCAGCTATTCCTTCTCTGGGATATCTCACGTCCAAACATAAAGAAGTGTGTCGGGCCGACTTTACTACAGGCTAGGTTGCCATCTCATTGGAACTTGCACTACCTTTACTAAAGGGAAATCTGTTAAGGCAATGTTTTTATTATTTTCCTTAAATTCTGGTTTGTCTTTCATGTTGTAGGAAGAAAAGACCTTGTCATGCAGTGGGCTAAAGAACACCTGTGATTACAGAGGCTCTCAACATGGGGTTTCTTTGATGGTTGACGGTTATCGAAATGAAATTTCGCCCAAGAATTGAACTTATATTAACTTTTGTGTTTTTTAACTTTACTTTTGTGTTTTGTGTATCATGTAATGTTTTTCAACGTACTATAAGACTTCTCATAATGTAGTAAATGATTGATAAAATATTAATATTTTGAAACCGGAAATACTGTCAGATGGAAAGACCAATAAGTGAGTTTTTGGGAGCAGAGAAACTGGTTTACTAGTTAAGGACGTTCGCGCTAATTGTTTATGCGCATCCTTACTGCGCACGTAATTCATATCGCAACGCCACGCCACGTCATGCATCGAGCGCGCGCTCTGAGGAAACTTTCCAACCACATATAGGGTGAGTAGCTGTTGCGTTAACTTCGCTTGCAGTCTGCTCTCTTAAATGATCGGTGACCCCTACTTTTTTCTTAACAGATCTCATTTGTTAACGATTATCTACGTTTTGTGAGAAAATAAAAAAAATCTATCGATTAAAAGTTTATTTTTTTGCTGTCTCACGCACGTTCGAATTCCGCTTTTTGATCTTTTCGTTTTGCCGTACGACGGGTTCAAATGCCTCTTCCAGAGCTAAGTCTTACAGAAAGGATAGCAACACTAGGAATTATTGACGCAACAGAAGTTCTTCTTTATAATATGACCAAGATCGTTTGCCTCCGTTTACTCATCTTCGATATTTTAAACTACAAACCCTGTAAACCATGCTAAATTATGCGCGGCAATTTTTCAAAATGAGGGTAGTTTTCTACATGCTTTATCTCTGAAACGAAGTCGGTGACCCCCAGTTTTTTTTGTATTTCTGACACAAGCAACGCATTATCCGACCTCAGAAAAAAAAATGGTATATGAGCTCATATACCATTGACCACAATATCGTAGTTGATACGCGTCAACGAAAACAGCTGGGGAGCTGAAATATTGCAATTCTTTTGGGCGTTTTTAGTAAAACAATTATTCCACTCGCGCTTGTTGGATATGAGATCGTTATAGCCAACTCGGCGCCATCTCATATCCAACAAGCGCGAGTGGAATAATTGTTAATTAATTGTTGCTTGGGATTATTGTCTACTGAAGACACAGGCATGTGACCTCATTCGCATGTCCAAGAAGCATACTAGATTTATTTTCTTATTCTATCCAGACCACAGGGGGGGTACTCGAAGTATACATGACGGGGGGGTCCGACGGGTCGGAGCTTCATATTGGAAACCGAAAAAAATACACAAGCCTGAAATTTTAGACCCAAAAAATACCTGGCATCAAAATTTCCAACCCAAAAAAATACAAGACTTAAATACCTCAATACTGATTATTTCAATTTCTAATGCATGATTTTGCATTAATAAGCTTATGAAATTGGTATATCTGTTAATGTCTCTTCATCCTCCCTTCTACTCCACATTTAAAGACAACGAAAACCCGAAACGAAAAGTTCACTCGGAGATAAGACCAAAAACAATACGCGTATTTTTTGACCTAAAAAAATACAGGACAGATCTCTTGACCCAAAAAAATACCGAGCGTGTAAATTTTCAACCCAAAAAAATACGTCGGACCCCCCCGTCATGTATACTTCGAGTACCCCCCCCCCCCCCCGGATCCAGACCACAGGTTAGGAAGATACGCCCTCTATATATCTGTTTAAAATACTAGCCATGGTATGTTGCAATTCCCAAGTTTTGATTGGTTTACAGGCAATTGTTTATAATGAGCTCATATACAATGGACAACAAATATGGCAGGTGAACAAGTCAGTGAAAACAGGCAGGGAGCTCAAATATTGCAAGATAGCTAAGCGCACCACTCAACTCAGCGCTGATGGAATAATTGTTAAATATCTTGCGCTGATGACGGTGCTATTCCCGTTACCAATCCCTTTGTACAACGCTTGTTATGAATGAAAGCGAGGCTCTCGCTTCCGCTTACATCGTGTGTTGGATTTTCACAAGAACATAGCTTTTCGATTTTGTCGTTTCTGTCGCTAAGCCCTGTCATTAGGAATAAAATCTCAACTCACCATCACCATATCAGACCTCAGCTAACTCGGATTGGAAAGTGTGACGTGCAAACTTATGCATTCACCACGCCTAGGCCAAAAAATGTGCCCACAAGACAATTTTCATTGAATTGTTGTACCAAAATTATGTACGCCTTATTGCAAACGTTAATTTTACTACTTCAAATATCTTATCAAAAATAAGTCGTTTCTAACAACATTAAATGTTGTTACTAACCGTGTTTTTCATAAAAACAAAAGTGTCATGTTACAAACAAACAAAAGTACGCTTCTGAGTAAATATTTGTTAACGCTTTGTTAATAGTCACAAAATTACGTGTTGTCATGGTTTCGAATAGCCTGCGAACGCTGACGTATTTCCGGCTGTCGCCTTTCTCCGCGTTGTTTTCTCGGCGGAGACAAGCGACAGCCGGAAATACGTTTGCGTTCGCAGGCTAGGTTTCAAATAGAGTAAAAACTACATTGTTGCTTCTTCCGGGCACGCCAGGTGTTAATCTTTTGCATTGATGAATATTTCACATAAAAGAAAAGATCGCAAACGATACATGTTTGCTCAGGAATTTTTGAGAGTTTGTGGCAAGAAAACTTCCCAAATATTGTGGGAGACTCCGTATCGCCCGCTGAAAATAATTTAATTCATTCGTAAAATTAGTCGTTTTGGCGTCTTGATCATTAGCGTTAATGTTTCACACATTTAATAATCTCGCTGACTTTTTCTTCAAATAACGGGTATTTGTGTTTATTTCGAATAGTTTTGCTGTTACTTAAGCAATGACGACGGCGACGTCGAGGACAACGCCTGTTGAAAAATGAGTTTATATTTTACTCTAGAATCTCGCGATTATTCAGATGTATTCAGCGTATCTGTCTGTTTAAGAACTGGCTCAAGCTAAATGTGTAAAGAGAGCATTCTACTCCAAATAGAAAAATCAAAAATTTGCCGTCGTGGTTCACGTTGTCCAGAATACGCAGAATTGAGTCATTTCACGTTGTTCTTTTGCAGAGAACGGCTAGGAAATGTACCAAGACTTCAAACGCACGTGCAGAGCTATTGTTCTGCTCATTAAACTTTTGTTTGGTGACGTTCTCGTTGCCGTTGCCGTCGTAGCTTGCTTAAGCTCCCTAATATTAAATCAACCACGATCGATACGGGCAACAGAATAAGAACTTGTCATTCCGTGACAATTAAATAATTGAATAAGTTTTTGTTTTTCAATGGAATGAAAATTTGCCTTTTGAACGAAACAAATCTTTGTTGAAAGAGTTCTGACGTGCACTCTTAAACATGCGCTAATAATTCTCTCCCGCTACCTAAAATCCAATATCCAACAGTCCGAAACGTTTCTCAAAAAATTAACTCTTGCACGCATTGCGTGCCT
This sequence comes from Meandrina meandrites, assembly GCA_963693305.1. Taxonomy (NCBI): domain Eukaryota; kingdom Metazoa; phylum Cnidaria; class Anthozoa; order Scleractinia; family Meandrinidae; genus Meandrina; species Meandrina meandrites. Next base: position 23,740,151 of record OY855914.1, read on the forward strand.
ATGTTTCGGAATATCCTGAAACACATGGATCACAGACGGCGGTATTTCATTTTCCCACGAAATTGAAATGTGAAAAATTACAGTATATTGTTCGAATTAGTTTGCAATTTTGCAAACAAATAATAGAAAAAAGTGAATGAATGATTGAGTATGTAATGTTGGATTGTTATGATTATCTACTCGGCGTTCCCGTAGTCTTGAAAACGGGTTCTTAAGAGTAATTTGTTGGCAGTAAAAAAACTTGAAAATCTTCTAAAAATCACTTTTCCTTACCTTGCCAATATTGAGGGTTTGAATTGGGTTTAACTGTTATCTGAGAATTGGTCTAAATTTTAACTGTCAGCTGAGAAACAGCCTTGGAGAGTTGGATTCCCTCTTTAAATAAAATTGTTATTATTACATCTTAGAAATGACGCGTTTGTAAGTCATAGCTGAAATATATAAAATGTACTGCTAGCCGAGAAACCGGCGGCCTGGCCTGTAACTTTATGTGGTAGCTGAGATGAAATCGTCGAAAATTTAACCTCTTACGTCCCAAGAGTGAGCAACATCAAATTTCTCCTCACAATATCAATACTTAATCAAAACAAAAGATTTGAGAATCAAAAAAATGATCATCAAAGGAAAATTGTTTTGATCTTGTAACAAATTCTCCCAGCTAATACCAGTAAGAAAATATATAGAGAGCAGTCAGGAGAATTTGTGTGTGGATATTGGGGCCTCAAGGGTTGACTCAAAGCTGAACCTGATTCTAGCTTCACCGTCGGCTCTTAGAATACTGAAGTGGTCTTTGTTAATTTTCTTTCGTTCTTTCTCTTTTTTTTCACGTTAGCAAAACTGCAATCCGCCTGAAATTCTTCATGTTTCTTCGTGACGCCGCGGGTTTTCAGAAAATAATACTTGAGTCTAATATTATAAATTACGCTGGAGTTTCACTTCTTTCTGGATGTACAACCCACGTATGATCTTCCACTTGTTTTCTCCTTCAAAAAGACAGCGCTTTGTTGAACTTTAGCAGAATCTGTTTACATACTCGACTCCGACTAGTCTCCAAATCAATAACAAACGCTTTCAGTGTAAAAGAAAACTCACAAGGAAAATTGTGCTTGCCCATCTCGACACAATAAACCCAGACTGTGATGCAGGTTAAAAAAGGAGTTTTAAAATTTCAGTATTTTAGAAAATGAAAAATCTGAAATGAAATCTAACTGAAAAGTTTCATTTTTGAACTTCTCAAAGCAACTCGTTTTACGGATATCCGCGGTATACGTATTTTTACTTTCCAAAGCTAACAGCATAAAATAAGCCTGACAGTAAAGCTCACTCCATATACAAGACATACAAGCTGGGAAATACGTGTTGGTCTTTATCAGTCATTCATTTCAACTGACTTTGGCGTGGTGAGTAAAACTTCTCTTGTATTGTGTGCATTAACAGAGGGGGACATTGAGGCTACGGGGTATTGCGGTACTGAGCAATTCTTCATGCAGTAGTTCGGTAATTTCAATCTTTAATTGCGGTATTGTATTTTTCGCACCTGCGGTATGAGTTTTCTTTACGTTTATTTGGAAGCGGTGCTGCAATTTCATTGTTTTAAAGACCAGTTTAAAGACCAGTCGTGCCATTAATCAGTTCACGGTCTCGCCGCTCGTTTTTGCTTCGATTTTAATTTGCCCTTGCAACAACGAAACCGTCAGCTCATGCAGACTAACTATGACATTGCGTTATTTGCCGATTTTTCGGTATTGTGGTGTTCGGCCCACAATGTCCCCCTCTTTATCATGGTTGCCAGTTTCACTTAATAGCGAAATAACTTTTTATTTTTTCACCAAGAGATTTATACATGAAACTAGCCATTGTAATAAGTTTTAAGTGAAATGTGTACGTAGTTTAAAAAGCCCGTGCTAACAGTTCATCCATATATGTGTGATCATTCATGAATGGTCACTCACTCCAGCGTTAAAAGGAGCTTTGCTGAGAATATTTTTCAAAAGTGGGAAAAAACCATAATTCGAAGTAAACAAGCAGCATGTTTACGACTGAGGTAGTTGTCAATCTTAAAAGATGGATTACGAAAGACAAACTAGTAAAAAATTGCCATTTTTTTCAAGATATAGTCACTTTTCGTGGCGGAACCCCTTTAACGGGATTCCAATTTCTTCATGAAAAGTTTTCGTGTAGCCAAAGTTTATTCGTACATTCCAACATTTGTGAATTGAGCCGCAAAAATGAAATGCCGAGTGTAAATTGAAAGAAATCAACTCGTACTCTCGTAATGGATTCATCGCCAGAATTGCAGAACACAATGCTATTTGTATTCACAGAAGAGCGCGGAGACAAGGCAAGGTTTTGTAACGGCATTTCAAATCTACTCATTATATCTCTTTGAAACAGTGCAGTAAAAGAAGAAATGAAAAGCACTTAGAAGCAATATAATATAGAGATTCCATGTGAATTCCAGAGTTCTTTAGTATGTGTTTTATTGTTCATTAAAATACTTTGGTTTACAAGAAGAAGAAAGCAACCGTAAACCAAGATAAATATAATAATAATAATAATAATAATAATAATAAAGACGAATCGAGAAAGACATCCAAAAAATACGTGGAGAGATCTCAATCCTAACTGAAATCCTCCAAGGAAGACGTGTTAAGGAGAAGAAAAGAAGAGCTCTCATGAGAAAATATAAGATCAAATCCAACGACGACATCCCACCTGTCACGGAAAAACTGAAACAACAACTATTAGCGAAATCCCAGAGAATAAGACGCTTTGAGAAACGACGAAAGTTTTACTCCCAGAACAAAATGTTCAAAGAAAACACCAAAAGATTCTATCGTGAACTTGGGAAAAAGACCATCGAAATCTCCGAACCACCCGGGAAAGAAGCTCTTGAAAACTTCTGGTCTAATATCTGGGAGAAGGTAAAACGTCACAATGAGAGAGCAGAGTGGATAAAACAAATAGAGAATGATAACCAACAAACGCCCACTCAGGAATGGCTGGAAATATCCATTGCTGAAACAACATCTGCGATCAAAAAATCCAGCAACTGGAAAGCTCCTGGGATTGATGGAATAGCAAACTTCTGGATTAAACATCTGACAGCCTTACACGAAGATCTGACTAATGCCTACAACACCTGCATCGAAAACACAGAGGAATGCCCAAACTGGCTAACAACTGGTATCACTTACCTCCTCCCAAAAACCGAGGACACGGCAAACCCCAAAAACTACAGGCCCATCACTTGTCTTCCTACAATGTACAAGATCTTAACATCAATCTTGTCAGCTAGATGTTATAGCCACCTTGAGAACTACAACTTACTACCGTCCGAACAAAAAGGCTGCAGAAAAGGGAGCTACGGCTGTAAGGACCAACTCCTCATAAACAAAGCTATATTGGAAGATATGAAGACGAGAAAGAAAAACCTGAGTACAGCTTGGGTAGACTACAAGAAAGCTTTTGACTCCGTTCCCCACAGCTGGATATTAAAATGTCTTGAAATCTACAAGATATCACCAAAAATGAAAGATTTTATCAAAGCAAGTATGACCAAATGGAAAACAACCCTCACGCTTAACCATAACAAGGGAACAATATCTTCTCGTGAAATAAAAATAAACAGTGGTATCTTTCAAGGAGATTCCCTCTCGCCTCTCCTTTTCTGCATAGCTTTAGCACCTTTATCCTCTCTCTTAAATGAGAGTAACTACGGATACAAAATAAGCAACGCAAACATCACTCACCTGTTTTACATGGACGATCTGAAAACCTATGCCAAGTCTGATGAAGACCAGAAAGGCCTACTTAAAATTGTCAAAGGCTTCAGTGATGATATAAGAATGGAATTTGGGCTAGACAAGTGCGCCAAAGCTACATTCAAACGAGGCAAATTGGCGAAAACCGAAAACATTGAACTCGATGTTGGTACCACCATACAAGACCTCGACCAGGAAGGCACCTACAAATACCTTGGTGTGAATGAAGGAGATGGGATCCAACATGCAAAGATGAAAGAGAAAATCCAGAAAGAGTACTACCGTCGAATTCGCCTGGTGCTCAAATCCGAACTTAATGCTGCCAACAGAATTGACGCAATCAACACTCTTGCTGTCCCAGTCGTCACTTATAGTTTCAACATCATAAACTGGAGAATGGAAGAACTTATGAAGTTAGACAGAAAAACAAGGAAGTTCTTGACGATGGCAAAAATGCACCACCCAAAAGCTGACGTGGACAGGCTATATATCCCTAGAAAGGCAGGTGGAAGGGGTCTTGTACAATTAGAAATTACCTACAAAACAACTACAATTGGCCTAAACACATATCTCAACAACAAAGATGATAACCTCCTCAAAATTGCGAGAGATCATGACAGCGGCAAGAAAACAATGTCCATACACCACCAAGCCGAAAAATACGGGCGAGAACTCAGCTTACCAGAAGCTGAAGTGGTAGAGAATGAGCCAGCCACGGACTATGCCCGAAGGGTCAAGCTGAAAGCCAAACACCAAACTTTAGAACAACTCAAGAGCAAATGGGAAGAAAAGCCTTTGCATGGTCAGTACCCAAAAAGAACAAAAGAGAAGGATGTAGACCAAGACAAAACCCACAATTGGCTGAGTACACCTGGCCTCAAATCAGAAACAGAAGGTTTCATTATTGCCGCCCAAGATCAATGCATTAAGACCAACTACTACCGAAACAAGATCCTGAAAGATGGCACTGACCCAATGTGCAGAATCTGTGGGAAATTTCAAGAAACAGTTGACCACCTTGTCTCTGGATGCCCTGAACTTGCCAAGACAGAGTACATGCAAAGACACAATAAAGCTGCAGCATATCTCCACTGGACAATATGCAAACACTATAACATCAAAGTACAAGATAAACACTACGAACATGAACCAGCTACTGTGACAGAAAACCAAACAGCGACTATACTTTGGGACATGCCAATCCAAACCGACAAAGAGATTAAAGCAAACAGACCAGACATAGTGGTGAAAGACAAGAAGGAAAGAACCTGTCTGTTTATCGATATGTCCATCCCCACAGAAAGGAACACCTCCTTGAAAACAATGGAAAAACTCACAAAGTACAAAGATCTTGAGATTGAAATCGAGAAAATGTGGGGAATGAAAACAACAACTGTCCCAGTGATCATTGGAGCTTTCGGGCTTGTCAAGAAGGGAACAGAAAACTACATCAGCAAGATCCCAGGCAATATTAGAATAACAGAGCTACAGAAGACCGTCCTCCTTGGAACTGCTCACATACTTAGGAGGACCCTATCCATCAAGTAATCCAAGAGGAGGACGCTATCCATCAAGTAATCCAGCAGACTTATGACTGCCCTAGGCTCATGGATTGAACTCGGCACCATAAGTTAAAAATGGCAAGACTTTAAGGAATTATAGCAATAATAATAATAATAATAGCTGTAATAATAATAAGAAGAATAGCTGTACGAATCTTAAATAATAATAATAATAATAATAACTTTACGAGTGAGAACGTTCAAAGCAAAGCTGCAAAATTATGAACTCATCTTGTTTTAAGATAACTATTAAAAATAAACGGCACGCAATGCATGCAGAAGCGATGACGTTTCACAAGGGGTCTTAAAGAATTTTCAGGAAATTTGACAGAAAATTTCAAGAAAGGTAATAAAAAATAGCTGACAACTTCTGTGTTGAATGATTGTTCGACAAAAGTTGCGTTATGTTGCAGGGAGATATCTGAAACTGACGACATATGATACAAGGTCAAACGCCGTCTTGAAATTGTTGAGCCCTTTTGTTTTTAAAAAAAATTAAAGATTTCTGTTTACTAAATCTTATAAAACACATCAAATATAATTAGTCTCTTTCACTTATACTTAGAATTAGTCCTTTCTAACTGCCCGGGAGTATTTTGCTTTAAGTTCTACGCAGTGCTTTCTTGTTGAGTTAAACTTGATTTCTTTGCTACTGACGTTTATTCCTGAACAACTTCTGTGTTGAATGACTGTTTGACAAAAGCTAAGCTGCGTTATCTTGTAGCGCGACATACGATACAAGGTCAAACGCTGTCTTGAAAATGTTTAGCCCTTTTCTTTTAAAAAATGTAAAGATTTCTGTTTACTAAATCTAATAAAACACATCAAATATAATTTGTCTCTTTCGTTTATACATAGAATCGGTCCTTTCTAACTTCCCGGGAGTATTTTGCTTTGAGTTCTACGCCGTGATTTCTTGTTGAGTTTTACTTGAATTCTTTTCTACTGACGTTTATCCCTGAAGTTAGTTCCAAATTCTATTCGGTTCTAGAAAGATCGGTCGATTGCAACAGACAACAGATTCCGTCCACTCGCACGACGACAAGAACAAGAACAGAAACAATGCAACTAGTTCCCAATGCTCTTCGGTTCAATTCAGGGAATAATCGCGCTCACACCGTAACACCAAAAATTCCATAAATTCCATCGATTTTCCGCTTTACAGCATTAACCGATGACGTCATTTTATGACGTCATCGCTTAATGAAGGTGTTTGAAGTCATCCAAAATTTAGACAAACAAAATAGACTCGCAACAATTTCCTTCTACACGCGGATCGACGGATTTGGCCTTTAAAAGCGCAACCTTTGTGATAAACTGAGCGGATCCGCTGGTTTCGAAATGCAGATCGCGGATGGGACTTGTAAGAATTTTGGCCCGGATTCCGGACTCTTCCTGTATTGAAATTCCGATCATGGATAACAAACAAAGTTCGGATAACGGACCCGTGGTTGGCCTTGGTCGGTGCAATTAGCATTTTGTCCTTCTCTGATTTTGTTTTCGGACAAGACTCATACAATCTTTGACCTCATTACGTTGGAATTTTACATTTAAACAAGACAGACAAGCATTATGCCACGATTTTAAAAAAAAAATATTGATATAAAAAAAAGAAACATCTGCCTTGCACTGCAGTGAAATTAGTATGGGTAATGATCAAATAGCGAGGAGTGAAATTGGGTATTAAACGTTTTTTACAGGACCAAAGCAAACTGGACTAATGAAATTCAAGCGAAAATGTACGCCCTGGTACTGAGACATAAGAAACGTTGCCACGGCATGCACGCTAAAATTTCGCCATATTATACCACAGAAAGTTTTCAAGTGGTACAGATCCTTATTTGACCGAAATAAGTTGCTATAGCACGCATCGGTGGATTTGTGTACCCTATTCATTCCCTCCCCTACTTATTTTTCAGTTGCACTGACACTAACAGAACAAGGCGCCATGAACAACATAGAAGAACTCATAGACGCCATCGCTATAGCCTTAATTGTTGCCACTTTCCTTCTCAAAACTGGTCGTGCTCTAAAAGCCATCGAGCTATGCAAAGAAAGCTTGGTTCTGCTAAATAATGAATTGCCAAGTGTAAGAAAGCAGGTTGGCAAATGGTTTTACATGAGAATCTATGAAGCAATGTACGAAGCGTACCGTCGTATCCACGATAATACAAATGTAATAACACATGGTAGAAAACTTCTCGAAATTTACTGCGAGTGTGGTATGACAGTAGAAGAAGGGTGGCTTAGTATAGCACTGGCGCAGAACTATGAGAGTCGAAATGAGTATCTTGAGGCAAAAAACCTTTATGAGAGAGCAATCACTATCATGAGAGAAATTGGAGACAGAAACGGAGAAGCATTAGCATATGGAAACCTAGGAACTGTGTTTCAATCTCTCTGCGACTATGTCAAGTCTAAAGAATATCTCGAAAAATCACTTGCCATCAACATAGAAATTGGTAACAGAGCAGGAGAAGCAGCAAATAACGGAATCCAAAGATGTGTGTTTGAATCTCTCGGTGACTATGTCAAGGCTAAAGAATATCACGAGAAAGCCCTTGCAATCCATATTGAAACTGGCGACAAAGCAGGAGAAGCAGTAAGTTACGGAAACCTAGGAACTGTATTTAACTCTCTCGGTGACTATGTCAAGGCTAAAGAATATCTCGAGAAAGCACTTGTGATCAACATAGAAATTGGTAACAGAGCACGAGAAGCAGTAAATAACGGAAACCTAGGATGTGTGTTTGAATCTCTCGGTGACTATGTCAAGGCTAAAGAATATCACGAGAAAGCACTTGTGATCAACATAGAAATTGGTAACAGAGCACGAGAAGCAGTAAATAACGGAAACCTAGGATGTGTGTTTGAATCTCTCGGTGACTATGTCAAGGCTAAAGAATATCACGAGAAAGCACTTGCGATCAGCATGGAAATTGGTAACAGAGCACGAGAAGCATCAAACTACGGAAACCTAGGAATTGTGTTTCAATTTCTCGGTGACTATGTCAAGTCTAAAGAATATCTCGAAAAATCACTTGCCATCAACATAGAAATTGGTAACAGAGCAGGAGAAGCAGCAAATAACGGAATCCAAGGATGTGTGTTTGAATCTCTCGGTGACTATGTCAAGGCTAAAGAATATCACGAGAAAGCCCTTGCAATCCATATTGAAACTGGTGACAAAGCAGGAGAAGCAGTAAATTACGGGAACCTAGGAACTGTGTTCCAATTTCTCGGTGACTATGTCAAGGCAAAAAAATATCACGAGAAAGCACTTGCTATCCGTATTGAAACTGGTGACAAAGCAGGAGAAGCAGTAAGTTACGGAAACCTAGGAACTGTATTTAACTCTCTCGGTGACTATGTCAAGGCTAAAGAATATCTCGAGAAAGCACTTGTGATCAACATAGAAATTGGTAACAGAGCACGAGAAGCAGTAAATAACGGAAACCTAGGATGTGTGTTTGAATCTCTCGGTGACTATGTCAAGGCTAAAGAATATCACGAGAAAGCACTTGTGATCAACATAGAAATTGGTAACAGAGCACGAGAAGCAGTAAATAACGGAAACCTAGGATGTGTGTTTGAATCTCTCGGTGACTATGTCAAGGCTAAAGAATATCACGAGAAAGCACTTGCGATCAGCATGGAAATTGGTGACAGAGCAGTAGAAGCAACATGTTACGGAAACCTAGGAACTGTATTTAACTCTCTCGGTGACTATGTCAAGGCTAAAGAATATCACGAGAAAGCACTTGCGATCAACATAGAAATTGGTTACAGAGCAGGAGAAGCATCAAACTACGGAAACCTAGGAACTGTATTTAAATCTCTTGGTGACTATGTCAAGGCTAAAGAATATCACGAGAAAGCACTTGCGATCAACATAGAAATTGGTTACAGAGCAGGAGAAGCATCAAACTACGGAAACCTAGGAACTGTATTTAAATCTCTTGGTGACTATGTCAAGGCTAAAGAATATCACGAGAAAGCACTTGCGATCCATATTGAAACTCATGACAAAGCGGGAGAAGCAGTAAATTACGGAAACCTAGGAAGTGTATTTAACTCTCTCGGTGACTATGTCAAGGCTAAAGAATATCACGAGAAATCACTTGTGATCAACATAGAAATTGGTAACAGAGCACGAGAAGCATCAAACTACGGAAACCTAGGAACTGTGTTTCAATTTCTCGGTGACTACGTCAACGCTAAAGAATATCTCGAGAAAGCACTTGCTGTCCACATTGAAACTGGTGACAAAGCAGGAGAAGCAGCAAATTACGGAAACCTAGGAAGTGTATTTAACTCTCTCGGTGACTATGTCAAGGCTAAAGAATATCACGAGAAAGCACTTGTGATCAACATAGAAATTGGTAACAGAGCACGAGAAGCATCAAACTACGGAAACCTAGGAACTGTGTTTCAATTTCTTGGCGACTATGTCAAAGCTAAAGAATATCTCGAGAAAGCACTTGCTATCCACATTGAAACTGGTGACAAAGCAGGAGAAGCAACAAACTACCGAAACCTAGGAACTTTGTTTACATCTCTCAGTGACTATGTCAAGGCTAAAGAATATTACGAGAAAGCACTTGCGATCACCATGAAAATTGGTGATAGAGAAGGAGAATCAAAATGTTACGCTTGCCTAGGAACTGTGTTTATATCTCTAGGGGAATTTGTCAAGACTAAAGAATATCTTGAAAAAGCACTTGTGATCAAAAGGAAAATTAGGCACAAGGCAGGAGAAGCAGAAATTTACGAAATGCTGGGAAATGCGTATAATCTTCTTCGAAAATATAGAGAGAGTGAGCAAAATCTACAGAAAGCACTCGCGATCAACATTAACATTGGTAGCAGAGGCAATGAAGGATCAAATTACAGAAACCTTGGAAATGTTCATCTATCTCTTGGGGACGATATCAAGGCTAAAATGTTCTTTGAAAAAGCACTTGCGATCGCAATTGAAACTGGTGACAGACGATCAGAAGCATACAGTTGCACACAACTAGGAATAGCGTTTAACTCGCTCCGTGAATACTTCATGGCGGAAAAATATCTTGAGGAGGCACTTTCAATAATGAAAGATGCTGAAGACAGTGAAACTAAGTCCAGATGTTATTTTCATCTTGCATGGATGAAGTTAGTGCAAGAGAAGTTCCAGGAAGCGGATTTCTATCTGTTTCAAAGTATTGAAAAATGTGAAGATGTGCGAGGTTTTAATGCAGACAACGATGAAATTAAGATATCCCTAGCAGACATGCATACACTTCCCTACCAGTTGCTCAGTGGATTTCTTTGTTGCGAAGGAAATCCAAACAATGCTCTTTATGTTGAAGAGCTGGGACGGGCTAGAGCCCTAGCAGACTTGATGGCAACACAGTATTCCGCCGACAAACATATATCGGCTAATCCGCAATCATGGATTGGCATTGAAAATATTATATTGAAAGAAAGCAACTGCACTTGTTTGTACATTTCTTACCTTGCGAATAGAGTGTTTTTGTGGATTCTCAAGACCAGCGGAGTCATTTCTTTCCGAGAGGTGACAGTGGATCAAAAGACACTTCACAAAAGATTAGCAAATCCAGCTAAAAATGTGGATGAGTTTTTTGCAATCATGGCTAAACGTTTTCGCAGCTTTGGTATTTTACCCGAGGAGGTTTGCGAAGATCGATCAATAAATGACATTGAGCCGGCACAATCTGATTCTTCTAAGAAAGAGAGCCTCGCAGTTTTGAGACAGGCAAAGGAGGAGGAAGATCCCGAACCGAGTTTAACTTTGTTCCACGAAATGCTCATCAAACCTGTGTCCGACTTACTTGACGAGCCTGAAATCATCATTGTTCCTCATCGCAACTTGTACCGTGTTCCATTTGCAGCTTTACTCGATAAAACTGGGAGGTATTTATCAGAGACTTTCAAAATCCGCATCATTCCTTCATTGACGACTCTCAAACTCATTCAGGACAGTCCTGCAGACTATCACAGTCAGACTGGTGCTCTGATAGTGGGTGATCCTGATGTTGGCGAGGTGATTTACAATGGACGTCTCAATAAAAACTTTGTATCATTGCCTGGTGCAAGAAAGGAAGCAAAGATGATTGGACGACTGTTGGGCGATCAACCTTTGTTAGGAAAGGAAGCAACGAAGACGGCAGTACTTCAAAGGATATCGTCAGTGAGTCTGATCCATTTTGCTGCACATGGTAATGCTGAAAGAGGAGAAATTGCCCTTGCCCCACCATGCTCCACTACTGAGATTCCAAAGGAAGACGACTACCTTTTGAAAATGTCTGACATTTCACAAGTTCAACTGCGAGCAAAATTGGTAGTTCTAAGTTGCTGTCACAGTGCCCGTGGACAAATTAGGGCCGAGGGAGCTGTTGGAATCGCTCGCGCATTCTTAGGATCCGGTGCACGCTCAGTGTTGGTAGCACTGTGGGCCCTAGAAGACATCGCAACAAAGCAGTTCATGAACTGTTTTTACTATCACCTTGTTCGTGGAGAAAGTGCCAGTGAATCTCTTTACAAGGCCATGAAGTGGATGAGAGATAAGCAGTGGCTGAGAGGAAACAGCGTTACCAAGGTTTCTGACTGGGCACCGTTTATGCTGATTGGAGATAATGTGACATTTGACTTTGGACTGTAAAAGTAAGTTTAAAATAGCGAAGACAAAACTTATGATTTTGGTCAGTTGTTTGCCTGTCTCAAAATTAAAGCCATTTTTGTTTCTTTTATTACAAGTAACGAAGGCAGGACCAAAATCGTAACGTGCCGCTTTGAATTCCTATTTTTTGATAACTGGTTTGAGTCCGAACCCATTTTTGCGAGATTAGATCGCTTATTCATGTGATTTTTTTTTGTTGCCAAAGCCGCCTATGTATTTAGAAACAATTTCAAGGGACATAAAGAAGTCTTTTCAAGCTAGGTAGTCCAGCTATTCTCTCACTGGGATATCTCACGTCCAAACATAAAGAAGTGTGTCGGGCCGACTTCACTACAGGCTAGGTTGGTTGATTGCAACTCGTACTGTTTTGTCTTTCATGTTGTAGGAAGAAAAGACCTAGTCATGCAGTGGGCTAAAGAACACCTGTGATTACAGAGGCTCTCAACATGGGGTTTTGTTGATGGTTGACGGTTATCGAAATGAAATTTCGCCCATGAATTGAACTTATATTAACTTTTGTGTTTTTTAAATTTACTTTTGTGTTCTGGAGGATGTTCTGGTCTTTCTGTAATGAAATCATGTGATGTTTTTCAACGTACTATAAGACTTCTCATAATGTAGTAACTGATTAATAACGAATATTAATATTTTGAAACCGGAAATACTGTCAGATGGAAAGACCAATAAGTGAGTTTTTGGGAGCAGAAAAACTGGTTTACTAGTAAAAACGATTCTCTGAGAGCCAAACGTCCGAGAGGAGCAGCAAGTTAAAAATGCTTGTTTTTGGCCTTGGAAAATTGTCGTCTTGTGACGTCTGTGTTGGTAAATCGTAAGATTGCGGTTAATTTAAAGCCGTTCAGTTCTGAAATTAATCTGGGTCGGTGACTTTGTTTTCAGCGGTAAATGATGGTGTTTGTGCAGAAATAAAAATGAAAAGCAACATTTTGCACAATTTTGCCCTTCTGCCGTAGTACCAGCCTTCCTTTCGACGCAGCCATTCATGGTCAAAATAATCAAACCATGTGAAGTCCAACCATCTCCACCCAGATGCCGAATTTCGTCAGTAAGGCACTACCTCTCTGGAACCTCTATTTTCATTCGCCCGCTGTAAACACTACCTCTATTGTTATTCAGGGCTAGGGGCATTGTTATGACCTGTTATCTATTGTTTAAAGAACCAATGAAGTATCTAGTTCCGAGAGGTAGTGGGCGACCCAATTTTGTACACCCATTCGTATACTGAAACAAAACTTTGTTTGCTGAACGCACCGCTCCACATTCATTATATTTTCTTAGCCAACAATATTCATGTCCTCCAGTAAGGAAAACCACAGATCAAAATAAATGGCTGTCAGTCAGGGGAAGCAGTGCCGAGATCAATATACCTTACTATTAAAAACAAGCAATCGTATATTGCAATTCCTGTGTTTTGACTGGTCAACAGGCAATGGTATATGAGCTCATATACCATTGACCACAAATATCGTAGTTGATACGCGTCAACGAAAACAGCTGGGGAGCTCAAATATTGTGTGGTTCCAGAAAATATCCATACCCCCCCATGGAAGGGATTTGCTCCATGACCCCCCCCCCCCCCCCCACCCCTCTGGAAATTCCAATTTAGCTTCATACATTGCTTTAAATTTTTGGCTCTTCAAGACCCCCCCTCCTCCCCAAAATTTCCAATCCCTTCTGTGGGGGGAGTATGGATATTTTCTGGAACCACACATTGTAATTCTTTTGGGCGTTTTTAGTATTATTCCACTCGCGCTTGTTGGATATGAGATCGTTATAGCCAACTCGGCGCCATCTCAAATCCAACAAACGTGAGTGGAATAATTTTTAAATACACTGTGTTGCAGTAAAAACAAATTCTTGCTCGGGATTATTGTCTACTGAAGACACATGCATGTAACCACATTCGCATGTTCAAGAAGCATACTAGATTTACTTTCTTACTCTACCCACACGAGGTTAGGAAGATACGCCCTCTATATACAGCTACTTCGAGAAACGTTGTTGGAAAAAAAGCACAAAACTGCACAAGCCAATCCCAAAAGATAGTATGGGTAGATGTATTGAGCTACTGCACGTGTTGAATACTAATGAGATATAACAACAAAATTAGCGCAAATTTCAGGTTTTCTTTCTTTTCAGACATGTAGAAACAAAGTACGTTTAGCCCCTCTGAACTTTAGAAGAATTTTCCTCACTCAAAGAGATGCAACAGTAAAAGTAGAGCTACAGATATAGGCCCCTGAGAGGAAAAACAAATTTTCCACGTGCAAAAAGACAAACTTGTAAATTCCCTTTTGGCCAATATGCAAAATTCCAGTGAATACCCAGACCACCTTTCGGTCTTGTCACATACACTTTGATGTTTTTTTCTCCGACAACCTTTCTCAAATAGCTGTATCTGTTTATTTAACACTAGGCATGGTACATGTATATTGCAATTCCCGAGTTTGATTAGTTTACAGGCCATTGTTTATAATGAGCTCATATATGATGGACAACAAATATGACAGGCGAACGAGTCTGTGAAAACAGGCGGGGAGCTCAAATATTGCAAGATAGCTACGCGCACCACTCAACTCGCACTCATGGAATAATTGTTAAAAATATCATATCTTGCGCTGATGACGGTGCTATTCCCTATACCAGTCCCTTTGTACAACGCTTGTTATGAATGAAAGCAAGGCTCTAGCTTCCGCTTACATCATGTGTGGGATTTTCACAATCAATTAGCTTTTCAATTCTGTCGTTTCCGTCGCTAAGCCTTTAGTCATTAGGAATAAAATTTCAACTCACCAAGTCATCCTCTGAGTCCACATCTTCATCTAGGCTGACAGTGACAGCTAAAAGCAGTTGAAATAAAGGTGCAACAATGTTATTTTAAAGAGGAATCCTTTGTTAACAATATTTGCCACATTACCATAAGCGCTTCAGTTTGTGATCGAGCTACGAAATTATCAATATTCTGAATATTGAAATAACACGGCATGATAAACTTTTTGCTATAAATTCAAGCCCGATGTATTATATACTTAATTTAAGTGATCCGGGTTTAAAAACTCAAAATTTTACAAAGAATGTATGCGCTTTTGGGTGCTTTTGCCACCCAGAAATTTTGCAGTTTTTGAATGCTAGTATTTCCTTCAGAGGTACACGCAAAAAATATGAAAATTTTGCCGATTATTAAGTTTCATAAGCTGTTTAAAAATCCGGAATCAATTCGTATATAGCATGATGCCCTCTCTACGCAAAGTTGTATGCTAATGAGACAAAACATAAATAACATATGAACTATATGGGGAATAAGTCCTTGCTGGAGCCAAAGTGGCCTATAACACAAGAGTTTATTCCGTTTGACCATAAGAAACTATAAAAACTGGGCGCCCTGGGCAACCCCCCCCCCTCCCTCTAAGCTGTCCCAGGTCATACTCCCCCCCCCCACCCTTCCCCTACCCCTACCATTGCTTAGTCTAAGCCCCTGGGGACCCCACCCACACCCAGCAGGTCACTCAGCCATTGTTTCATCTAATGTCTCTCGTATTCAGCACAAAAGACATTGTGCCTCACAAAAAATTGACATAATTTGAGGTACCGTAATGATTCGATTTAGCGCCCGGGGTGCTTATTTACTTTTGGCACCTCAAGGGAGGGCGCTTATTCGAGACAGGGCGCTTATTCGGGACAGGGCACTTATTTAATTTTTTGAGAATCAACCAAATGTTCAAAACAAAACTTTAATAAATATTAAAATAACTAACAATAATACAATCTGTAACAGTAACAAATTGTTGAAAGTTCAGTTACTTTTAAAAGAATTGTTCATTTTAGCAGTAGATATATAAATGTACGGTACGGTACGGTGAATGTTCATGAGTTTATCCACGGTATTTAACAATAACAAAAACTGTAAGAATGGGGGCGCTTATTAGAATGTGGGCGCTTATTTTCCAAAAACATATTCTATGGGGGGCGCTTATTCGGAAGGGGGCGCTTATTGGAAGGAGGGCGCTAAATCGAATCAATACAGTACATGTATCTTGGCGAAGTGGCCTTTTGAGTTTTCCATGCATTGGTCTATCAATTTTCTCATAGGCAATAGCGCTCATCTTTATATTTAATTATTATTATTATTTTTTAAAACAAACATCTCTGTTTCGTTGGCCTTTGCCGCTCCCCCCCTCCCCACGGGGGTAGCTACTACCTAAACAAACTATGGGTGGTATAAAAGAACCACTGGAACGCATTAAAATGTTTCAAGGTTGAAAGAACAATTTACGTGAATGTGAGAGCAGTTAACTCAATAAAAAGAGAAAAAAGAACAATGGCATAAAAACTTAAAAGAGCTTTGTGTGTTGAACATTTATGTGAAAATCAACATGACTGACTTAGGCCTGGTTTAAAAGTCGCATTTTACATGCGCCGAATCAAATTGCCGAATCAAGTGCATGTTAAATGCGACGTTTAAAACAATTACATGCGAGTTCAGTCGAATATTCAACTGTTCCAGTTTCATTGCCGTTCATAGCTGTTCTTTGCGGAGCAAGAACGTGAAATGACCAGAAATCACCAGAATTCCGGCACTTCAAAGAAAATGCGCTATTTCCGGAAAAAATAAGGTGGTCTGCCACTGATGAAGAAAATTCTCATAGGAGTCAACTGTCATCAACTCCCATCCTTGTTTGGCCCGGGTTTCAAACAGCATGCTATGGCTTTTAAAATGGCTTCGTTTCTTTGACATTTCGGAGGAAGATTTAGAAAAATATTTATGCATATGTTGTGGTTTAAATTTATCTTTGGTTTAAAAATTTTCAAACCAGTTTGATTTTGGTTTTTCATCATAATCTGAAACAAAGGGAAATCAAAATCAAACCAGCTTGAAAATTTTTAAACCAAAGATAAATTTAAACCACAACACATGTATTTGTATAAATGAACTCCTGAGAAGACGTTTTAAAAAGACAGTCACAACTCCAAATTGCTGAATAAATTTGCCATCAATTTCCTGCGTGCATGTATGCCCAGCCTCCACACACCCCTCCTCCCCATGGTCAAAAGTCCTCACTAAGGGAAGACAATTGCTGCCAAATTACCCCCTGCCTACATGTATGCTGGCCTGCCCCCACCCCCCTCCCCCACCCCCTGCAACACTGACAGGTATAATTATTAATTTTATAGCACAGGGTGATAAGAGCTAGACCCAACTTGGAAGTGCTTAGCTTCAAAATTGCCAAAGAACACAAATCAAAATTAATAAATGTTCAGGAATATCTTCTTAAAACTGTACCTTCTGGAGGAAGTTCCTCTAGGAAACCTTTCATTTGGCCATGTTTCTGTTAGAAAAGATGCAGAACACTGCTTATTAACCTTTAGTTACTACATGTAAGCTGTATATTGTCACAGCAACTAGTTTGAAACTTGTTTAGTTTTTATGTATCCCTCTCTTAGCTTAATTCAAATAAGAACCTTCTATTCCTAGGGAATTAAAACAATAAGTTTGTAACCAGTATATATTGTGTGGTTCCAGAAAATGACCATACTCCCCCAACAGAAGGGGTTGGAAATTCCAAGGGGTAGGGGGGGAATCTCAAAGGCCAAAAACATATTTTTTTATTAAAGGAAAATCATGAAGCTTAATTGGAGGGGGGTCCTCCCCAGCAGTCGAGATGCCACTGTACAATGAGTTTACAAGAACACTCTCAGAAGCTTACTTGTGTTAACTGAAGATCCCGGCTAGCTCTTGTATTATCGGAACTTGCTGGTCTGCTAATAGACTCCAAACTGGAAGAAAATATCGACAATTAAGATAAAAGTGAAAATTAGAAACTGAGAATCACTGCATGATTGATTGATTGACTGATTGATTGATCCATCTATCCATTGATCCATCGTTCAATTGATTGCTCAATCTGTTTGTTTATTTGTTGATATTTATACACATTTATGGCATTTCTAGGCAGCATATTAGGACTCAAAAGAATTAACAGATCTATGACAACTCTCACAGAAAATGTTTTATCTTGAGTCTCCAATTTACAGACCGAATCTCCTGGTCTTCGGTATGGGTCGCCGAATCTCCCATACTCCGTTTTGCATAAGCTGTACTTATAGGACACCAACCTTCCTTCCGACACGATTTCCATGACAACTTCGTTGAAGATTTATCTAGCAGTGCAATCCCGAACGGGAGTAAAAACTTTCTTTACTCCACAACGGCTTCTCATCTTTTCTCCACACCAGGAAATCGTTTAGCTCTTTCACGAATGCGATTGATAGATCTTTCAATCTAAATCGTCTCCGTACATCTGCTGCCTACACTTAAACATCGAAACAAACAAACAAACTGTGGCTGAATGTGGGGGCTATGGTTGAAAGTTGGGGGAAGGAGTGGTGGCCTAATTTTTAGTGCGTTGGACTCCGGATCGAACTGTCCGGGTTCGAGCCCCGGCCGGGGCACTGCGTTGTGTTCTTGGGCAAGATACTTTACTCTCATAGTGCCTCTCTCCACCCAGGTGTATAAATGGGTACCCACGAATTTACTGCTGGGGGTAACCGTGCGATGGACTAGCATCCCATCCAGGGGGGAGTAGAAATACTCCTAGTCGCTTCATGCTACGGAAACCGGGATAAGCTCCGGCCTGTTGGGCGACTAGGCTTGTATGGACTTAACCTATGGCTGAACGTGTATTTTGAGAGATTTAGACTCTGAGTTTTATATTCTAAACTTACAAGAAAATGTTTTTTTTTCTCCAACAGAAAGGTTCTCGGTACACTCAAGCAAGCGTAACACAAGTGATTTTGATAATTAAATCTCAGGAGGGCATATCAGGGTAAGGGGCAACGTAAATAAATGAAACGAACAAAAATTGTACCATTCTCTAGAGTCTTCACATAATTCTGGATTTCATGGAAGGAAAAAGGCTACCAAAGTATAAGTCATATTAGGCCCCTCCATATTTAATGCATTTTCTTTGATGCGTTTTCGCCTATCGACTGTACATGTCTGCACAGATACGACGCCGGTCTCCACTCCAAACAGCCTTTGCAAATGTTATTTTTTGGTGTGTGAAAACGTTGAGCGTTTTCAGCCGTATCACTGTGGACAATAGGCGACATTACATTGGTTCTGCGGAAGCACAGAGTGGGCTTTTGTAGAGTAAAAAAAGTTACTACTTAATTATATTGATACACAACAGCTAAAGCGTGCCAACCACTTTAAACATGTTAAATTGACTGATTGTTTGATTTATTCACCGATTGATTGATTGATTGATTGACGTTTTCCGTCTTTTCAGTTTGTTTTCAGGAGTGACAATGAGAACAGTGTGGATCTCTCTTGGAGGAGCGGTGTTTTTTGGTTTTTATGAAAAAGCTAAAAATGTCCTACAAGATAAACTAGAACACTAATGGGCTAGTTAATTGACAACTGGCATTTGTTATCTTATTTAACTAAATTTTTCTCAGTAGAAATAATAAAAGTCCAATCTTTTAAGTGTAATGTTTTTATAGTCAACAGAGAAGAGAATTTAAGAGTAATGACCAATTGCAGATGGACTCAAGTTTCGAATTATTTAAGTGTTGACTTTTGACTTCGGTCTGTACGCAAAATTGCGACCATTTGTGATTCTTTTTTCCAAGGCTTAACGTCTGATCTTGATCCTCAAAACGTACTTAGTAAAACTCTGATATTTTAGGAGAAAGGAGAGTCGCGTATAGGGCCGTATTGGGTAATGATGACGTGAGGGGCATTTCGCGGTTCTGCCGTGAGCAAATTTCACATTTCATTTGCGATCGTGTCATTTTATTCGGTCGAGCGATTCAAGATGGCGGCCATAAGCGATCCGCAAGCCGGTTACACGTCAAAGAAAAGAAGAAACAAGAAATCATGTGCTTTTATTAGCGCTGAGAATAAAAAAATACTTTTTTGGTATTAAACACAACCTTTTGTTTGTTCCTTTATTGCGCAACCAACAAGTTGCGATGTATATACAAAGCCACAACTTAAGTAAATATCTGATAAATTAATAACTTTTTTCACTCGATAATGATTTAATCACACGCTTTTGATGTCGTGACTGGGGCAGGAACCTATGACTGGGTCTTAACACGAAATAAGGAAGTAAGGCTATTCACCAGTATCGCAGCGAAAAGTCTTGTTTACACTGAAAACCATCTGATGGATACAATGTTAAATAAACAGCTTTTGCAGTATTCACAGTGGAGCGGATCCCGGATCCCGAGGTGTTGAAAAGGGGGGGGGGGGGGGGGGGTCAAAATGATGAAGTTGCGCCCAATATTGTTCGAAGAAGGGGGGGGGGGGCTTTATTTCACCAATGAGGGGGGAGGGGGAAGTAGATTCCTCTCGATCCACCGCTGTACACTACGTTCTACTCTTTGGCCGTTTCCCAAGTTCTTTGTCACGATCTGAATCCTTCAAACTGCTACGTGAACTCAATTCTCCCCTGGAGCGGCTGCCATCCTGTCTACTTCGATTGGAAATAGCACCACTTGAACTCTGTTGACTCTTAGATCGGCTATCATTCTCATTATCTGGAGTAGTGACAGCGCTTCGGTGTGAGTTTTGTCTGCTGTCAGATCTTGTGTCATCATTGCCGTCAAGTATCGCTAGCGTCGGAGGCTCCTCGTGAATCATGTCATCGCCAGCTCTGGCGGAAGAGAGGGCTGACATTACACTCTCTGACACTGTGGTACTTCGTGATGTGGTTCTTGAGCTTATGTCGATCAGCCTGGCTAATATATCCTCTGACAGGCCAGCCTAACGGAAGCAAACAAACACCGCTATTTAAAGGAGCTCTGTCACGGGGATTTGGCCGATTTTTGGTCTAAACTGTTCTGAAATTAGTGGTAGGCAGCTTAACCCACAAAAAACATTATCTTTGAACATCAAAAAGAAGATATAACCTCAATTTGTGGATAGAAATCAAACTATGGCTGTAAATATCGATTTTTTGAAAACGTGTGGAGAGAACTTGAAAAGTTTAGCCTCAATTTTTCAAGTTGCAATCCATTCCCGTCCTAGCCATCTGCAGCTAAAGACGCTTGTTAACAGTTTTGGTGCTCTTATGTAGCAATATTTAATAAAAACGGACCATTATTCTTTGGTTTCCTTCGACACAAATATATATTTTGCATGGGACTTTGTTTTGAGTGAGAAACATTTACGGCTCACAAGGGCGCTCAAAAGACAGGAAAATGATGATGTAATATTGCTTTGATGGTAGTCTATTCAAAAACCTTCTAATTTGTTCAAGCAAGAGCGAACCACTCTTGGCCGAACTTAGTCTAGAGCGCGCATTCAAAATACGAACCGCGCGGAGATTTGAACGAGCGCGAACAGGGTAACGCCTGTGAACAGACCTTGCAACGGTTACGATAAATTTATAAAATTCTCGACAAGAGTGAAAACCTTAAACTTAGTGAAAATGTTTTGGTGTTGGCGCAGTGGCGAAAGAGCCTGCGAGCACAGACGGATTTGGCACGCGGTGGCAAAATACGCGACTATGGAGGCTGCGCAGTCTCGCGGCTACTACTGGAGTCCAGGCTTCTGCTCACCTCAGATTCGTCACCAGTCTTCCTGTAGAGAGTTTGAAGCTCATCCTCGATAGCTAACAATCTATTCTTCATTTCTCTCATTTCTTTCTCCTCTCGGAGAATTCTCTCTCCCAGTCCTACAAATGAATAACATTGGTGAAAATGTACAACATTCAGAGCCTGCAACGTTTATTTACGAACTAAAAACAACGATCACCAGGAAAGAAACTTCTTGAAACATTTTTTGGGGCGAAATGTCGTGATGTCTAAGCAGCACTTGGAAACATCAGCCTCGCCTTTTCAAGTTTGTTCATATTGTAATCCATTTCCATCCTCGCTATCGTTAGTCATCCTCAGTTCATAATGAGTTCCCGCTGTTTATTGACTACTATTCAATATTTTTAAATCAAACTTTCGTTGCTGTGTTTTTTGTTACAGGTAAGTGACACTTACCAATGGTATCGACATTTTTTACACTTGACCCATCCTAAATAAAGAAATTAGATTTTTAGTCAAAATACTTTTTTACTATCAATAAAGGAATCGTAAACTGTAAATTGTCAAAACTGATTTAGTACAAAATCACAAAAGGGACTGAAGATTGTGCAGAGGCTCGGGGACAGCTTAGTGATGCCTAGGTATTCTTTCTTCAATGGTGTTATCGAACGCGCAAGGGGAGCAGTATGGCCGCGAATTTCACTTATTCTTCAAGGGTGTAGTCAGCTTTCTGAAAAGTTGTAGGCCTGGGCAACCAGGCCGTTAAGGCCGCTTCTAGAATTTGGATGGGGGGTGGGGATCGGGAATAGCGAAGTACGCGAGTGACGTCATGAGACAAGACGCAGACAAACAAACCGGAATAGCGGACGATTTTAAAAACACTTTCTATAACAGCCGGTGTTCCTAAAAAACTTTTTTGAAACGAAAACTTCGCCTAAACTCCTTCTATTTCTCTCAGAACACAATCATGGATGTTGTCTGAGCCTCGCGGGGGGTATAATCATTTGCATTTTATTTTTAAACCTCGTGCGCTTCCCTATCGGAAGTATGTTCACCTAAATTTTGACACTTCAAAACATAGATTGGGCGAATGTTCACTCATTACTAAATACATAGAGCACTTGTCTTTAACGACACATATCTATCACGTGACTACGCAAATGTCTCTTGCTAGGTGAGACTGTGTTATCGCGTAAGGGTAGTTGCGATATTTATAATTGTGTATATTCTTTTCTATTGAGTCTTGAAAGTATTTCAGCCTGAAATGCTCTCTACTGCACATTTAAAATTACGAGTGCACTAAAATATTTGTTGGCCCGGGCCTACGGGCCTATAAAGGCTCGCTACTTCCCTGTTTAAATCTTTGACAGAGTATGTTTCGTTCTGGTTACTGATATACCTGATTTACCTGTTCTACCTGATTTACATGTAACTAACAGTTGTGCAGAGATTTCCTTCGATTTAAAGGTAATTTTGTACATCGCAAATAATTTCACAGATCGTGATCACTCATATTTCAGAATAAAGGTTTACAACAAGAAAACAGCCGACTACTTACTTGTGAGGAGTTGTCAAGTTCTTTGTGAGGTGTCCAAGATTTTTGACTTGCCAGTAAGTCGATCTCTTCCTGTGGTATTAGTTCCTGGAGTTTGCTGAAAAAACGAAAGCAACACAAGATTAACATCTTGTTTGATTGTTTGTTTGTTTGCTTTCTTGTTTTATTGCATGTCTGTTTTGGTTTAACAATGTTTTACTTCACAATCTACAAACCAGCGGTACCAAGTCCTGAGAAAAAGGGGAAAAATAGCCTCTCTCTTCGCAGTTCTGCTGGCTTAGTATACCATTAAAGTAGAAGGGGAGGGGACCTTGTTAGTTTTGGTGCTTTTGGTACGATTAGAATTAGCGGATTAAGTAAACGTGTTGGTAACATGTGTATTGAATGGAAAATTTGATGAAAAAAAGGCCGAATTCGAAGAAGTTCAAATTTTTAAAATAGCGTACTGAAACTGTGCACATTTAATCACACCTGTCTATATCGGCGATTGAAGCAAGTGACTCGCTGTCCAGTGTGAAGCCTTCGCCAGCTGGTAACGACAGTCCTTCTGAGTAAGCATTCTGTTACGAAAAAAAAAATATTTACTTGACAAACATTTTTACTACATCTTTTATCTACAGATGTATGCTTGTTGTACAAAAAAGAGAATTTTTAGCATACGACAAAGGCCAGTTTGCTATTGGCACTGTTTACTGAACACGTTTACAACATATATTTGTACAAATACAAAACTATCCACTTTCTTATTTATCCTCGATATTCTAATATATTTTTGTCTTCTTTTCATTTTGCTCACTGTAATGTTCTGTGTTGCTGTGTGCTTTACCGACCTTAATTTGTATTACATAATTGTAACACTGGCTGCCTGCCCTTTTTAACTCTACAGTTATTTCAGGCAGCCAGACCCTTAATTATTTATTTATTTATTTATTTATTTATTTATTTATTTATTTATTTATTTATTTATATTCTCTTTTGTAAAATTTTTTAGGGTAAATAAAGTTGTTGTTGTTGTTGTTGTTATCAAGTGACAAACGAATAAAACAGATTTTTTTGCCGTTTGCGCGTAAAAAAACGTGATGCTAAGTGCATTAGAGGCAATTATAATGATAGCCGTTGATCTACAGGGCGGAAGGCAGGGGGGGGGGGGTGCGATGGGTGCGTCCGCACCCCCTTACGCGCGGCAAAGGTCCCCTTAATCTGAGAGGGAGGGTTAAAATGACTCTCAGTATGCAGGAAAAGTGAACTTCAAGAACTTGATTTTTCAAAGTCTCCCAGGGAAATATACTCCCGGATCCCCTTTAGACGCTCACGCTTCCGACGCTCGCACCCACCGAAGCAAAATCCTGTCTACGGCACTGATATATACTGATGTGGGGAAAAATATGTAACGATTACGATTATATTTTCACATACAAACCTCAACCATCAGAAGATCTGTTTCATCTGACAGAAGTTCTTCTAAACGTTTTTTCTCCGCTTCCGTCATGGGAATCACATTCCCCGCGTCAGCAGCCAGCTACAGCCAAAAAACCAATAGAAAGGTTTTAGAGGAAAAAAAAAAGAAAAACAGTTTAAGATATGAATACTACGCTGCTAGAGAAGATTGCCATTTCTCTTGACATTTTCGCGGTAAAATCCGCCTTTTGAGAATGGGACAAACGTATCGCAAGCTACAAATTTTGTATGGGAATTTCAGGAATTTCGATATCATATAACTTTCAGAAATATGAATGTCTGCGCTATTTAATGAATCAAACACTTACGATATTAGGTAAATGATTCACTGATGAAATTTGGGGGGTGTGGTGTGGCTGGAAAACCCGTTATATTATCGCGTTTTTTCATTTTCTATACATTTGCCTGCAGAAACTGTGCCGTTGTCTGCGGGAAAATTTGTAGACATAAAAGGAAAAAAAATTACCTCGATGTTTCGCTTCACAAAGTTTTGTTCTTTTCCTTTCGTTCTAGACTGCTTGCTTCCCCTTCTCTTGCGCGTTTTCTTGGAGCTCTTGCTTTCCACGTCGTCAATATCTTGCTCTGCCCATGAATCACAGCTCGAGCTGAAGCCTGGAACGGAAGTACATCCACACATGTAAAACAGTCTGCTTTATGGCTGAGCTAAGTTAACAGTAAGATTTGCGGAGTTTGGTAATTGTTAATAAGTCAGTTAGAGACGTTAAACGAATCACGGCAACAACAGCAACGATAAGGTAACGAAGCAAAACGTTTAATGAGCAGAACAGTGGCTCGACACGTGCACATTTTGGTTGGGTACATTTCTCTGTCGTCCTCTGCAAAACAACGTGAAATCGCCAAAATTCTACATATTTTGTAAAGCGTGAACCAGGCCTCAGTTGTTCAAAGGGTGGATAACGCTATCCACCAGTTAAATCAATATCCAGCGGATAACTTGGTTTGTTTTGTCAAAACTCATCCACTGGATAGCGATTTATCCAGTGCATAATGTATACGCCCTTTGAACAACTGTTGCCAGAACGGCAACTTTAATTTGCCATGTTTCTACTTGGAATTAAACGCTGCCTTCAAATATTCGGCCAAGGATAGTTCTGACACAGTTAGACACGCTGAGTACATCTGGTCTATATTCAGCTTCTTTTTATGTTTTTCTTTGCTCAAATAGTGGATAACGCTATCCACTAGATAAATGACAATATTTCTACTTGGAATTAAATGCTGCCTTCATATACTCGGCTCAGGATAGTTCTGACGCAGTTAGAAGCGCTGATTGCATCGGGCCAATCGCGGGATTCTTGAGAAAAATATATAGTCATGTTAATTATAATCGACATTGTCCTCGGCGTTATCGTTGTCTTTCTCCCACTTGTACCTTATCACATGGTAAGTCTATATAGAAACCCATGAGATAACAAGTAGGAGAGGTGTTGTTATTGGCGGAGGACCTTCTACATCTGGAACTTGACGGAAGAGGGGGCAGGTTTTTTTTGGCGGGGGCGGGCGGGGGCGGGGGGGGGGGGGGTAATGGTGTTTTTCATCTGAATTTTACCGACTAAACTTAACAACTGGTCATCGATGCACAAAGCCTTCACTGCCAGCTGAAATATGGTCAGCAAAACGAATTGACAAGCGAACGTTGCAGCGCGCAGACAAATGTCTGCTTCATGTTTCACGGCTGCACGAATCCAGGTTCGTTCACAGGCTATCAACTTCAGGATTAATCGGGTCGCCCGGTGCACCGGCATACCTCTGTCCGACGGAGAGCCAACGTTCTCTTGACGTTCATTAGGGATGGGCTGTGTGGCAAACAGCGGTGTCACTGGTACAGACTCAACTTCGTCTGCAAACAGATAAAATAGAAAAAAGCTTCTGTTAGTTTAGGTTAATCAAATAACAGCGAGCATTTCATACATAGATCACTGTTCCATCTAGAAATTAAGGCATTCCTCTTAAGCCAGCTTCAAGATTTTTTCGAAGTTTCTAAAGAAGAAATCTCATGACATTTTCTCTGAGAGCAAAACTACTTTTGTATAGAATTGGCTTGTGCCGCATTGAACTTATTGCAGGTTTGATAAGCCTGATACCAGCTAGAAGCCTTTGCAAAAAGCACTGTTAAAAGCTGACTACAAACAATACAACCAAGCATTATAGGCGCAGAATATGAAGAGTCTACACATTATAAACTTTGTAATTAGTTATAGGCAAGCAATGCGTGTAAAAGGAATAACGTGTGCGCCTGAAGCCTTGTGGACCCATGGTGTTATAAAATATTTTTTTGAAAGTTCTGTAAGCTTCACTTGCCCTTGCTCTCTTGATTAATTTGATGAGTTTTATGGCTTCCGATTGCTTTAAACTACCAATCAGATGCCTTGAAAACTATGGAAGGCGGGGTATCAACCGTTGCATGATTCGTAATCAAACGTCAGAGTTTGAAATGGTTTCAAACAACGTTTCACAGCTGGCGATAGATAAATTTTATGGCGACAAAAATGTAGTCAAACTTAACTTTTCGTACAGGAAATGCATTTTAACGATTTTTGTGAGACCTTACTTTCAATTTCACGCCTTCTGGGTTTGTAAAACCGGTTGAAACTGAACGTTTCATTGATCGTTCGTATGAACCGTTGTGCAACCGGAAGCCATCAAACTAATCAAAACCCGGTCAAAAAGATGTCGGGTGGCTACGGTTCGAGGCGTTTGACTGTACTTAATTTTAATTATATTACATTGCCAGGCGCTTTTTACATGCCCCTCTGGCTCGGATATTGAGGGCAACCTCATCCCGCGTTTTCACATAAATAAAATAATTGATTTAACTTGAGACTTGCTCATTTGTGATGTGGTATTAAAATTCATAAATAATATCTTACTTTTGGCATAAAACTATTTAGTACATATTACCTGGCAAATTATCATCTGTAGGTGGACCAAGAGCCAGAGCATGTGCCACACCCAGCTCTATTTTGCCATGACCCTCTTGTTCTCGCAGCTCATCCAGCTGGCTTATCTCTTCTCTCCACTTCTTTTCCAATTGCCTTCTATGAGTTTTGATTTCTTTTTCTTTCTGTTACGATGAAAAAACCCACCAGTTTTACAATGAATGGACACAAACGTATCTACAGTCATTTCCCGTTATATCGAATTTGGTTACAATGATAAAACCCACCATTTTAACAATGAATGTACACCAACGTATTTACAGTAATTCCCCGTTATATCGAACACTCGATTATCTTGAGCTCCGCGCTATCTCAAACAAAAGTCATTTCGCTTGAACTTGGTCGTATTTTTCAGTCATTAACTGTAAAAATGACCCGGGGGGGGGGGGGGAGGGCTCCCATATGGAAGGGACGGGGATGCTCGTCGGAAATTTTGAATTTAACCCCTAAAAGAGACCAATCTGGGTGTGGTCCAACGTTATGCAGACCCCTAAAAGAATAAATATAACGAATCAAAATTCTTTCTTTTTTGTTATTTCTTCGCGTGCAACCCTGAACGAGACCGTGACGGCTAAAAATAATGACATTTTGCCCAGAACACCCTAAGCGAGACCGAAATCCGAAATTTACATCCCTAAGCGAGACGACGAGCATCCCCGTCCATTTCATATGGGAGTCCCCCCCCCCCCCCCCCGGGAAAAATGAACTCGAACAAAGCGCTATATTGAACAGTTTGCGGTTTTCCTTGACCTAATCGTTTAAGTAGAAGCGCTAAAGGATTGTAGTCCTAAACTTACATTTTTATGCACCTTTAAGCCAAAATTCAGGGATTTTTTCTAGCTCGGAGAATTTTCAAGAATTTTTTCACGAATTTCTTCTTTCGGTTTCGGAGTGGTCATGACGTCATTGTTAAGGGTCGCACATGTCGCGAGGATGCGATGAGAGAATTTATGTCCAATAAGTGTTGGCGCCAAATCAGCATTATCCTTAAGAAATGTAGAAACAAGTTTGACTATTTAGTACACGAGATGCTGTTTATAAGACAGTTAAAACGCAATCTAAACATGCAATCGGACTCCATTCGTGGGAAAGTATTTGTTAATCTTTTTTTCGCACGCGTCATGACGACTCCGAGACATCGAATCTTATCGTTAATTTTTGCTTGTCTGTTATGAAATGCAAATGCAGTTAAAAGTGATTTAACAAATCCTCTTACAAAATAAAAGATACTTGACAGATACTGAAAAGTTTACCTTGAGTTTATCAGCAAGAATTGCATCCAGTTTTCTTATTCTCTCCAGTCCCTTTCGTATTTTTGGATCCAGGTTAGCTTCAGCACTGCTGTCATCTTGAGACTCTTCATGTTTGACTACATGACCACTTTTATCAGATGCGCCGGCGTCTAAAGTTTGTTAATTAACCCAAAAATAAATGAGTTCACTTTTAGTTATGAGTAACAACGTTTCCTGTAGCCAGAAGTGTAGCTGCCTTGAGTAATACAACGGATCACTTCAGTGAATATCTGTTCGGAAGGACCGCTATTCCCTCAGATTCTCTTTAGTCAAATGCCACCTAGAAGCTTCGTAATATGGGATATATAACACGTATTGTTCTTGGAGAAGTGAAAATGTTGTTTTGAGTACGGGAAAGTGGAGGGGAACGGGGAACGGGAGCCCGGGAGAAAACGGGAGGGAAGCGGTAGGAGAGAGGGCTGGAACTGGGAGAAAATGAGAAAAAATTTCGGCTCATCCTCGGTGTAAGAACCTGTGAAACTCACCGGTGACGTAAAACAAAGAACGAACAATACAACAAAGATCTGGCAAAACAAAGAGAAGGAAA
Source organism: Meandrina meandrites (assembly GCA_963693305.1). Lineage (NCBI taxonomy): Eukaryota > Metazoa > Cnidaria > Anthozoa > Scleractinia > Meandrinidae > Meandrina > Meandrina meandrites. Next base: position 23,769,529 of record OY855914.1, read on the forward strand.
ACAATATCTCCAAAACAAAGAAAAATATCACAGGTTCTTACACCGAGGTAAACCCAAAATTTCGCAACATTATATTTCGGAATAGATATGAGACAAAGGGGAGAGAATGGCTACGGAAAGGGGTGGGGGCCGGGAGTAAAAGGTACGGGAGGCGGGAGGTCCAGGCCCCCTGTCCCCCTCAAAGGATAAAAGAACAACGGCTCGCAAATTTGGGTAATGAGATTTTGTTCCCTAAACGTTTTTTCCACTTCAAAATTCAGCTAGAAAATCGGAAACGATTTAACTGAGCTCCACAAACATCCCTTTAACTGCGTCTGAGGTTTGCGGGGCTTATTTATTTTTTTAATTTTTTTTTTCGGAGGGAGGGGTGTGGGGCTTACGGTATAAAAAAACTATTATTCAACAAATGTGCGTTTTCAAAATATATATGTTCAGAACGATATTGTTATCCGTCATCCGTTCATAACAGAGATCCCGCGATATATATGGGTTGCCAAGATTCGTCAGAAGTCTCCCAAAGCGCTGTATATAACCACAGTTTTTCTAACCGCAAAATGTGTTTCGTCGACAATTTTGTCGAATAGCAAAATAATTATCCTGCTCAATCTTGCAGAATATCGTCTGATTTTAGCCAACTCGGCCTACGACCACGTCAGCCAGGTATCAGGCGATATTTCGCAACATTAAGCAGGTTAATTGTTAATTACTGTTAATTAATTGTGGTTTTATCAATAATTATTACCAGAGACTTCATCCAACCCTTCCTCGTCTATTTCTTCCTCAACACTAACACTGCTGTTCGCCGTTGTAGTTCTTTCAGCCATGTCTTCCAAAACGACATCATTCTCAACTGGGGAGATTATCTATAACAGTATGAATAGAAATGGTCTGAAATCTGAACTTGATGACATTAATTAGAAAAATATCTAACGTCACGATTGAAAAATATTTGCGTTTTATTTTTATAATATATTTTTGACAAGCGCTCATATCTCGTGATCGTTTGTTTTGTTCGCCCTAAAATTTGAAGCTTTATAACATTTTATTTCGATTGCAAAAATCAGAAATATCGGTTGAGATCTACATGCCCAAAATTCGATTTAGAAAAGATCACCTCCGTTCCCAATACCAGACTTTTCTCGGCCGTTCCAGAGCCCATAATTTTTCGGTTGCAGATCTCTTAGCAGCGGACCGCGTATTTTGAATTCAAAATGGCTGCTACAAAACAAAACGCGCGTTAGCAAATAGCATTTTTGTGTTGTTCTCCAGTTCGATGTAGGGGGCACCCTGTCGTCGCTATAAAAATGCTTTTGAGTTTCGCTAATCGGGCTTCTTATTTTAAAAATTAAATGCAAACCTCACTGACAAAATGTAACAAGTTTCCAGCGCACTTTTCCCCAGATAGTTGGTAGTGCGACCGATAAAATGCAAGGCAGTTGATTCAGCCATTAAGAATGTTACCAATCAGGAAATTTTCCACATTTTTCACAAGGCCTTCAATACGATAAGCAACGGCAAAACACAGACACTACTTCCGCATCTTGAGGAGTCGGCGGCTTTCCACAGGCCAACAAGACCCCATGTCCAATATACCCGCAATGTAACGATCCATTTAAGGCAAAATCAGTTCGTTCGATTCGTACGGATCTTTAAGGACCCTTGCGGTCCGTAGAGTAGAGTTTCTGTTCGTCCGATTGGTACGAATCGTTAAGGGCCATTATGGTCCGTAGAGTAGAGTTTACGGATCGTATATGTTGCATCTCATTAAATCAAAGAGGCCATGTGTGTTAACGGATCGTTCGATTCGCAATTCGTGCATCTCACTAAATCAACAGTAAACAACTTTGGCAGGTAGTTGAGTGCGGTTTGAAATTCTTGCTTGAAAGGGATTATTATATACATGTATATTCCTCGGTCTTAATGTGGAAAAATACCAGAAATGTTTTCTATAACTTTTAGCTGCACCGAAGAACAGTGGCGCTGAAGAAGCCAAATGCAAGTCGGCGAAACTAATTGCGTGTTCGCGTGCGGTTCATTATCCTTGCTCGAAAGGGAACATTGATCGTAGCAAGAGTGCGCTAGTAGAAACAGACAAGATATAAGTGTATATTCTTCGTTCTAAATATGGAAAAACACAAGAAATGCTTTCAATAAAACGCGTGCGGTTCGCCGTAATTCTTGCTCCAAAGGGAATATTGATCGTAGCGAAAGTGCAACCAGTAGAAACAGACAAGATTAAAGTGTATCCAACAAGACTAAGAATCGAATTAGAAATATGATTCTCAAACTCTATAATAACTCAAAAAACCATAACTGTGATGGTAGTTTGGAAATTCGATCTCACCCCTCTGACGAACAAGCAAATTTACACTTCCTCACGGTGGTCTAAGGGAATTTGGAAAAACAGAGGGAGAGAGAGAAAAAGACGGCAAAACCATGATAGGGCATGTAGGAAACCCGTGTGAAGAAACTGTAATATAAAGCAAAAACTGTACGATTTCTGCAATTTATAGTCTCCGTATTATGCAGTGCCTTTTATTTTAGCGCTGTATAAAATTCGCGAACGTCGCGCAAAATTGACGAGTGTATTTTTCCCAAGGAAAAAGCTTTAAAATAGACGGAGAAAACTATGAGTTTAAGGCTTCCGGTGCAAAAAAAATTTCGGCTTCATCACTAGTGTCACCATTCTTTATTTTTGTTACGGCTAAATGTGAGTAATACCAAATTACATTCGCTTTCGGTGGTTAATTTTAGCGGGTTAAAATTTCGTGACGGAAATGTTAACGGTGCATGAAAACAACGAAAATAAAACACTCGCGAAAGTAAAAGATATCAGGGTATAAACCATTTTGAATGTGTAGATTATTAAAAGATTTGATTTCACGACAAAAAGCTCTTCTTTAAGGAAATTGTGATATAAAAAAAAAGAAAACTCATGTAATTCTGACATTAAAAAACATCCTTTGAGTCTCGCTCCGTTATTTGACAAAACTTGCTTACAAGTGTGTTTTTCACATTTGTCGTGTTCCGAAATATGTTTTGTGTTTAACAAAGGTAAATACTTTTAGTTTTCATAACAGGGATGGATGCAAATGTGAAAGGAATGAACCCAATTTTCTGTGCAGTCAAAAGTCTAAGAAATTAGTCTTTCTGATTCCTACTATTGGGTACTACCTGGTTTTCTATATCAGACCTCAGCTAACTCGGATTGGAAAGTGTGACGTGCAAACTTATGCATTCACCACGCCTAGGCCAGAAAATGTGCCCACAAGAACAATTCCATTGAATTGTTGTACCAAAATTATGTACGCCTTATTGCAAACTTTAATGTTACTACTTCAAATACCTTATCAAAAGAAATCGTCTCTAACAACATCAAATATTGTTACTAACCGTGTTTTTCATAAAAACAAAAGTGTCATGTTACAAACAAACAAAAGTACGCTTCTGAGTAAATATTTGTTAACGCTTTGTTAATAGTCACAAAATTACGTGTTGTCATGGTTTCGAATAGCCTGCGAACGCTGACGTATTTCCGGCTGTCGCCTTTCTCCGCGTTGTTTTCTCGGCGGAGACAAGCGACAGCCGGAAATACGTTTGCGTTCGCAGGCTAGGTTTCCAATAGAGTAAAAACTACATTGTTGCTTCTTCCGGGCACGCCAGGTGTTAATCTTTTGCATTGATGAATATTTCACATAAAAGAAAAGATCGCAAACGATACATGTTTGCTCAGGAATTTTTGAGAGTTTGTGGCAAGAAAACTTCCCAAATATTGTGGGAGACTCCGTATCGCCCGCTGAAAATAATTTAATTCATTCGTAAAATTAGTCGTTTTGGCGTCTTGATCATTAGCGTTAATGTTTCACACATTTAATAATCTCGCTGACTTTTTCTTCAAATAACGGGTATTTGTGTTTATTTCGAATAGTTTTGCTGTTACTTAAGCAATGACGACGGCGACGCCGAGGACAACGCCTGGTGAAAAATGAGTTTATATTTTACTCTAGAATCTCGCGATTATTCAGATGTATTCAGCGTATCTGTCTGTTTAAGAACTGGCTCAAGCTAAATGTGTAAAGAGAGCATTCTACTCCAAATAGAAAAATCAAAAATTTGCCGTCGTGGTTCACGTTGTCCAGAATACGCAGAATTGAGTCATTTCACGTTGTTCTTTTGCAGAGAACGGCTAGGAAATGTACCAAGACTTCAAACGCACGTGCAGAGCTATTGTTCTGCTCATTAAACTTTTGTTTGGTGACGTTCTCGTTGCCGTTGCCGTCGTAGCTTGCTTAAGCTCCCTAATATTAAATCAACCACCATCGATACGGGCAACAGAATAAGAACTTGTCATTCCGTGACAATTAAATAATTGAATAAGTTTTTGTTTTTCAATGGAATGAAAATTTGCCTTTTGAACGAAACAAATCTTTGTTGAAAGAGTTCTGACGTGCACTCTTAAACATGCGCTAATAATTCTCTCCCGCTACCTAAAATCCAATATCCAACAGTCCGAAACGTTTCTCAAAAAATTAACTCTTGCACGCATTGCGTGCCTATGTTTCGGAATATCCTGAAACACATGGATCACAGACGGCGGTATTTCATTTTCCCACGAAATTGAAACGTGAAAAATTACAGTATATTGTTCGAATTAGTTTGCAATTTTGCAAACAAATAATAGAAAAAAGTGAATGAATGATTGAGTATGTAATGTTGGATTGTTATGATTATCTACTCGGCGTTCCCGTAGTCTTGAAAACGGGTTCTTAAGAGTAATTTGTTGGCAGTAAAAAAACTTGAAAATCTTCTAAAAATCACTTTTCCTTGCCTTGCCAATATTGAGGGTTTGAATTGGGTTTAACTGTTGTCTGAGAATTGGTCTAAATTTTAACTGTCAGCTGAGAAACAGCCTTGGAGAGTTGGATTCCCTCTTTAAATAAAATTGTTATTATCATATTATAGAAATGACGCGTTTGTAAGTCATATCTGGTATCTGAGATCTACAAAGTGTACTGATAGCCGATTAAGTCCCAAGAGTGACCAGCATCAAATCTCTTCTCACAATATCAATACTTAATCAAAAGAAAAGATTTGAGAATCAAAAAAATGATCATCAAAGGAAAATTGTTTTGATCTTGTAACAAATTCTCCCAGCTAATACCAGTAAGAAAATGTATAGAGATCAGTCAGAAGAATTTGTATGTGGATATTGGGGCCTCAAGGGTTAACTCAAAACTGAACCTGATTCTAGCTTCACCGACCGGTTTAAGAACACTGAAGTGGTCTTTGTTAATTTTCTTTCATTCTCTCTTTTTTTTTCACGTTAGCAAAACTGCAATCCGCCTGAAATTCTTCATGTTTCTTCGTGACACCGCGGGTTTTCAGAAAATAATACTTGAGTCTAATATTATAAATTACGCTGGAGTTTCACTTCTTTCTGGATGTACAACCCACGTATGATCTTCCACTTGTTTTCTCCTTCAAAAAGACAGCGCTTTGTTGAACTTTAGCAGAATCTGTTTACATACTCGACTCCGACTAGTCTCCAAATCAATAACAAACGCTTTCAGTGTAAAAGAAAACTCACAAGGAAAATTGTGCTTGCCCATCTCGACACAATAAACCCAGACTGTGATGCAGGTTAAAAAAGGAGTTTTAAAATGTCAGTATTTTAGAAAATGAAAAATCTGAAATGAAATCTAACTGAAAAGTTTCATTTTTGAACTTCTCAAAGCAACTCGTTTTACGGATATCCGCGGTATACGTATTTTTACTTTCCAAAGCTAACAGCATAAAATAAGCCTGACAGTAAAGCTCACTCCATATACAAGACATACAAGCTGGGAAATACGTGTTGGTCTTTATCAGTCATTCATTTCAACTGACTTTGGCGTGGTGAGTAAAACTTCTCTTGTATTGTGTGCATTAACAGAGGGGGACATTGAGGCTACGGGGTATTGCGGTACTGAGCAATTCTTCATGCAGTAGTTCGGTAATTTCAATCTTTAATTGCGGTATTGTATTTTTCACACCTGCGGGATGAGTTTTCTTTACGTTTATTTGGAAGCGGTGCTGCAATTTCATTGTTTTAACGACCAGTTTAAAGTCGTGCAATTAATTAGTTCACGGTCTGATTTCGCCGCTCGTTTTTGCTTCGATTTTATCAACAACGAAACCGCCAGCTATTGCAGACTAACTTCGACATTGCGTTATTTGCCGATTTTTCGGTATTGCGGTGTTCGTCTCAATGTCCCCCTCTTTATCATGGTTGCCAGTTTCACTAAATAGCGAAATAACTTTTTATTTTTTCACCAAGAAAGATACACATGAAACTAGCCATTGTAATAAGTTACAAGTGAAATGTGTCCATAGTTTAAAAAAGCCCGTGCTAATAGTTCATCCATATATGTGTGATCATTCAGTGTATGGTCACTTACTCCAGCGTTAAAAGGAGCTTTGCTGAGAATATTTTTCTAAAGTGGGAAAAAACCATAATTCGAAGTAAACAAGCAGCATGTTTACGACTGAGGTAGTTGTCAATCTTAAAAGATGGATTACGAAAGATAAACTAGTAAAAAATTGCCATTTTTTTCAAGATATAGTCACTTTTCGTGGCGGAACCCCTTTAACGAGATTCCAATTTCTTCATGAAAAGTTTTCGTGTAGCCAAAGTTTATTTGTACATTCCAACATTTGTGAATTGAACCGCAAAAATGAAATGCCGAATGTAAATTGAAACAAATCAACTCGTACTCTCGTAATGGATTCATCGCCAAAATTGCAGAACACAATGCTATTTGTATTCACAGAAGAGCGCGGAGACAAGGCAAGGTTTTGTAACGGCATTTCAAATCTACGCATTATATCTCTTTGAAACAGTGCAGTAAAAGAAGAAATGAAAAGCACTTAGAAGCAATATAATATAGAGATTCCATGTGAATTCCAGAGTTCTCAAGTTCGTGTTTTATTGTTTATTAAAATACCGTAATGATTCGATTTAGCGCCCTCTTTCCAATAAGCGCCCCCCTTCGAATGTGTTTTCGTCAATAAGCGCCCCTATTCCAATAAGCGCCCCCATTCTTATAAGCGCGATGGTTCAAAACTTTAGAATGGTTTGGATAGGTACGAACTGCTGAATTAATAAATGCCTGGTTGCATGTCTGCGATAAACTCATGAACATTCACCGCACCGTACACGTATATGCTAACTGTTAAAATGAACAATTCATCCAAAGTACCTGAACTTTCAACAATTTGTTACTGTTACAGTTTTTGTTATTGTTAGTTATTTAATATTTACTGAAGTTTTGTTATGAACATTTGGATGTTCCTCAAAAAATCAAACAAGCGCCCTGTCCCGAATAAGCGCCCTGTCTCAAATAAGCGCCCTCCCTTGAGTTGCAAAAAGTAAATAAGCGCCCCGGGCGCTAAATTGAATCATTACGGACTTTGGTTTACAAGAAGAAGGAAGCAACCGTTAACCAAGATAAATATAATAATCACTACGAGTGAGAACGTTCAAAGCAAAGCTGCAAAATTATGAACTCATCTTGTAAGAGATCCATTAAAAATGAAGATATTTGAAGTCACCCAAAATTTAGACAACCAAAACAGACTCGCATCAATTTCCTTCTACACGCGGATCGACAGATTTGGCCTTTAACAGCGCACATATTACGAACCTTTGCGATAAACTGAGCGGATCCGTGGGTTTCGAAATGTGGATCGCGGATGGGACTTGTAAGAATTTTGGTCCGGATTCCGGACTCTTCCTGTATTGCAATTCCGATCATGGATAACAAACATCGGATAACGGACCCGTGGTTGGCCTTGGTCGTTGCAATTAGCATTTTGTCCTTCTCTGATTTTGTTTTCGGACAAGACTCATACAATCTTTGACCACATTACGTTGGAATTTTACATTTAAACAAGACAGACAAGCATTATGCCACGCTTTAAAAAAAAATATATTGATATAAAAAAAAGAAACATCTCCCTTGCACTGCAGTACGGGTAATGATCAAATGGCGAGGAGTGAAATTGGGTATTAAAAGTTTTTTACAGGACCAAAGCAAACTGGACTAAATGAAATTCAAGCGAAAATGTACAAAGTTTTAGCTTTAAAACCCGTACGCCCTGGTGCTGAGACTGATGGGAAACGTTGCCACGGCATGCACGCTAAAATTTCGCCATATTATACCACAAAAAGTTTTCAAGTGGTACAGATCCTTACTTGACCGAAATAAGTTGCTATAGCACGTATCGGTGGATTTGTGTACCCTATTCATTCCCTCCCCTGCTTATTTTTCAGTTGCACTGACACTAACAGAACAAGGCGCCATGAACAACATAGAAGAACTCATAGACGCCATCGCTATAGCCTTAGTTGTTGCCACTTTCCTTCTCAAAACTGGTCGTGCTCTAAAAGCCATCGAGCTATCCAAAGAAAGCTTGGTACTGCTAAATAATAAATTGCCAAGTGTAAGAAAGCAGGTTGGCAAATTGTTTTACATGGGAATCTATGAAACAATGTACGAAGCGTACCGTCGTATCCACGATAATACAAATGCAATAACATATGGCAGAAAACTTCTCGTCCTTTACTGCGAGTGTGGTATGACAGTGCAAGAAGGGTGGCAAAGTATGAGACTGGCACTGAAATATCACAGTCAAAAGAAGTATCTTCAGGCAAAAGAACTTTATGAGAGAGCAGTCCCTATCATGATAAAAATTGGAGACAGAAATGGAGAAGCATTGGCATATGGAAACCTAGGATTTGTGGTCTCGGTTCTCGGCGACTGTTTCAAGGCTAAAGAATATCACGAGAAATCACTTGCCATCCACATAGAAATTGGCGACAGAGCAGGAGAAGCAGAAAATTACAGAGGCCTAGGAATCGTGTTTCAATCCCTCGGTGACTATGTTAAGGCTAAAGAATATCTCGAGAAATCACTTGAGATAAATATTGAAATTGGTGACAGAGAAGGAGAAGCAACAAATTACGGAAACCTAGGAACCGTGTTTCAATCTCTCGGTGACTATGTCAAGGCTAAAGAATATCATGAGAAAGCACTGGCGATCAATATTGAAATTGGTGACAGGGAAGGAGAAGCAACAAATTACAAAAATCTAGGAACCGTGTTTCAATCTCTCGGTGACTATGTCAAGGCTAAAGAATATCATGAGAAAGCACTGGCGATCAATATTGAAATTGGTGACAGAGAAGGAGAAGCAACAAATTACGGAAACCTAGGAATTGTGTTTCAATCTCTCGGTGACTATGTCAAGGCTAAAGAATATCATGAGAAAGCACTGGCGATCAATATTGAAATTGGTGACAGAGAAGGAGAAGCAACGAATTATGGAAACCTAGGAACTGTGTTTAAATCTCTCGGTGACTATTTCAAGGCTAAAGAATATCATGAGAAAGCACTGGCGATCAATATTGAAATTGGTGACAGAGAAGGAGAAGCAACAAATTACGGAAACCTAGGAATTGTGTTTCAATCTCTCGGTGACTATGTCAAGGCTAAAGAATATCTCGAGAAATCACTTGCGATAAATATTGAAATTGGTGACAGAGAAGGAGAAGCAACAAATTACGGAAACATAGGAACTGTGTTTAAATCTCTCGGTGACTATGTCAAGGCTAAAGAATATCATGAGAAAGCACTTGCGATCCTTATTGAAATTGGTGACAGAGAAGGAGAAGCAACAAATTACGGAAACCTAGGAACTGTGTTTCAATCTCTCGGTGACCATGTCAAGGCTAAAGAATATCTCGAGAAAGCACTTGCGCTCAATATTGAAATTGGCAACAGAGCAAGAGAAGCGACAAATTACGGAAACCTAGGAACTGTGTTTAAATCTCTCGGTGACTATATCAAGGCTAAAGAATATCTCAAGAAAACACTTTCAATAAACATTGAAATTGGTGACAGAGCAGGAGAAGCAGCAAATTACGGAAACCTGGGAACTGTGTTTAGGTCTCTCGGTGACTTTGTCAAGGCTAAAGAATATCACGAGAAAGCACTTGCGATCAACATAGAAATTGGTAACAGAGCAGGAGAAGCAACAAATAACGGAAACCTAGGAACTGTGTTTGAATCTCTCGGTGACTATGTCAAGGCTAAAGAATATCTCGAGAAAGCACTTGCGCTCAATATTGAAATTGGCAACAGGGCAAGAGAAGCGACAAATTACGGAAACCTAGGAACTGTGTTTAAATCTCTCGGTGACTATATCAAGGCTAAAGAATATCTCAAGAAAGCACTTTTAATGAACATTGAAATTGGTGACAGAGCAGGAGAAGCAGCAAATTACGGAAACCTGGGAACTGTGTTTACGTCTCTCGGTGACTATGTCAAGGCTAAAGAATATCACGAGAAAGCACTTGCAATCAACTTAGAAATTGGTAACAGAGCAGGAGAAGCAACAAATAACGGAAACCTAGGAACTGTGTTTGAATTTCTCGGTGACTATGTCAAGGCTAAAGAATACTTCGAGAAAGCACTTGCGATCAACATAGAAATTGGTAACAGAGCAGGAGAAGCAGCAAATTACGGAAACCTGGGAAATTTGTTTGAATCTCTCGGTGACTATGTCAAGGCTAAAGAATACCTTGAAAGAGCACTTGCGATCGTAAGGAAAATTAGGGACAAAGCAGGAGAAGCAATAATTTACGAAACGCTGGGAAATGTGTATAACTGTCTTCGAAAATATAGAGAGAGCAAACAAAATCTTGAGAAAGCGCTCGCGATCAACATTAGCACTGGTAGGAGAGCCAATGAAGGATCAAATTACAATCACCTTGGAAATGTTCATCGATCTCTTGGGGATAATATCAAGTCTAAAATGCTCTATGAAAAAGCACTTGCAATCGCAACTGAAGTTGGTGACAGACCAGCAGAAGCAGACAGTTGCGTACAACTAGGAAGAGTGTTTACCTTGCTCGGTGAATACTTCATAGCGGAAAAATATCTTGAGAAGGCACTTTCAATACTGAAAGATGTTAAACACAATGAAACTGAGTTCAGCTGTTATTGTCATCTTGCATGGGCGAAGTTAGCGCAAGAGAAGTTCCAGGAAGCGGATTTCTATCTCTTTCAAAGTATTGAAAAATGTGAAGATTTGCAAAGATTCAATGCAGACAACGATGAAATTAAGATATCCTTAGCAGACATGCATACATTTCCCTACCGGTTTCTCAGTGCATGGCTTTGTGTCGGTAGAGATCCAAACAGTGCTCTTTATGTTGAAGAGCTGGGACGGGCTAGAGCCCTAGCAGACTTGATGGCAACACAGTATTCCGCCGACAAACATATATCGGCTAATCCGCAATCATGGATTGGCATTGAAAATACTATATTGAAAGAAAGCAACTGCACTTGTTTCTACATTTCTTACCATAAGAATAGTGTGTTTTTGTGGATTCTCAAGACCAGCGGAGTCATTTCTTTCCGAGAGGTGACAGTGGATCAAAAGACACTTCACAAAAGGTTAGCAAATCCAGCTAAAAATGTGGATGAATTTTTTGCCATCATGGCTAAAAGTTTTCGCAGCTTTGGTATTTTACCCGAGGAGGTTTGTGAAGATCGATCTTTAAATGACATTGAGCCGACTCAATCTGATTCTTCTAACAAAGAGAGCCTTGCGGTTTTGCGACATTCAAAGGAAGAGGATGATCCCGAACCGAGTTTAACTTTGTTCCACGAAATGCTCATCAAGCCTGTGTCCGACTTACTTGACGAGCCTGAAATCATCATTGTTCCTCATCGCAACTTGTACCGTGTTCCATTTGCAGCCCTACTCGATAAAAGTGGGAGGTATTTATCAGAGACTTTCAGGATCCGCATCATTCCTTCATTGACGACTCTCAAGCTCATTCAGGATAGTCCTGCAGACTATCACAGTCAGACTGGTGCTCTGATAGTGGGTGATCCTGATGTTGGTGATGTGATGTACAACGGAAGTCTCAATAGGAACTTTGTACCATTGCCTGGTGCAAGAAAGGAAGCAAAGATGATTGGACGACTGCTGGGCGATCAACCTTTGTTAGGAAAGGAAGCAACGAAGCAGGCAGTACTTCAAAGGATATCGTCAGTGACTCTGATCCATTTTGCTGCACACGGTAACGCTGAAAGAGGAGAAATTGCCCTTGCCCCGCCATGCTCCACTACTGAGATTCCAAAGGAAGACGACTACCTTTTGAAAATGTCTGACATTTCACAAGTTCAACTGCGAGCTAAACTGGTAGTTCTTAGTTGTTGTCACAGTGCCCGTGGACAAATTAGGGCCGAGGGAGCTGTTGGAATCGCTCGCGCGTTCTTAGGATCCGGTGCACGCTCAGTGTTGGTGGCACTGTGGGCACTAGAAGACAGTGCAACAAAGCAGTTCATGAGTTGTTTTTACTATCACCTTGTTCGTGGAGAAAGTGCCAGTGAATCTCTTCACAAGGCCATGAAGTGGATGAGAGATAAGCAGTGGCTGAGAGGAAACAGCGTTACCCAGGTTTCTGACTGGGCACCGTTTATGCTGATTGGAGATAACGTGACATTTGACTTTGGACTGTAAAAGTAAGTTTAAAACAGCCAAGAAAAAATCAGATGATTTTCGTCAGTTGTTTGCCTGTCTCAAAATTAAAGCCATTTTTGTTTCATTTATTACAACTGAGTAACGAAGTCAGGACCAAAATCGTAACTAGCCGCTTTGAATTCTTATTTTTTGATAACTGGTTTGAGCCCGAACACATTTGTGTGAGGAGATCAGACCGCTTTTTAATGTGTGTTTTTTTTTTGTAAAAGCCTCCTATGTACTAAGAAAAAAATTAAGGGACATAAAGAAGTCTTTTCAAGCTAGGTAGTCCAGCTATTCCTTCTCTGGGATATCTCACGTCCAAACATAAAGAAGTGTGTCGGGCCGACTTTACTACAGGCTAGGTTGCCATCTCATTGGAACTTGCACTACCTTTACTAAAGGGAAATCTGTTAAGGCAATGTTTTTATTATTTTCCTTAAATTCTGGTTTGTCTTTCATGTTGTAGGAAGAAAAGACCTTGTCGTGCAGTGGGCTAAAGAACACCTGTGATTACAGAGGCTCTCAACATGGGGTTTCTTTGATGGTTGACGGTTATCGAAATGAAATTTCGCCCAAGAATTGAACTTATATTAACTTTTGTGTTTTTTAACTTTACTTTTGTGTTTTGTGTATCATGTAATGTTTTTCAACGTACTATAAGACTTCTCATAATGTAGTAAATGATTAATAAAATATTAATATTTTGAAACCGGAAATACTGTCAGATGGAAAGACCAATAAGTGAGTTTTTGGGAGCAGAGAAACTGGTTTACTAGTTAAAAAAATTCTCTGAGAGCCAAACGTCCAAGATGAGCAGTGAAATCATGAGATGAACGAAAATATCTAAAAGACCTTTTTCCATTTTAGCCCAATCTGTTGATTGAGAGCCAAATAGACATATTCTGAAGTTTCAAAGTAATTCACTTTGCATTGCAAAGATATTGCAAGTTGAAAAATGCTTATTTTTGGCCTTGGGAAATTGTCGTCTTGTGGCGTCACTGTTGGTAAGCGATTGCGGTTAATTCAAAGCCGTTCAGTTCTGAAATAAACCTGGGTCGGTGACTTCGTTTTCAGCAGGAAATGATGTTGCTTCAGCAGAAATAAAAATGAAAAGCAACATTTTGCAACAATTTTGCCCTTCTGCCGTAGTACCAGCCTTTCTTTCGACGCAGCCATTCATGGTCAAAATAATCAAACCATGAGAAGTCCAACTATCTCCACCCAGACACCAAATTTCGTACACCCATTCGTATACTGAAACAAAACTTTGTTTGCTGAACTCACCGCTCCACATTCACTATATTTTCTTAGCCAACAATATTCATGTCCTACAGTAAGGGAATCCACAGATCAATATAAATGGCTGTCAGTCAGGGGAAGCAGTGCCGAGATCAATATACGTCATTATTAAAAACTAGCAATGGTATATTGCAATTCCTTAGTTTTGATTGGTCAACAGGCAATGGTATATGAGCTCATATACCATTGACCACAATATCGTAGTTGATACGCGTCAACGAAAACAGCTGGGGAGCTGAAATATTGCAATTCTTTTGGGCGTTTTTAGTAAAACAATTATTCCACTCGCGCTTGTTGGATATGAGATCGTTATAGCCAACTCGGCGCCATCTCATATCCAACAAGCGCGAGTGGAATAATTGTTAATTAATTGTTGCTTGGGATTATTGTCTACTGAAGACACAGGCATGTGACCTCATTCGCATGTCCAAGAAGCATACTAGATTTATTTTCTTATTCTATCCAGACCACAGGGGGGGTACTCGAAGTATACATGACGGGGGGGGGGGGGGGGGGGGTCCGACGGGTCGGAGCTTCATATTGGAAACCGAAAAAAATACACAAGCCTGAAATTTCAGACCCAAAAAATACCTGGCATCAAAATTTCCAACCCAAAAAAATACAAGACTTAAATACCTCAATACTGATTATTTCAATTTCTAATGCATGATTTTGCATTAATAAGCTTATGAAATTGGTATATCTGTTAATGTCTCTTCATCCTCCCTTCTACTCCACATTTAAAGACAACGAAAACCCGAAATGAAAAGTTCACTCGGAGATAAGACCAAAAACAATACGCGTATTTTTTGACCTAAAAAAATACAGGACAGATCTCTTGACCCAAAAAAAATACCGAGCGTGTAAATTTTCAACCCAAAAAAATACGTCAGACCCCCCCTGTCATGTATACTTCGAGTACCCCCCCCCCCCCCCCCCCGGATCCAGACCACAGGTTAGGAAGATACGCCCTCTATATATCTGTTTAAAATACTAGCCATGGTATATTGCAATTCCCAAGTTTTGATTGGTTTACAGGCAATTGTTTATAATGAGCTCATATACAATGGACAACAAATATGGCAGGTGAACAAGTCAGTGAAAACAGGCAGGGAGCTCAAATATTGCAAGATAGCTAAGCGCACCACTCAACTCAGCGCTGATGGAATAATTGTTAAATATCTTGCGCTGATGACGGTGCTATTCCCGTTACCAATCCCTTTGTACAACGCTTGTTATGAATGAAAGCGAGGCTCTCGCTTCCGCTTACATCGTGTGTTGGATTTTCACAAGAACATAGCTTTTCGATTTTGTCGTTTCTGTCGCTAAGCCCTGTCATTAGGAATAAAATCTCAACTCACCATCACCATATCAGACCTCAGCTAAATCGGATTGGAAAGTGTGACGTGCAAACTTATGCATTCACCACGCCTAGGCCAAAAAATGTGCCCACAAGACAATTTTCATTGAATTGTTGTACCAAAATTATGTACGCCTTATTGCAAACGTTAATTTTACTACTTCAAATATCTTATCAAAAATAAGTCGTTTCTAACAACATTAAATATTGTTACTAACCGTGTTTTTCATAAAAACAAAAGTGTCATGTTACAAACAAACAAAAGTACGCTTCTGAGTAAATATTTGTTAACGCTTTGTTAACAGTCACAAAATTACGTGTTGTCATGGTTTCGAATAGCCTGCGAACGCTGACGTATTTCCGGCTGTCGCCTGTCTCCGCGTTGTTTTCTCGGCGGAGACAAGCGACAGCCGGAAATACGTTTGCGTTCGCAGGCTAGGTTTCGAATAGAGTAAAAATTACATTGTTGCTTCTTCCGGGCACACCAGGTGTTAATCTTTTGCATTGATGAATATTTCACATAAAAGAAAAGACCGCAAACGATACATGTTTGCTCAGGAATTTTTGAGAGTTTGTGGCAAGAAAACTTCCCAAATATTGTGGGAGACTCCGTATCGCCCGCTGAAAATAATTTAATTCATTCGTAAAATTAGTCGTTTTGGCGTCTTGATCATTAGCGTTAATGTTTCACACATTTAATAATCTCGCTGACTTTTTCTTCAAATAACGGGTATTTGTGTTTATTTCGAATAGTTTTGCTGTTACTTAAGCAATGACGACGGCGACGCCGAGGACAACGCCTGGTGAAAAATGAGTTTATATTTTACTCTAGAATCTCGCGATTATTCAGATGTATTCAGCGTATCTGTCTGTTTAAGAACTGGCTCAAGCTAAATGTGTAAAGAGAGCATTCTACTCCAAATAGAAAAATCAAAAATTTGCCGTCGTGGTTCACGTTGTCCAGAATACGCAGAATTGAGTCATTTCACGTTGTTCTTTTGCAGAGAATGGCTAGGAAATGTACCAAGACTTCAAACGCACGTGCAGAGCTATTGTTCTGCTCATTAAACTTTTGTTTGGTGACGTTCTCGTTGCCGTTGCCGTCGTAGCTTGCTTAAGCTCCCTAATATTAAATCAACCACCATCGATACGGGCAACAGAATAAGAACTTGTCATTCCGTGACAATTAAATAATTGAATAAGTTTTTGTTTTTCAATGGAATGAAAATTTGCCTTTTGAACGAAACAAATCTTTGTTGAAAGAGTTCTGACGTGCACTCTTCAACATGCGCTAATAATTCTCTCCCGCTACCTAAAATCCAATATCCAACAGTCCGAAACGTTTCTCAAAAAATTAACTCTTGCACGCATTGCGTGCCTATGTTTCGGAATATCCTGAAACACATGGATCACAGACGGCGGTATTTCATTTTCCCACGAAATTGAAATGTGAAAAATTACAGTATATTGTTCGAATTAGTTTGCAATTTTGCAAACAAATAATAGAAAAAAGTGAATGAATGATTGAGTATGTAATGTTGGATTGTTATGATTATCTACTCGGCGTTCCCGTAGTCTTGAAAACGGGTTCTTAAGAGTAATTTGTTGGCAGTAAAAAAACTTGAAAATCTTCTAAAAATCACTTTTCCTTGCCTTGCCAATATTGAGGGTTTGAATTGGGTTTAACTGTTATCTGAGAATTGGTCTAAATTTTAACTGTCAGCTGAGAAACAGCCTTGGAGAGTTGGATTCCCTCTTTAAATAAAATTGTTATTATTACATCTTAGAAATGACGCGTTTGTAAGTCATAGCTGAACTGATATATAAAATGTACTGCTAGCCGAGAAACCGGCGGCCTGGCCTGTAACTTTATGTGGTAGCTGAGATGAAATCGTCGAAAATTTAACCTCTTACGTCCCAAGAGTGAGCAAAATCAAATTTCTCCTCACAATATCAATACTTAATCAAAACAAAAGATTTGAGAATCAAAAAAAATGATCATCAAAGGAAAATTGTTTTGATCTTGTAACAAATTCTCCCAGCTAATACCAGTAAGAAAATATATAGAGAGCAGTCAGGAGAATTTGTGTGTGGATATTGGGGCCTCAAGGGTTGACTCAAAGCTGAACCTGATTCTAGCTTCACCGTCGGCTCTTAGAATACTGAAGTGGTCTTTGTTAATTTTCTTTCGTTCTTTCTCTTTTTTTTCACGTTAGCAAAACTGCAATCCGCCTGAAATTCTTCATGCTTCTTCGTGACACCGCGGGTTTTCAGAAAATAATACTTGACACTAATATTAGAAATTACGCTGGAGTTTCGCTTCTTTCTGGATGTACAACCCAATTATGATCTTCCACTTGTTTTCTCCTTCAAAAAGACAGCGCTTTGTTGAACTTTAGCAGAATCTGTTTACATACTCGACTCCGACTAGTCTCCAAATCAATAACAAACGCTTTCAGTGTAAAAGAAAACTCACAAGGAAAATTGTGCTTGCCCATCTCGACACAATAAACCCAGACTGTGATGCAGGTTAAAAAAGGAGTTTTAAAATTTCAGTATTTTAGAAAATGAAAAATCTGAAATGAAATCTAACTGAAAAGTTTCATTTTTGAACTTCTCAAAGCAACTCGTTTTACGGATATCCGCGGTATACGTATTTTTACTTTCCAAAGCTAACAGCATAAAATAAGCCTGACAGTAAAGCTCACTCCATATACAAGACCTACAAGCTGGGAAATACGTGTTGGTCTTTATCAGTCATTCATTTCAACTGACTTTGGCGTGGTGAGTAAAACTTCTCTTGTATTGTGTGCATTAACAGAGGGGGACATTGAGGCTACGGGGTATTGCGGTACTGAGCAATTCTTCATGCAGTAGTTCGGTAATTTCAATCTTTAATTGCGGTATTGTATTTTTCACACCTGCGGGATGAGTTTTCTTTACGTTTATTTGGTAGCGGTGCTGCAATTTCATTGTTTTAACGACCAGTTTAAAGTCGTGCAATTAATTAGTTCACGGTCTGATTTCGCCGCTCGTTTTTGCTTCGATTTTATCAACAACGAAACCGCCAGCTATTGCAGACTAACTTCGACATTGCGTTATTTGCCGATTTTTCGGTATTGCAGTGTTCGTCTCAATGTCCCCCTCTTTATCATGGTTGCTAGTTTCACTAAATAGCGAAATAACTTTTTATTTTTTCACCAAGAAAGATACACATGAAACTAGCCATTGTAATAAGTTACAAGTGAAATGTGTCCATAGTTTAAAAAAGCCCGTGCTAATAGTTCATCCATATATGTGTGATCATTCAGTGTATGGTCACTTACTCCAGCGTTAAAAGGAGCTTTGCTGAGAATATTTTTCTAAAGTGGGAAAAAACCATAATTCGAAGTAAACAAGCAGCATGTTTACGACTGAGGTAGTTGTCAATCTTAAAAGATGGATTACGAAAGATAAACTAGTAAAAAATTGCCATTTTTTTCAAGATATAGTCACTTTTCGTGGCGGAACCCCTTTAACGAGATTCCAATTTCTTCATGAAAAGTTTTCGTGTAGCCAAAGTTTATTTGTACATTCCAACATTTGTGAATTGAACCGCAAAAATGAAATGCCGAATGTAAATTGAAACAAATCAACTCGTACTCTCGTAATGGATTCATCGCCAAAATTGCAGAACACAATGCTATTTGTATTCACAGAAGAGCGCGGAGACAAGGCAAGGTTTTGTAACGGCATTTCAAATCTACGCATTATATCTCTTTGAAACAGTGCAGTAAAAGAAGAAATGAAAAGCACTTAGAAGCAATATAATATAGAGATTCCATGTGAATTCCAGAGTTCTCAAGTTCGTGTTTTATTGTTTATTAAAATACCGTAATGATTCGATTTAGCGCCCTCTTTCCAATAAGCGCCCCCCTTCGAATGTGTTTTCGTCAATAAGCGCCCCTATTCCAATAAGCGCCCCCATTCTTATAAGCGCGATGGTTCAAAACTTTAGAATGGTTTGGATAGGTACGAACTGCTGAATTAATAAATGCCTGGTTGCATGTCTGCGATAAACTCATGAACATTCACCGCACCGTACACGTATATGCTAACTGTTAAAATGAACAATTCATCCAAAGTATCTGAACTTTCAACAATTTGTTACTGTTACAGTTTTTGTTATTGTTAGTTATTTAATATTTACTGAAGTTTTGTTATGAACATTTGGATGTTCCTCAAAAAATCAAACAAGCGCCCTGTCCCGAATAAGCGCCCTGTCTCAAATAAGCGCCCTCCCTTGAGTTGCAAAAAGTAAATAAGCGCCCCGGGCGCTAAATTGAATCATTACGGACTTTGGTTTACAAGAAGAAGGAAGCAACCGTTAACCAAGATAAATATAATAATCACTACGAGTGAGAACGTTCAAAGCAAAGCTGCAAAATTATGAACTCATCTTGTAAGAGATCCATTAAAAATGAAGATATTTGAAGTCACCCAAAATTTAGACAACCAAAACAGACTCGCATCAATTTCCTTCTACACGCGGATCGACAGATTTGGCCTTTAACAGCGCACATATTACGAACCTTTGCGATAAACTGAGCGGATCCGTGGGTTTCGAAATGTGGATCGCGGATGGGACTTGTAAGAATTTTGGTCCGGATTCCGGACTCTTCCTGTATTGCAATTCCGATCATGGATAACAAACATCGGATAACGGACCCGTGGTTGGCCTTGGTCGTTGCAATTAGCATTTTGTCCTTCTCTGATTTTGTTTTCGGACAAGACTCATACAATCTTTGACCTCATTACGTTGGAATTTTACATTTAAACAAGACAGACAAGCATTATGCCACGCTTTAAAAAAAAATATATTGATATAAAAAAAAGAAACATCTCCCTTGCACTGCAGTACGGGTAATGATCAAATGGCGAGGAGTGAAATTGGGTATTAAAAGTTTTTTACAGGACCAAAGCAAACTGGACTAAATGAAATTCAAGCGAAAATGTACAAAGTTTTAGCTTTAAAACCCGTACGCCCTGGTGCTGAGACTGATGGGAAACGTTGCCACGGCATGCACGCTAAAATTTCGCCATATTATACCACAAAAAGTTTTCAAGTGGTACAGATCCTTACTTGACCGAAATAAGTTGCTATAGCACGTATCGGTGGATTTGTGTACCCTATTCATTCCCTCCCCTGCTTATTTTTCAGTTGCACTGACACTAACAGAACAAGGCGCCATGAACAACATAGAAGAACTCATAGACGCCATCGCTATAGCCTTAGTTGTTGCCACTTTCCTTCTCAAAACTGGTCGTGCTCTAAAAGCCATCGAGCTATCCAAAGAAAGCTTGGTACTGCTAAATAATAAATTGCCAAGTGTAAGAAAGCAGGTTGGCAAATTGTTTTACATGGGAATCTATGAAACAATGTACGAAGCGTACCGTCGTATCCACGATAATACAAATGCAATAACATATGGCAGAAAACTTCTCGTCCTTTACTGCGAGTGTGGTATGACAGTGCAAGAAGGGTGGCAAAGTATGAGACTGGCACTGAAATATCACAGTCAAAAGAAGTATCTTCAGGCAAAAGAACTTTATGAGAGAGCAGTCCCTATCATGATAAAAATTGGAGACAGAAATGGAGAAGCATTGGCATATGGAAACCTAGGATTTGTGGTCTCGGTTCTCGGCGACTGTTTCAAGGCTAAAGAATATCACGAGAAATCACTTGCCATCCACATAGAAATTGGCGACAGAGCAGGAGAAGCAGAAAATTACAGAGGCCTAGGAATCGTGTTTCAATCCCTCGGTGACTATGTTAAGGCTAAAGAATATCTCGAGAAATCACTTGAGATAAATATTGAAATTGGTGACAGAGAAGGAGAAGCAACAAATTACGGAAACCTAGGAACCGTGTTTCAATCTCTCGGTGACTATGTCAAGGCTAAAGAATATAATGAGAAAGCACTGGCGATCAATATTGAAATTGGTGACAGGGAAGGAGAAGCAACAAATTACGGAAACCTAGGAACCGTGTTTCAATCTCTCGGTGACTATGTCAAGGCTAAAGAATATCATGAGAAAGCACTGGCGATCAATATTGAAATTGGTGACAGAGAAGGAGAAGCAACAAATTACGGAAACCTAGGAATTGTGTTTCAATCTCTCGGTGACTATGTCAAGGCTAAAGAATATCATGAGAAAGCACTGGCGATCAATATTGAAATTGGTGACAGAGAAGGAGAAGCAACGAATTATGGAAACCTAGGAACCGTGTTTCAATCTCTCGGTGACTATGTCAAGGCTAAAGAATATCATGAGAAAGCACTGGCGATCAATATTGAAATTGGTGACAGAGAAGGAGAAGCAACAAATTACGGAAACCTAGGAATTGTGTTTCAATCTCTCGGTGACTATGTCAAGGCTAAAGAATATCATGAGAAAGCACTGGCGATCAATATTGAAATTGGTGAGAGAGAAGGAGAAGCAACGAATTATGGAAACCTAGGAACTGTGTTTAAATCTCTCGGTGACTATTTCAAGGCTAAAGAATATCATGAGAAAGCACTGGCGATCAATATTGAAATTGGTGACAGAGCAGGAGAAGCAACAAATTACGGAAACCTAGGAATTGTGTTTCAATCTCTCGGTGACTATGTCAAGGCTAAAGAATATCTCGAGAAATCACTTGAGATAAATATTGAAATTGGTGACAGAGAAGGAGAAGCAACAAATTACGGAAACCTAGGAACTGTGTTTCAATCTCTCGGTGACCATGTCAAGGCTAAAGAATATCTCGAGAAAGCACTTGCGCTCAATATTGAAATTGGCAACAGAGCAAGAGAAGCGACAAATTACGGAAACCTAGGAACTGTGTTTAAATCTCTCGGTGACTATATCAAGGCTAAAGAATATCTCAAGAAAACACTTTCAATAAACATTGAAATTGGTGACAGAGCAGGAGAAGCAGCAAATTACGGAAACCTGGGAACTGTGTTTAGGTCTCTCGGTGACTTTGTCAAGGCTAAAGAATATCACGAGAAAGCACTTGCGATCAACATAGAAATTGGTAACAGAGCAGGAGAAGCAACAAATAACGGAAACCTAGGAACTGTGTTTGAATCTCTCGGTGACTATGTCAAGGCTAAAGAATATCTCGAGAAAGCACTTGCGCTCAATATTGAAATTGGCAACAGGGCAAGAGAAGCGACAAATTACGGAAACCTAGGAACTGTGTTTAAATCTCTCGGTGACTATATCAAGGCTAAAGAATATCTCAAGAAAGCACTTTTAATGAACATTGAAATTGGTGACAGAGCAGGAGAAGCAGCAAATTACGGAAACCTGGGAACTGTGTTTACGTCTCTCGGTGACTATGTCAAGGCTAAAGAATATCACGAGAAAGCACTTGCAATCAACTTAGAAATTGGTAACAGAGCAGGAGAAGCAACAAATAACGGAAACCTAGGAACTGTGTTTGAATTTCTCGGTGACTATGTCAAGGCTAAAGAATACTTCGAGAAAGCACTTGCGATCAACATAGAAATTGGTAACAGAGCAGGAGAAGCAGCAAATTACGGAAACCTGGGAAATTTGTTTGAATCTCTCGGTGACTATGTCAAGGCTAAAGAATACCTTGAAAGAGCACTTGCGATCGTAAGGAAAATTAGGGACAAAGCAGGAGAAGCAATAATTTACGAAACGCTGGGAAATGTGTATAACTGTCTTCGAAAATATAGAGAGAGCAAACAAAATCTTGAGAAAGCGCTCGCGATCAACATTAGCACTGGTAGGAGAGCCAATGAAGGATCAAATTACAATCACCTTGGAAATGTTCATCGATCTCTTGGGGATAATATCAAGTCTAAAATGCTCTATGAAAAAGCACTTGCAATCGCAACTGAAGTTGGTGACAGACCAGCAGAAGCAGACAGTTGCGTACAACTAGGAAGAGTGTTTACCTTGCTCGGTGAATACTTCATAGCGGAAAAATATCTTGAGAAGGCACTTTCAATACTGAAAGATGTTAAACACAATGAAACTGAGTTCAGCTGTTATTGTCATCTTGCATGGGCGAAGTTAGCGCAAGAGAAGTTCCAGGAAGCGGATTTCTATCTCTTTCAAAGTATTGAAAAATGTGAAGATTTGCAAAGATTCAATGCAGACAACGATGAAATTAAGATATCCTTAGCAGACATGCATACATTTCCCTACCGGTTTCTCAGTGCATGGCTTTGTGTCGGTAGAGATCCAAACAGTGCTCTTTATGTTGAAGAGCTGGGACGGGCTAGAGCCCTAGCAGACTTGATGGCAACACAGTATTCCGCCGACAAACATATATCGGCTAATCCGCAATCATGGATTGGCATTGAAAATACTATATTGAAAGAAAGCAACTGCACTTGTTTCTACATTTCTTACCATAAGAATAGTGTGTTTTTGTGGATTCTCAAGACCAGCGGAGTCATTTCTTTCCGAGAGGTGACAGTGGATCAAAAGACACTTCACAAAAGGTTAGCAAATCCAGCTAAAAATGTGGATGAATTTTTTGCCATCATGGCTAAAAGTTTTCGCAGCTTTGGTATTTTACCCGAAGAGGTTTGCGAAGATCGATCTTTAAATGACATTGAGCCGACTCAATCTGATTCTTCTAACAAAGAGAGCCTTGCGGTTTTGCGACATTCAAAGGAAGAGGATGATCCCGAACCGAGTTTAACTTTGTTCCACGAAATGCTCATCAAGCCTGTGTCCGACTTACTTGACGAGCCTGAAATCATCATTGTTCCTCATCGCAACTTGTACCGTGTTCCATTTGCAGCCCTACTCGATAAAAGTGGGAGGTATTTATCAGAGACTTTCAGGATCCGCATCATTCCTTCATTGACGACTCTCAAGCTCATTCAGGATAGTCCTGCAGACTATCACAGTCAGACTGGTGCTCTGATAGTGGGTGATCCTGATGTTGGTGAGGTGATTTACAATGGACGTCTCAATAGGAACTTTGTACCATTGCCTGGTGCAAGAAAGGAAGCAAAGATGATTGGACGACTGCTGGGCGATCAACCTTTGTTAGGAAAGGAAGCAACGAAGCAGGCAGTACTTCAAAGGATATCGTCAGTGACTCTGATCCATTTTGCTGCACACGGTAACGCTGAAAGAGGAGAAATTGCCCTTGCCCCGCCATGCTCCACTACTGAGATTCCAAAGGAAGACGACTACCTTTTGAAAATGTCTGACATTTCACAAGTTCAACTGCGAGCTAAACTGGTAGTTCTTAGTTGTTGTCACAGTGCCCGTGGACAAATTAGGGCCGAGGGAGCTGTTGGAATCGCTCGCGCGTTCTTAGGATCCGGTGCACGCTCAGTGTTGGTGGCACTGTGGGCACTAGAAGACAGTGCAACAAAGAAGTTCATGAGTTGTTTTTACTATCACCTTGTTCGTGGAGAAAGTGCCAGTGAATCTCTTCACAAGGCCATGAAGTGGATGAGAGATAAGCAGTGGCTGAGAGGAAACAGCGTTACCCAGGTTTCTGACTGGGCACCGTTTATGCTGATTGGAGATAACGTGACATTTGACTTTGGACTGTAAAAGTAAGTTTAAAACAGCCAAGAAAAAATCAGATGATTTTCGTCAGTTGTTTGCCTGTCTCAAAATTAAAGCCATTTTTGTTTCATTTATTACAACTGAGTAACGAAGTCAGGACCAAAATCGTAACTAGCCGCTTTGAATTCTTATTTTTTGATAACTGGTTTGAGCCCGAACACATTTGTGTGAGGAGATCAGACCGCTTTTTAATGTGTGTTTTTTTTTTTGTAAAAGCCTCCTATGTACTAAGAAAAAAATTAAGGGACATAAAGAAGTCTTTTCAAGCTAGGTAGTCCAGCTATTCCTTCTCTGGGATATCTCACGTCCAAACATAAAGAAGTGTGTCGGGCCGACTTTACTACAGGCTAGGTTGCCATCTCATTGGAACTTGCACTACCTTTACTAAAGGGAAATCTGTTAAGGCAATGTTTTTATTATTTTCCTTAAATTCTGGTTTGTCTTTCATGTTGTAGGAAGAAAAGACCTTGTCATGCAGTGGGCTAAAGAACACCTGTGATTACAGAGGCTCTCAACATGGGGTTTCTTTGATGGTTGACGGTTATCGAAATGAAATTTCGCCCAAGAATTGAACTTATATTAACTTTTGTGTTTTTTAACTTTACTTTTGTGTTTTGTGTATCATGTAATGTTTTTCAACGTACTATAAGACTTCTCATAATGTAGTAAATGATTAATAAAATATTAATATTTTGAAACCGGAAATACTGTCAGATGGAAAGACCAATAAGTGAGTTTTTGGGAGCAGAGAAACTGGTTTACTAGTTAAAACAATTCTCTGAGAGCCAAACGTCCAAGATGAGCAGTGAAATCATGAGATGAACGAAAATATCTAAAAGACCTTTTTCCATTTTAGCCCAATCTGTTGATTAAGAGCCAAATAAACATATTCTGAAGTTTCAAAGTAATTCACTTTGCATTGCAAAGATATTGCAAGTTGAAAAATGCTTATTTTTGGCCTTGGGAAATTGTCGTCTTGTGGCGTCACTGTTGGTAAGCGATTGCGGTTAATTCAAAGCCGTTCAGTTCTGAAATAAACCTGGGTCGGTGACTTCGTTTTCAGCAGGAAATGATGTTGCTTCAGCAGAAATAAAAATGAAAAGCAACATTTTGCAACAATTTTGCCCTTCTGCCGTAGTACCAGCCTTTCTTTCGACGCAGCCATTCATGGTCAAAATAATCAAACCATGAGAAGTCCAACTATCTCCACCCAGACACCAAATTTCGTACACCCATTCGTATACTGAAACAAAACTTTGTTTGCTGAACTCACCGCTCCACATTCACTATATTTTCTTAGCCAACAATATTCATGTCCTACAGTAAGGGAATCCACAGATCAATATAAATGGCTGTCAGTCAGGGGAAGCAGTGCCGAGATCAATATACGTCATTATTAAAAACTAGCAATGGTATATTGCAATTCCTTAGTTTTGATTGGTCAACAGGCAATGGTATATGAGCTCATATACCATTGACCACAATATCGTAGTTGATACGCGTCAACGAAAACAGCTGGGGAGCTGAAATATTGCAATTCTTTTGGGCGTTTTTAGTAAAACAATTATTCCACTCGCGCTTGTTGGATATGAGATCGTTATAGCCAACTCGGCGCCATCTCATATCCAACAAGCGCGAGTGGAATAATTGTTAATTAATTGTTGCTTGGGATTATTGTCTACTGAAGACACAGGCATGTGACCTCATTCGCATGTCCAAGAAGCATACTAGATTTATTTTCTTATTCTATCCAGACCACAGGGGGGGTACTCGAAGTATACATGACGGGGGGGGGGGGGTCCGACGGGTCGGAGCTTCATATTGGAAACCGAAAAAAATACACAAGCCTGAAATTTCAGACCCAAAAAATACCTGGCATCAAAATTTCCAACCCAAAAAAATACAAGACTTAAATACCTCAATACTGATTATTTCAATTTCTAATGCATGATTTTGCATTAATAAGCTTATGAAATTGGTATATCTGTTAATGTCTCTTCATCCTCCCTTCTACTCCACATTTAAAGACAACGAAAACCCGAAATGAAAAGTTCACTCGGAGATAAGACCAAAAACAATACGCGTATTTTTTGACCTACAAAAATACAGGACAGATCTCTTGACCCAAAAAAAATACCGAGCGTGTAAATTTTCAACCCAAAAAAATACGTCGGACCCCCCCTGTCATGTATACTTCGAGTACCCCCCCCCCCCCCGGATCCAGACCACAGGTTAGGAAGATACGCCCTCTATATATCTGTTTAAAATACTAGCCATGGTATATTGTAATTCCCAAGTTTTGATTGGTTTACAGGCAATTGTTTATAATGAGCTCATATACAATGGACAACAAATATGGCAGGTGAACAAGTCAGTGAAAACAGGCAGGGAGCTCAAATATTGCAAGATAGCTAAGCGCACCACTCAACTCAGCGCTGATGGAATAATTGTTAAATATCTTGCGCTGATGACGGTGCTATTCCCGTTACCAATCCCTTTGTACAACGCTTGTTATGAATGAAAGCGAGGCTCTCGCTTCCGCTTACATCGTGTGTTGGATTTTCACAAGAACATAGCTTTTCGATTTTGTCGTTTCTGTCGCTAAGCCCTGTCATTAGGAATAAAATCTCAACTCACCATCACCATATCAGACCTCAGCTAAATCGGATTGGAAAGTGTGACGTGCAAACTTATGCATTCACCACGCCTAGGCCAAAAAATGTGCCCACAAGACAATTTTCATTGAATTGTTGTACCAAAATTATGTACGCCTTATTGCAAACGTTAATTTTACTACTTCAAATATCTTATCAAAAATAAGTCGTTTCTAACAACATTAAATATTGTTACTAACCGTGTTTTTCATAAAAACAAAAGTGTCATGTTACAAACAAACAAAAGTACGCTTCTGAGTAAATATTTGTTAACGCTTTGTTAACAGTCACAAAATTACGTGTTGTCATGGTTTCGAATAGCCTGCGAACGCTGACGTATTTCCGGCTGTCGCCTGTCTCCGCGTTGTTTTCTCGGCGGAGACAAGCGACAGCCGGAAATACGTTTGCGTTCGCAGGCTAGGTTTCGAATAGAGTAAAAACTACATTGTTGCTTCTCCCGGGCACGCCAGGTGTTAATCTTTTGCATTGATGAATATTTCACATAAAAGAAAAGATCGCAAACGATACATGTTTGCTCAGGAATTTTTGAGAGTTTGTGGCAAGAAAACTTCCCAAATATTGTGGGAGACTCCGTATCGCCCGCTGAAAATAATTTAATTCATTCGTAAAATTAGTCGTTTTGGCGTCTTGATCATTAGCGTTAATGTTTCACACATTTAATAATCTCGTTGACTTTTTCTTCAAATAACGGGTATTTGTGTTTATTTCGAATAGTTTTGCTGTTACTTAAGCAATGACGACGGCGACGCCGAGGACAACGCCTGGTGAAAAATGAGTTTATATTTTACTCTAGAATCTCGCGATTATTCAGATGTATTCAGCGTATCTGTCTGTTTAAGAACTGGCTCAAGCTAAATGTGTAAAGAGAGCATTCTACTCCAAATAGAAAAATCAAAAATTTGCCGTCGTGGTTCACGTTGTCCAGAATACGCAGAATTGAGTCATTTCACGTTGTTCTTTTGCAGAGAACGGCTAGGAAATGTACCAAGACTTCAAACGCACGTGCAGAGCTATTGTTCTGCTCATTAAACTTTTGTTTGGTGACGTTCTCGTTGCCGTTGCCGTCGTAGCTTGCTTAAGCTCCCTAATATTAAATCAACCACGATCGATACGGGCAACAGAATAAGAACTTGTCATTCCGTGACAATTAAAGAATTGAATAAGTTTTTGTTTTTCAATGGAATAAAAATTTGCCTTTCGAACGAAACAAATCTTTGTTGAAAGAGTTCTGACGTGCACTCTTAAAAATACCCTAATAATTCTCTCCCACTACCTAAAATCCAATATCCAACAGTCCGAAACGTTTCTCAAAAAATTAACTCTTGCACGCATTGCGTGCCTATGTTTCGGAACATCCTGAAACACATGGCGATATTTCATTTCTCTACGAAATTGAAATGTGAAAAATTACAATATATTGTTCGAATTACTTTGCAATTTTGCAAATAAATAATAGAAAGAGGTTTTTAAACCTCATTTTTATCTGCCCCCTAACATGTGATTTCAACTTTCATTTTTTATGATCTTCACCCAAAATGAAAGATTGAAGATGTTATGTTTGGATTGTTGTCCACTCGGCGTTCCCGTAGTCTTGTTGGTTTGGGTCATTGTTTCAATAATAATCATAGTCATAATCATAATAAATCAAGATAAAGCTAAAACGGGTTCTTAAGAGTAATTTGTTGGCAGTAAAAAACTTTAAAATCTTCTAAAAATCACTTTTCCTTCCCTTGCCAATATTGAGGGTTTGGATTCGGTTTAACTGTTATCTGAGAATTGGTCAAAATTTTAACTGTCAGCTGAGAAGAAGCCTTGCCGAGTTGGATTCCCTCTTTAAATAAAATTGTTATTATTACATCTTAGAAATGACGCCTTTGTAAGTCAAAGCTTAGTCTCCTTCGCAGCCGTTGTTTGGGCTCGTCACGTAACGCGTCCTCCCGGGAGGAAGCGTTGCGTGACGAGCCGAAACAACGGCTGCGAAGGAGACCAGCCCGGGAGACTTGTCATAGCTGAGATCTACAAAATGTACTGCTAGCCAAGAAACGGCCCGTAACTTTATTTGGTAGCTGAGATGAAATCGTCGAAAATTTAACCTCTCAAGTCCCAAGAGTGATCAACATCAAATTTCTCCTCACAATATCAATACTTGATCAAAGGAAAAGATCTGAGAATCAAAAAAATGATCATCAAAGGAAAATTGTTTTGATCTTTTAACAAATTCTCCCAACAAATATCAGTAAGAAAATGTATAGAGATCAGTCAGGAGAATTTCTAGGTGGATATTGGGGCTTCAAGGGTTAACTGAAAACTGAACCTGATTCTAGCTTCACCGTCGGCTCTTAGAACACTGAAGTGGTCTTTGTTAATTTTCTTTCGTTCTTTCTCTTTTTTTTTTCAGGTTAGCAAAACTGTAATCCGCCTGAAATTCTTCATGTTTCTTCGTGAAGCCGCGGGTTTTCCGAAATAATACTTGAGAATAATATTATAAATTACGCTGGAGTTTCGCTTCTTTCTGGATGTACAACCCGAGTATGATCTTCCGCTTGTTTTCTCCTTCAGAAAGACAGCGCTTTGTTGAACTTTAGCAGAATATGTTTACATACTCGACGCCGACTAGTCTCTAAACCAATAACAAACGCTTTCAATGTGGAAAAAAAAACTCACAAGGAAAAATGTGCTTATCGACCTCGACACAATAAACCCAGACTGTGATGCAGGTTAAAAAAAGGCGTTTGAAAATTCAGTCTTTTGGAAAATGAAAAATCTGAAATAAAATCAAACTGAAAAGTTTCATTTTCGAACTTCTCAAAGCAACGTCTGTTTTTACGTTTTATGGATATCCGGTATACGTATTTTTACTTTTCAAAGCTAACAGCATAAAATAAGCTTGAAAGTAAAGCTTACTCCAAATACAAGACATACAAGCTGAAGAATACGTGTTGGTCTTTATCGGTCATTTATTTCAACTGACTTTGGCGTGGTGAGTAAAACTTCTCTTGTATTGTGTGCCTTAACAGGGGTGACATTGAGGCTACAGTATTGCGGTACTGAGCAATTCTTCATGCAGCATTTCGTTAATTTCAATCTTTAATTGCGGTATTGTATTTTTCACACCTGCGGGATGAGTTTTCTTTACGTTTATTTGGAAGCGGTGCTGCAATTTCATTGTTTTAACGACCAGTTTAAAGTCGTGCCATTAATTAGTTCACGGTCCCGCCGCTCGTTTTTGCTTCGATTTTTATTTGCCCTCGCAACAACGAAACCGTCAGCTCTTGCAGACTAGCTATGGCATTGCGTTATTTCCCGATTTTTCGGTATTGCAGTGTTCGTCTCAATGTCCCCCTCTTTATCATGATTTCCAGTTTCACTAAATAGCGAAATAACTTTTTATTTTTTCACCAAGAGATATATACATGAAACTAGCCGTTGTAATAAGTTACAAGTGAAATGTGTCCATAGTTTAAAAAAGCCCGTGCTAACAGTTCATCCATATATGTGTGATCATTCATGAATGGTCACTCACTCCAGCGTTAAAAGGAGCTTTGCTGAGAATATTTTTCTAAAGTGGGAAAAAACATAATTCGAAGTAAACAAGCAGCATGTTTACGACTGAGGTAGTTGTCAATCTTAAAAGATGGATTACGAAAGATAAACTAGTAAAACATTGCCATTTTTTTCAAGATATAGTCACTTTTCGTGGCGGAACACCTTTAACGAGATTCCAATTTCTTCATGAAAAGTTTTCGTGTAGCCAAAGTTTATTTGTACATTCCAACATTTGTGAATTGAACCGCAAAAATGAAATGCCGAATGTAAATTGAAACAAATCAACTCGTACTCTCGTAATGGATTCATCGCCAAAATTGCAGAACACAATGCTATTTGTATTCACAGCAGAGCGCGGAGACAAGGCAAGGTTTTGTAACGGCATTTCAAATCTACGCATTATATCTCTTTGAAACAGTGCAGTAAAAGAAGGAATGGAAAGCACCTAGAAGCAATATAATATAGAGATTTCATGTGAATTCCAGAGTTCTTAAGTTCGAGTTTGATTGTTTATTAAAATACCGTAATGATTCGATTTAGCGCCCTCTTTCCAATAAGCGCCCCCCTTCGAATGTGTTTTCGTCAATAAGCGCCCCTATTCCAATAAGCGCCCCCATTCTTATAAGCGCGATGGTTCAAAACTTTAGAATGGTTTGGATAGGTACGAACTGCTGAATTAATAAATGCCTGGTTGCATGTCTGCGATAAACTCATGAACATTCACCGCACCGTACACGTATATGCTAACTGTTAAAATGAACAATTCATCCAAAGTACCTGAACTTTCAACAATTTGTTACTGTTACAGTTTTTGTTATTGTTAGTTATTTAATATTTACTGAAGTTTTGTTATGAACATTTGGATGTTCCTCAAAAAATCAAACAAGCGCCCTGTCCCGAATAAGCGCCCTGTCTCAAATAAGCGCCCTCCCTTGAGTTGCAAAAAGTAAATAAGCGCCCCGGGCGCTAAATTGAATCATTACGGACTTTGGTTTACAAGAAGAAGGAAGCAACCGTTAACCAAGATAAATATAATAATCACTACGAGTGAGAACGTTCAAAGCAAAGCTGCAAAATTATGAACTCATCTTGTAAGAGATCCATTAAAAATGAAGATATTTGAAGTCACCCAAAATTTAGACAACCAAAACAGACTCGCATCAATTTCCTTCTACACGCGGATCGACAGATTTGGCCTTTAACAGCGCACATATTACGAACCTTTGCGATAAACTGAGCGGATCCGTGGGTTTCGAAATGTGGATCGCGGATGGGACTTGTAAGAATTTTGGTCCGGATTCCGGACTCTTCCTGTATTGCAATTCCGATCATGGATAACAAACATCGGATAACGGACCCGTGGTTGGCCTTGGTCGTTGCAATTAGCATTTTGTCCTTCTCTGATTTTGTTTTCGGACAAGACTCATACAATCTTTGACCTCATTACGTTGGAATTTTACATTTAAACAAGACAGACAAGCATTATGCCACGCTTTAAAAA
This sequence comes from Meandrina meandrites, assembly GCA_963693305.1. Lineage (NCBI taxonomy): Eukaryota > Metazoa > Cnidaria > Anthozoa > Scleractinia > Meandrinidae > Meandrina > Meandrina meandrites. The sequence continues at coordinate 23,802,083 of OY855914.1, forward strand.
AAAATATATTGATATAAAAAAAAGAAACATCTCCCTTGCACTGCAGTACGGGTAATGATCAAATGGCGAGGAGTGAAATTGGGTATTAAAAGTTTCTTACAGGACCAAAGCAAACTGGACTAAATGAAATTCAAGCGAAAATGTACAAAGTTTTAGCTTTAAAACCCGTACGCCCTGGTGCTGAGACTGATGGGAAACGTTGCCACGGCATGCACGCTAAAATTTCGCCATATTATACCACAAAAAGTTTTCAAGTGGTACAGATCCTTATTTGACCGAAATAAGTTGCTATAGCACGCATCGGTGGATTTGTGTACCCTATTCATTCCCTCCCCTGCTTATTTTTCAGTTGCACTGACACTAACAGAACAAGGCGCCATGAACAACATAGAAGAACTCATAGACGCCATCGCTATAGCCTTAGTTGTTGCCACTTTCCTCCTCAACACGGGTCATGCTCTAAAAGCAATCGAGCTATGCAAAGAAAGTTTGGTTCTGCTAAATAATGAATTGCCAAGTGTAAGAAAGCAGGTTGGCAAATGGTTTTACATGGGAATCTATGAAGCAATGTACGAAGCGTACCGTCGTATCCACGATAACACAAATGCAAAAACATATGGCAGAAAACTTCTCGAAATTTACTGCGAGTGTGGTATGACAGTAGAAGAAGGGTGGCTTAGTATAGCACTGGCACAGAAATATGGGAGTCGAAATGAGTATCTTGAGGCAAAAGACCTTTATGAGAGAGCAATCACTATCATGAGAGAAATTGGAGACAGAAACGGAGAAGCATTGGCATATGGAAACCTAGGAACTGTGTTTCAATCTCTCGATGACTGTCTCAAGGCTAAAGAATATTACGAGAAATCACTTGCGATCGTAACTGAAATTGGTGAAAGAGAAGGAGAGGCAGCAAATAACGGAAACCTAGGAACTGTGTTTGAATCTCTCGGTGACTACATCAAGGCTAAAGAATATTACGAGAAAGCACTGGCGATCAACATAGAAATTGGTAACAGAGCAGGAGAAGCAACAAAGTGCGAAAACCTAGGAACTGTGTTTGAATCTCTCGGTGACTACGTCAAGGCTAAAGAATATCACGAGAAAGCACTGGCGATCAACATAGAAATTGGTAACAGAGCAGGAGAAGCAACAAATAACGGAAACCTAGGAACTGTGTTTGAATCTCTCGGTGACTACATCAAGGCTAAAGAATATCACGAGAAAGCACTGGCGATCAACATAGAAATTGGTAACAGAGCAGGAGAAGCAACAAATTGCGGAAACCTAGGAACTGTGTTTGAATCTCTCGGTGACTACGTCAAGGCTAAAGAATATCACGAGAAAGCACTGGCGATCAACATAGAAATTGGTAACAGAGTAGGAGAAGCAACAAATAACGGAAACCTAGGAACTGTGTTTCGATCTCTCGGTGACTATGTCAAGGCTAAAGAATATCTCGAGAAAGCACTTGCGATCAACATAGAAATTGGTAACAGAGCAGGAGAAGCAACAAATTGCGGAAACCTAGGAACTGTGTTTCAATCTCTCGGTGACAATGTCAAGGCTAAAGAATATCACGAGAAAGCACTTGCAATCAACATAGAAATTGGTGACAAAACAGGAGAAGCAGCAAATAACGGAAACCTAGGAACTGTGTTTCAATCTCTCGGTGACTATGTCAAGGCTAAAGAATATCTCGAGAAAACGATCAATATTGAAATTGGTGACAAGGCAGGAGAAGCAACAAATTACGGAAACCTGGGAACCGTGTTTAACTCTCTCGGTGACTATGTCAAGGCTAAAGAATATCACGAGAAAGCACTTTCAATGAACATTGAAATTGGTAACAGAGCAGGAGAAGCAGCAAATAACGGAAACCTAGGAACTGTGTTTCAATCTCTCGGTGACTACGTCAAGGCTAAAGAACATCATGAGAAAGCACTTGCGATCAACATAGAAATTGGTAACAGAGCAGGAGAAGCAGCAAATAACGGAAACCTAGGAACTGTGTTTCAATCTCTCGGTGACTACGTCAAGGCTAAAGAACATCATGAGAAAGCACTTGCGATCAACATAGAAATTGGTGACAACGCAGGAGAAGCATCAAATAACGGAAACCTAGGAACTGTGTTTCAGTCATTCGGTGACTACGTCAAGGCTAAAGAATACTTCGAGAAAGCACTTGCGATCAACATAGAAATTGGTTACAGAGCAGGAGAAGCAGCAAATTACGGAAACCTGGGAACTGTGTTTTCGTCTCTCGGTGACTATGTCAAGGCTAAAGAATATCACGAGAAAGCACTTGCGATCAACATAGAAATTGGTAACAGAGCAGGAGAAGCAACAAATACCGCAAACCTAGGAATTGTGTTTGAATCTCTCGGTGACTATGTCAAGGCTAAAGAATACTTCGAGAAAGCACTTGCGATCAACATAGAAATTGGTTACAGAGCAGGAGAAGCAGCAAGTTACGGAAACCTGGGAAATTTGTTTGAATCTCTCGGTGACTATGTCAAGGCTAAAAAATACCTTGAAAAAGCACTTGCGCTCATGAGGAAAATTAGGAACAAAGCAGGAGAAGCTGGCATTTACGAAAAGCTGGGATATGTGTATAACAGTCTTCAAAAATATAGAGAGAGTGAACAATATCTGAAGAAAGCACTCGCGGTCAACATTAACATTGGTAGCAGAGACAATGAAGGATTTAATTACCTCCACCTTGGAAATGTTCAGCTATCTCTTGGGGATAATATCAAGGCTAAAATGCTCTATGAAAAAGCACTTGCAATCGCAACTGAAGTTGGTGACAGACCAGCAGAAGCAGCCAGTTGCGTACAACTAGGAAGAGTGTTTACCTTCCTCGGTGAATACTTCATAGCGGAAAGATATCTTGAGAAGGCACTTTCAATAATGAAAGATGTTAAACACATTGAACTTGAGCTCCTCTGTTATTGTGATCTTGCATCGGCGAAGTTATTGCAAAAGAAGTTCCAGGAAGCGCATTTCTATCTCTTTCAAAGTATTGAAAAATGTGAAGATTTGCGAGGCTTTAATGTAGACAACGATGAAATTAAGATATCCCTAGCAGACATGTGTACACTTCCCTACCAGTTGCTCAGTGGATTTCTTTGTGGCGAAGGATATCCAAACAATGCTCTTTATGTTGAAGAGCTGGGACGGGCTAGAGCCCTAGCAGACTTGATGGCAACCCAGTATTCCGCCGACAAACATATATCGGCTAATCCGCAATCTTGGATTAGCATTGAAAATATTATATTGAAAGATAGCAACTGCACTTGTTTGTACATTTCGTACCATGCGGATAGAGTGTTTTTGTGGATTCTCAAGACAAGCGGAGTCATTTCTTTCCGAGTAGTGACAGTGGATCAAAAGACACTTCACAAAAGATTAGCAAATCCAGCTAAAAATGTGGATGAATTTTTTGCCATCATGGCTAAAAGTTTTCGCAGCTTTGGTATTTTACCCGAAGAGGTTTGCGAAGATCGATCAATAAATGACATTGAGCCGACTCAATCTGATTCTTCTAAGAAAGAGAGCCTTGCGGTTTTGCGACATTCAAAGGAAGAGGATGATCCCGAACCGAGTTTAACTTTGTTCCACGAAATGCTCATCAAGCCTGTGTCCGACTTACTTGACGAGCCTGAAATCATCATTGTTCCTCATCGCAACTTGTACCGTGTTCCATTTGCAGCCCTACTCGATAAAAGTGGGAGGTATTTATCAGAGACTTTCAGGATCCGCATCATTCCTTCATTGACGACTCTCAAGCTCATTCAGGACAGTCCTTCAGACTATCACAGTCAGACTGGTACTCTGATAGTGGGTGATCCTGATGTTGGTGATGTGATGTACAACGGAAGTCTCAATAGGAACTTTGTACCATTGCCTGGTGCAAGAAAGGAAGCAAAGATGATTGGACGACTGTTGGGCGATCAACCTTTGTTAGGAAAGGAAGCAACGAAGCAGGCAGTACTTCAAAGGATATCGTCAGTGACTCTGATCCATTTTGCTGCACATGGTAATGCTGAAAGAGGAGAAATTGCCCTTGCCCCACCATGCTCCACTACTGAGATTCCAAAGGAAGACGACTACCTTTTGAAAATGTCTGACATTTCACAAGTTCAACTGCGAGCTAAACTGGTAGTTCTAAGTTGCTGTCACAGTGCTCGTGGACAGATTAGGGCCGAGGGAGCTGTTGGAATCGCTCGCGCGTTCTTAGGATCCGGTGCACGCTCAGTGTTGGTGGCACTGTGGGCCCTAGAAGACAGTGCAACAAAGCAGTTCATGAGTTGTTTCTACGAACACCTTGTTCGTGGAGAAAGTGCCAGTGAATCTCTTCACAAGGCCATGAAGTGGATGAGAGATAAGCAGTGGCTGAGAGGAAACAGCGTTACCCAGGTTTCTGACTGGGCCCCGTTTATGCTGATTGGAGATAACGTGACATTTGACTTTGGGCTGTGAAAGTAAGTTTAAAATAGCGAAGAAAAAACTGATGATTTCGGTCAGTTGATTGCCAGTCCCAAAATTAAAGCCATTTTTGTTTCATTTATTAAGAGTATAACGAAGTCATGACCAAAATCGTAACGTGCCGCTTTGAATTCTTATTTTTTTTTTTGATAACTGGTTTCAGTCCGAACACATTTTTGTGAGGAGATTAGATCGCTTATTCATGTGATTTTTGTTTTTGCCAAAGCCGCCTATGTATTTAGAAACAATTTCAAGGGGCATAAAGAAGTCTTTTCAAGCTAGGTAGTCCAGCTTTTCCCTCTCTGGGATATCTCACGTCCAAACATAAAGAAGTGTGTCGGACCGACTTCACTACCGGCTAGGTTGGCTGATTGGAACTTGCATTACCTTTACTAAAGGGAAATCTGTTAGGCAATGTTTTTATTATTTTCCTTAAATTCTGGTTTGTCTTTCATGTTGTAGGAAGAAAAGACCTTGTCGTGCAGTGGGCTAAAGAACACCTGTGATTACAGAGGCTCTCAACATGGGGTTTCTTTGATGGTTGACGGTTATCGAAATGAAATTTCGCCCATGAATTGAACTCATATTAACTTTTGTGTTTTTTAACTTTACTTTTGTGTTCTGGAGGATGTTCTGGTCTTTCTGTAATGAAATCATGTTATGTTTTTCAACGTACTATAAGACTTCTCATAATGTAGTAAATGATTAATAAAATATTAATATTTTGAAACCGGAAATACTGTCAGATGTAGAGACCATAAAGTGAGGTTTTTGGGAGCAGGGAAACCGGTTTACTAGTAAAAACGATTCTCTGAGAGCCAAACGTCCGAGAGGAGCAGCAAGTTAAAAATGCTTGTTTTTGGCCTTGGAAAATTGTCGTCTTATGACGTCAGTGTTGGTAAACTGTAAGATTGCGGTTAATTCAAAGCCGTTCAGTTCTGAAATTAACCTGCAGGGTCGGTGACTTCGTTTTCAGCGGGAAATGATGATGTTTGTGCAGAAATAAAAATGAAAAGCAACATTTTGCAACAATACCAGCCTTCCTTTCTCCAGTAACGAAAACCACAGATCAAAATAAATGGCTGTCAGTCAGGGGAAGCAGTGCCAAGATCAATATACCTTATTATTAAAAACTAGCAATGGTATATTGCAATTCCTTAGTTTTGATTGGTCAACACGCAATGGTATATGTCTTTGAGCTCATATACCATTGACCACAATATCGTGGTTGATACACGTCAACGAAAACAGCTGGGGAGCTCAAATATTGCAATTCTTTTGGGCGTTTTTAGTAAAAACAATTATTCCACTCACGCTTGTTGGATATGAGATTGTTATAGCCAACTCGGCGCCATCTCAAATCCAACAAACGTGAGTGGAATAATTGTTAAATACACTGTGTTGCAGTAAAAACAAATTCTTGCTCGGGATTATTGTGTACTGAAGACACATGCATGTAACCACATTCGCATGTCCAAGAAGCATACTAGATTTACTTTCTTACTCTACCCACATGAGGTTAGGAAGATACGCCCTCTATATACAGCTATTTCGAGAAACGTTGTCGGAAAAAAGGCACAAAACTGCACAAGCCAATCCCGAAAGATAGTATGGGTAGACGTATTGAGCTACTGCACGTGTTGAATACTAATGAGATATAACAACAAAATGAGTGCGAATTTCAGGTTTTCTTTCTTTTCAGACATGTAGAAACAAAGTACGTTTAGCCCCTCTGAACTTTAGAGGAATTTTCCTCACTCAAAGACATGCGACAGTAAAAGTAAAGCTACAGATATAGGCCCCTGAGAGGAAAAACAGATTTTCCACATGCAAAAAAACAAACTTGTAAACTCCCTTTAGGCCAATATGCAAAATTCCAGTGAATACCCAGACCACCTTTCAGTCTTGTCGAGTACACTTTGATGTTTTTTCTCCAACAACCTTTCTCGAAATAGCTGTATCTGTTTATTAAAAACTAGCCATGGTATATTGCAATTCCCGAGTTTGATTAGTTTACAGGCCATTGTTTATAATGAGCTCGTATATGATGGACGACAAATATGACAGGCGAACGAGTCTGTGAAAACAGGCGGGGAGCTCAAATATTGCAAGATAGCTACACGCACCACTCAACTCGCGCTCATGGAATAATTACAAGTTAAAAATATCTTGCGCTGATGAAAGCAAGGCTCTAGCTTCCGCTTACATCGTGTGTTGGATTTTCACAAGATCATAGCTTTTCAATTCTGTCATTTCCGTCGCTAAGCCTTTAGTCATTAGGAATAAAATTTCAACTCACCAATTCATCCTCTGAGTCCACATCTTCATCTAAGCTGACAGTGACAGCTAAAAGCAGTTGAAAATAAAGGTGCAACAATGTTATTTTAAAGAGGAATCCTTTGTTAACAATATTTGCCACATTACCATAAGCGCTTCAGTCTGTGATCGAGCTACAAAATTATCAACAAATGTTCTGAATATTGAAATAGCACGGCACGATAAACTTTTCGCTATAAATTTAAGCCCGATGTATTGCATATACTTTATTAAAGTGATGCGGGTTTACATGTAAATGCACAATATTTTACAAAGAATGTATGGACTCTTTGGTGCTTTTGCCACCCAGAAATTTTGCAGTTTTTGAATGCTAGTATTTCCTTCAGAGGTACACACAAAACAATATGAAAATTTTGCCGATTATTAAGTTTCACAAGCTCTTTACAAAATCCGGAGTCAATTCGTATATAGCATGATGCCCTCTCTACGCAAAGTTGTATACTAATGAGACAAAATATAAATAACATATGAACTATATGGGGAATAAGTCTTCACTGGAGCCAAAGTGGCCTATAACACGAGAGTTTATACTGTTTGACTATAGCAAGTATAAAAACTGGGCGCTCTGGGCAACCCCCCCCCCCCCCCTCTAAGCTGTCCCAGGTCATACTCCCCCCCCCCCCCCACCCTTCCCCTATCCCTACCATTGCTTAGTCTAAGCCCCTGGGGACCCCACCACACCCAGCAGGTCACTCAGCCATTGTTTCATCTAATGTCTCTCGTATTCAGCACAAAAGACATTGTGCCTCACAAAAAAATTCACGTAATTCAAGGTATCTTGGCGAAGTGGCCTTTTGAGTTTTCCATGCATTGGTCTATCAATTTTCTTATACGCAATAGCACTCATCTTTATATTTAATTATCATAATTATTATTTTTTAAAGTGCCTATGAAGCGAAATTTTTTTTACATGATTGAAACGATTACTATTTGAAATGCACAATTCCAAAGTTTGAGAATTCTATGATAAAAATTGAAAATTTTACAAGCATTGAAAGTTGCCCTTTTATGCCTTCAAAAATGGCTAATCGATCACGCAGCCAAAATACCACATGACATCAAGATGTGACATCTCTATTTCGTTGACGTCTGCCGCTCCCCCCCCCCCCCCTCCCCACGGGGGTAGCTATTACCTAAACAAACTATGGGTGGTATAAAAGAACCACTGGAACGCATTAAAATGTTTCAAGCTTGAAAGAACAATTTGCGTGAATGTGCGAGTGGTTAACTCAATAAAAAGAGAAAAAAGAACAATGGCATAAAAACTTAAAAGAGCTTTGTGTGTTGAACATTTATGTGAAAATCAACATGACTGACTTAGGCCTGGTTTAAACATCGCATTTTACATCCACCGAATCAAATTGCCGAATCAAGTGCATGTTAAATGCGACGTTTAAAACAATTAAATGCGAGTTCAGTCGAATATTCAACTGTTCCAGTTTCATTGCCGTTCATAGCCGCTCTTTGCGGAACAACAATGTGAAATGACCAGAAATGACCAGAATTCCGGCACTTCAAAGAAAATGCGCTATTTCCGGAAAAAAATTGCCAAAGAACACAAATCAAAATTAATAAATGTTCAGGAATATCTTCTTAAAACTGTACCTTCTGGAGGAAGCTCTTCTAGGAAACCTTTCATTTGGCCATGTTTCTGTTAAAAAAATGTAGAGCACTGCTTATCTATATCTATATCTATATCATGGGGGGGTCTTGCAAAGGGAGGCATGCTCCCATCACTGCAAGACATAAAATAATAATGGGTTGGGGGGGGGAGTAAAAGACCTTAAAAACAATAAAATATGTACATAATTTAAAAAAGATTACTAAGAATTACTAAAAAATGTTAATTATGATTAAAAAATTAGAACCTAATTAAAATGTCAATCATTCCAATCTAAGCGCATTCTTAAATAAATGACTTTTTTCAACATCTAAAACATTGTTTGGTAAGGCGTTCCATTCTCTGATAGTTCTACAATAGAATGAGTTCCTATAACTCTCCGAGTTTGGAGTTATTTCGATGAACCTGTCTTTGTGAAAAGATCGAAGTTGTTGACAATTACGCCTTTTGATATAGCATGGGATTTCTAATGCTGATTCACCATGAATAGCTTTATGAAGTAATGTGAGGCGAGCAGATTTCCTTCTGTTTTGAAGGGAGGGCCAATCCAAATCGTTTTCTGGTTATCCTCATGACAAAGCATTTACTTGGATTAAATTGCATCAGCCATTTCTGCGACCAATATTCACCTTTAGTTACTACATGTAAGCTGTATATTGTCACAGCAACTAGTTTGAAACTTGTTTAGTTTTTATGTATCCCTCCCTTAGCTTAGTCCAAATAAGAACTTTCTATGAGCTACATGTACCTAGGGAATTAAAACAATAAGTTTGTAACCAGCATATATTGTGTGGTTCCAGAAAATGACCATACTCCCCCCACAGAAGGGATTGGAAATTCAAAGGGGTAGGGGGGGATCTCAAAGGCCAAAAACATATTTTTTTAATGTGGTTAAATGTAATTTAAGCTAAGTTAAACACGAAACAATGCTGGTCAGCAGCCTTCCCCTGTGCTGGTCATGCGCAGTGGCTCGGGGTTTGCTGGGGGTCGTGTGGTTTTACAGCTCGGCTTTTGAGGTCAACTCATTCTCACGTGCAATTTTGCCGGTTTGACTGTGCTCTGCGATTTCGCTCCCTGCCCTCCCTCCCTCTCTGGTAAGTATGAGGTAAGTATCATGGTTCCACTGTTTCTGCATTGTGACGGTGTCTCAGGTGGTTGCCACTCATAGGGTTGTCATGGTTGCCCAGTACACACTCGGCTTTGTGCACAGGGTTGTCATGGTTGCCCTACGCGCTCGGCTCTTGTGCTCGAGGCTCCACTATCTTTCCAGGCACCTTCCCCAAGCTCATCTATTGTTGATGAGTTTAATTAAAGGAAAATCATGAAACTTAATTGGAATTTCCAGAGAGGGGAGGGGAGTCCTCCCCAGCAGTCGAGATGCCACTGTACGTTTAAGTTTACAAGCAAACTCTCAGAAGCTTACTTGTGTTAACTGAAGATCCCGGCTAGCTCTTGTATTATCGCAGCTTGCAGGTCTGCTAATAGACTCCAAACTGGAAGAAAATGTCGACAATTAAGATAAAAGTGAAAATTAGAAACAGTCTGAGAATCACTGCATGATTGATTGATTGACTGATTGATCCATCTATGCTATCCATTGATCGATTGATCCATCGTTCGATTGATTGCTCAATCTGTTTGTTTATTTGTTGATATTATACACATTTATGGCATTTCTAGGGAGCATATATATTGGGCCTCAAAAGAATTAACAAATCTATGACAATTCAACTCTCACAGATAATTTTTTATCATGAAGTCTCCAATTTACAGACCGAATCTCCTGGTCTTCGGTATGGGTCACCGAATCTCCCAGACTCCCATTTTGCATAAGCTGTACTTATAGGACACCAACCTTCCTTCCGACACGATTTCCATGACAACTTCTTTGAAGATTTATCTAGCAGTGCAATCCCAAACAGGAGCAAAAACTTTCTTTACTCCACAACGGCTTCTCATCTCTTCTCCACACCAGGAAATCGTTTAGCTCTTTCACGAATGCGATTGATAGATCTTTTAATTAAAAGATAAAACCTATTTTCTGTGCGAGAGATCTGGTAAAACGGCTGCAGAAAGCTTAGTTTCGTAGTAAACAAAATTTACGGTTGGTGGGTCGCCATGTTGGATTATAAGCTCGGTTACCAAGCTATTTTTCCAGTTCTCCTCAGCGAAGTAAAACCAACATGTCGCTTTACGATGGAGTCGACATCGATGGTGTGCCAATGCAGTCAAATTCCACTGAAGGAACCGATATTACCAAGCTTTGTAAGTTAGTCTATATTCCTATTAGCATTTTTTGTATTTTTGTGATGTCAAGAGAGGAAAATTTGTGTATTTCTAAGCATTTATATGAACTCAAAGTTGCTCAAAGTGCGTCAGCTGGTCACAACGCTCAAATGCAAGCGATTGCCATCTGAACGGTTTTATAAGAATTGTCAGAATTGTGCGCATCGGATTTTTACTGTATGACTTGTAGATGAGCTTATGTCAAATACGTAGCCATGTTTTAGATGTTTTAAAATGTGAAATAATGCAGCAATAATTCATAAAGCCTGCTTATTGCTAAATCCTTGGAAACTTTTATCAAAATTAGTACTTTTGATTGGAGAAAATGAAAATATTAAAGATTAAGCTTATGTCTTGCATTGATGTCATATATTCTAAAACATTGTAGCTTTTAAATTTATCAGTTTGGTCAAAACCATCCAGATGAATATTATGATATTTATATTCTATAGGTGCACAAAAGTGCACAATTTGGTTTTAAAGAGTCTGACCCACCCACTTTGCATTGCGCGCCCTGTTGTTGTTAAAGAGCCAGGAGGACCACAAAAACTAATGTAACATGACGACGCTTCTTTCAAAAACAGCAATTGTTCGAATATAACAAACTGGAGAGAAGAGATAAGACTTGTTTCTAGCATTCACATTGCGATGGAAACAGATTTTACTTCTCGGTCACTATCACTGGCTTTTTTGGGGGCCCCAAAAATGGCGGATTGACAAAGGTGAGAAATCTGTTTGTATCGTGATGTGAATGCTAGAAACAAGTCTTATCGCTTCTTATAGCTTCTCTTCAGTTTGTTATCGAACGATCGCTGTTTTTGAAAGAAGCGTTATCATGAAACGATAGTTTTTGTGGGCCTCCGCGCTCGTAAACAACAACAGGTGCGCAATGCAAAGTGGGTGGGTCAGATTCTTTAACATTGATTTTCTTTGCATGCTGAATAACGCCTTTCTAAAAAAAAGTTATCAGACACCTTTTATCCATTTTGATGCCAAGTTCGCACTCATAAAAGAAACATTTTATAACAGGCTGTTACGTCAGCTTTTCTTGGTTCCCATGAGCAATATAGAGGCAATGATGATGGACTCAAGTTTGTCATGCATCATGGATTTTTTAGTTACCACCCTGTTCATTAATCAAGGAACATCTGTGATTGATGCACATGTAAACATTCGGTGATCATGTAGCTCAACAGAGATCTATGTAGTGTGTCTGGTTCTTATTTTCACCAAAAGAGGGATGAACCAGCAGCACTACAGATCTCTGTAGAAGCTACTGTGTGTTTTCATCATCATCCGTCCTTGTTACACTGGTCATTGGATGTATAAGGTTTCAAGCGTTATGTTATTAGAATGAGAATTTTTTTTGGATCGAATCCTAAGAGTCCAACAAGTGGAAAAAGAATTGAGTGCTTGAGAGTGAAGCAGTTTCCAAGATCAAATAGTGACACATTTTTTGACAGGGCAATTGGATTCATTAGCGTTAATGTTTCTTTTCTCTTTTCTTGATCTTTATTCATTTATTAATAATTTGTTTTAGTATATATGTTGTGGTTCAATTTTATCCTTGGTTCAAATTTTATTTTCCTTTGTTTTAAACTCATTATCATACATAACCACACCCCAAAACAAAGGAAAATAAAATTTGAACCAAGGATAAAATTGAACCACAACATATATACCACACATGTGAATAGTGCTTTTCACTATTCTGATTGGTTAACTCAGAGGTGATTAGCAAAGTACTATTCACCTCCGAGCAGCTAAAGAGAAACAAAATGGCTTCCTGTTTCGCTTTGGTTAACGGAAATTGTTGTTTTTGTCCTCTAGTTATTCAGCTCGTGTGGTATGTACTGGTAGTAAAACAATGATTCACTTTAATGTCGGTGAAAGTGATGGATATTTACCTCGCGGCTTAATTCTCAGCTTGGTAAATATCCACCACTATATTCACCTCCACTTTGGTGAATAATAAAAAAAATAAATAATTTTATCCTGACCAATCAACTTTCAACTACGTTGCAGCTGGGTGGTCATCAAGTTACAAACTTCTTCAGACTCAGTTACAGAGAAAGAAAGTTGCTCAGACAAGACCAGTCTCAACATCTGTAAGTTATACCAATAAACTATTTTCAAATATCAGCATCAATGTTGCACCTTGTGCATTTAACGTGAGGTCAAGTCTAGGTTGAACATGTTGGACTATTCATTGTATCAGTACATGTATATGATGTGTCATTTCGCAATATTAGTTCCAACAAAATAATTCTCAACATCTCTTAGTTACAAGTACCAATAAATTATAATTTTTCTTAGGTCACACTTTGTGCATTTAACATGAAGTGAAGTCTATGCAGAACATTTATGATTCCAGCAGAGCACCATGGGTAAAAATTTTTGGTCAACCCATGAGGCTGAGAAAATTTGGTGCGTACGCCCGTCCGCCCACCCGCCCGTACAGACTCTCGGGGAGGGGGAGTGGAGTCCTAAGGCAGCCCGACCGGGGGTGGGGGAAGGAGAATAGGTTGAGGGAGATGGGGAGCAGATGAATGCCATCTCTACTTATCCATACTTACGTACGGTAAAAGAGTTTACAACTTTGATCAATTGACAGCTGTCAATTCAAGGTATCTGCTGACCAGTATCACGTGGCCATATCACGGGCTCACATGTGGAGCTCATCGAGGTCACGTGTTTTTGTGAAGTTGACCGCTGACCAGATGATGGTTTCTAGTTGATCGTGGGCTCAAGTCCTAGTTTTTTACAAATTTTTTGATCATCGTGTTCCGTTACTTCAGATTTAAATAATGGGCAAAGCTAATAACCGAGGAACTCAGCTTTTAGGCATGGCTATATCTATTGTGAAAAGTTTTTTTCTGTTAAACAAAATTATCTGGACATTTCATTTCAACTTAAACGAAGCGATTGTATGAAGTAAGTAAGTAAGTAACTTTATTTAATGAGGGTTAAAACACTTTACAGTCGCTGACTGACAAACCCGTGGCCCTCGCTTAAACAAATAAAATATAAATAACAATAATTTTAAAAATATCTAACTATGAATAATAATGAGTATAAAACTGGTAAAATTGCTAATATCAATAAAATGGACTAAAATCTTGTTAGTGCATGCAATAAAAAGAGTAAAAAGACACTATGAAATTGGGAAATGTTCAATACTTGCATACCCCATCTTTATAAGTTTGATGCATTTCTCTTTAAAAACATAATGCTTTCGCAGGATCTTATGTTAGGAGGTAGGGAATTCCATAATGAAGTTGATGTGGAAGCAAAAGTTTTCCCCCCTTCTGTCGCTCTGTTGCTCTTGGGGCATCGTAGCGTGATGTGACTATAACGTGAGGATCTTACCGATACGTCACTCACACGTATCAACTTACTAGATATGTATTCTGGACATTGACCATGTAGACATTGACATGAAAAGGCGGCAAACTAGTTTGCACGTTGTTCACTGCTGAATTGAAAGACGGGAAGAAAGCGTGCTGAAAGACATAGATCTTCGTGAATATTTCTCGCTTTATTTACTAATATCTACAGCATGGAAACTTATGCCAAGTGATTTAGGATAACCTCTTAACAGGAAGATCCGAAATAATTGTTGACCTTAACATGATATATCGGAGTACGAGTCAAAAACAGCGAGAGTTGAAGCACTGTCGTCGGTTCCTGCGGCTGACCAAGACTGGAAAATTAACTGAAGTCTGAGCTAATATAAAAGTGTGCTCAGAGCCGGTCAAGTTGACTGAAGTGACAGATAAAAGACTGAGCTACACACCAAAAGGAAGAAAGATATTGATCTTCGCTGATAATTCAGATTATGCAATATGTCGGTGGTGTGAGTTTATTACGAACATTGGACGAAACTACCGTTTTCGTTGCTTCGTCTCCATTGTTATTTGGCTCAGTGGTTTGAAAGCTTTGCCCTGCAGAATTTACAAGCCTTCTCAAAATATGAGGTAACAAACGTAAATGTACACATTTTGTTATGAGAATCTGTTTATACTTCATTTATGAGCGAATTCGATGTTGTGTCGGTTTTCAGATCTTCCCGTCAATTATAAGCTTAAACCGCTTTAATTTCGTTAAAACGGCTGCTTTCAAACCTTTTAGCTTTAATCCCTTTTGTACACTTTTCCCCATTAAATGTTTCGTTTCAAATATTGTGTTTTTTTAGTTAGTGGAGTTAACTGTGAGGTTCATCGTTGGATTTTGAAAAGAATATTCTATTATTGAGCTACAAATAAAAACATGATTTTGCGCGCTGCATTTACAGAAAAATCCCGCAAACAAATCAAAGCAAGAAACGAGTAAACCTTCGGCAACGATACTTTTCACCAACTATTAAACGATTTATCATCCAATTGCTCTATTTCACTCGCTTGCATTTTTGTCATTTTGGTGAGTGTGTTGAAATCTCGTATGCGTGATAAATTTTTAGATTCGTAAACGAGTATTTCCGCCGGTTTTTATATTGCGAGTTGCCTGTACTTGGGTGAGTGAGTTCAGACTTTTTCTACCGCACATTTGCTTACCAGAAACAAAGAAAATTCATTTAGTTCTCTACATAAAATTCTCTAAGGTATTAAGCAACGTGTATGATGAAACAGAATAGTTAATCATGGAACAAAAATAACTTGCATAACCGGCTCCCAATGAATTTGCCAGGTTTGTTTTGCGCCGTGTTTTTCTTTATTCTGGCGTGAACTCATGTTCTTTAGCTGCGTGTTGACTTTTTTTTGCGCTGTTTTTTTTTGCCTTGAGTTGATTGTGTTGCCTTGACTGTTTTGAAGTAAATTAAAACAAATTTTCTTGCCTTCATCGAGGTCCTTTTTTACACTGATTTGCTCTAGGAGGTTTATTCGTGTACAGTTAAAGTTTTAATTAAAAAAGTTTTTATGCTAAAATTTGATATGTGCACCTCTGTGCATAAGTGGGGAACCCAATAAAGTGCAGGGACATCAAAACACTGTAAATTCAAGCAAAAATAATAATAAATGGGAGCTCCGCTTTTAGGCCTGCCTAAATCTATATATTATAGGACTATATGATGTGTCGTTTTGCAATGTTAGAACTTTCAACCAAATCAAAATACAAAGGAGATAAGACAGAAGCAAACTAAAATACATGTACACTGGTCAGCTTTGGTTCACAACTGTGGCAAAAATTTGAGAATTACTGTAAGTTGTGGTATAAATGTTTAGGAAAGGCGATAGTTACATGTTAATATAAGAAGCAGTTGTCGAATGACTCTTAAACTAGAGTGTGCAAGTTTGATACAATGTTATAATATAATTGTTTTTATCATTAATCCAACAGCGGACAAAGTCCATCAATCAAGTAGTTTTAGGCAACAAGAGACAAGCTGAAGATTTAGAGGTAAAGTATTTTTTAAGCTTAAAATAATTAATGAAATAAATAACTCTTTCATTAATATCTCTCTCAAACCTGTTTTGTTAGAGACTGTTAGACAATGTTTAACACTGTTTTTTATGTGACTCTGTCTGCAGGATTCAAGTTCTGATCTTGATGGCAGAGAATTGTTGGTAAGCTATACATGTTTTAAATCTAATACTAACTTCTTACTTACCAAGCGCGAGGGCCATACAGCTGGTAAGTATTGGCCCGCAGTCATGGCAATACAGAAAGAGCGCAACAAGGTCCATACAAAAATGAAAATATTCCCCAGTATGGCTCGAGCAAGCTAAGGGTAATAAACTTGTAAATTATTATATGATACTGGTTGTGGCTGCAAATTCAAAATTTGCCTTCAAAAAAAAATACATGGCTTGTGAAACGGCCCATATGGCAAAATCCAGACCGAGAAAGAACCAATCATGGCACTCTGATTTGCATCATTACTGCCTTGCCATATAATTATAAAATTTACTACATGAATCAAAGATTATTCAACTCACGTTGGTCAGGTTCTCACTTTTTTTTCCACTTTAAATTACTTTTCGCACATTTTTTAGTGCCAACTACAATGAGTAAGCAGACAATACATGTAAGGCTTGCCAAGTCGGATTGTCTGCCTATTGTCCTCAAAAATTCTTCCTCCTTAGAGCTAAACTACCAAGTCCTTTTACATTGATCATCTGGTTGAAGGTGGGAGAATGGGGTACTGCATTGGGTTAGAATGTTCTCTCTTTACCCTCCCTCCAGAAGAGGGAAGGAGTCACGGTGGCCAATGGTTAGTGTGCTGGACTCTGGATCAAGCGGTCCAGGTTTGAACCCTGGCTGGGGCACTGCATTGTTTTCTTGGGCAAGACACTTCTCTCATAGAGCCTCTCTCTCCATCCAGGTGTATAAATGGGTACCAGTAAATTTACTGCTGGGGGTAACCCTACAATGGACTAGAATCCCATCCAGGGGGGAGTAGAAATACTCCTTGTCACTTCAACCTACTGAAACTGGGATAAGCTCTGGCCTGACAGCCACTAGGCTCGAACGTAGACTACTCCTCCTGTACATTGTATATTATACATGAATAACCTCAAATGATCAAACTACATAAGATTGCACTTCATTCACTTGGTTGATTACTGACTGGAAGTTAATTAAGGTAAATTAATCCCAAGCAAATTTGGAAGAGCTGAGACTTTTTGAGCATTAGCCCTTCATCTGTCAGCCTGCCAAGGCAGTACAATACATCAATCACTTAAATAAAAACATAATCACTTTTTACATAGGATTACAACAACTAAATCTTTCCTTTCTTGTTTTATTTAGGACACTGACTTGCAGAAGGTTCCAGAACCCTTCATTGAGACAGAGGCCTCACTTGCTGTTGTTGTTGATGAGTATGATCCAATGAGACCAAATGAATATGAAGTCGTCAAACAAAAGTTTAGAGAAGACAAAGAAAATGAGAGAGGCGACAGAGGTGAAAGGTCAGAGCGAATGGACAGTCGTGACAGATCAAGAGGAGATCGGGATTACGACAGAGGCGACAGGTATGGATAAAGTGTAGACGGGGGTTCCTAAAAATCTGTGGGGGAGTACTCCTTATAGCAGAATATACATGGAGGCTCTTCCCAAAAGGGGTACCTCTGACTTGCAGGTTCTACTGCAGGATTCAACATCTGGTCAGCTGAGTCACTAGCCACTGGGCTAGACGTGTTCTTTGAAATTTACCAGCCCGATACACAACTGTGACCCTTTCACAATTATGAACTTAAAAGAATCAAATTAAATATTAATTCTTTTAAACTTTCTACTAGCCTCGGGCTACTTGGCTAGTGGAAATGTCGAACCCTGTACTGTACAGTGTAGGTATATAAAAGGGAAGGTTTTTTTAGTTGAGTATACAAAAGGGGTATGGAAAACTGTCATTCCCCTTGTGTTTTAATCAGCTTGCATAAACACACCCTAAGGAACCTAGTATGTGACCTTGCTCACCATGAGTCTCCCATAGCTCAGTGGTTAGAGCATCCAACCAGTATCTGGAAGGTCATGGGTTTGATTCCCACCGGCAACTCGAAATATTCTTGTTCCAAGAAAATTGGCTTGAGAATGCTTTTTCGTTTATTTCACATTATCCAGGTCACCATTCCACTCATCACTTACACACTAACTTCTATTTCTCGAGCATGATATTAATTTGTATTAATAATTTGGTTTGAAATTATAAGGCACAGAGACCGTGATCGAGACAGAGATCGTGACAGAGATCGTGACAGGGACCGGGACAGGGACCGAGATAGAGATCGCGACCGAGACCGTGATCGTGATTACCACAGAGACAGAGGTAGAGAGAGAGGGAGACGCCGAGGTGATGATGATGATGACAGCTATGGCAGAGAGTCTTCTCGTCAACGCTTTTCTGGAGGGGCAGCAATTGCACCACCTCCTGCACTTATGCAGGAATCACAAGGTTTGTTTGTGGTCTCTTTGTGCCACTATCTTGAAAAATCATTGAATTCCATAAATCCTTAGAAAATGAACCTGAGCCTTTTGATCTAGAGTATTTTGTGCTAACCTATAGGCCACTGAGACCCTAAAAATGTGACAAAATACATGTATGAATGCAAAGGACCTTGGTTGTGGCAACTTCGTTTGTTAAGCTTTCATCAAATATTACAAATAGTTATGCACAAGGAATTATTAGTACTTAAGAGGTACTACAGGTATGTGGAGGCACAGTGACCTAATGATTAGTGTGCTGGACTCCAGATCTAGCGGTCTCAGTTCTAGCCCTGGCCGGGTCATTGCGTCGTGTTCTTGGGCAAGACACTCTCACAGTGCCTCTCTCCACCGAGGTGTATAAATAGGTACCAGCGAATTTACTGCTGGGGGTGAGCCGGCAATGGACTAGCATCCCATCCACAGGGAGGAGTAGAAATACTCCTACTTGTAGTCGCTTCATGCTACGAAAACCGGGATAAGCTCTGCCTGATGAGCCACTATAGGCTCGAGTGCAGACCTTACTTACTATGGAACCTCCCTTGAGTATCTTGTGATATCCATTATGGGAGGTAAAAAATGGTAGTCAGAGTGCTTGTATATGGTTGGGACCATGATGTGTTTCTGCTTTTGGGAGGTCTCAGCCTATGGGAGGTGTCCATTAGTGGAAGTTTTTGCGTTCGACGAAGGAGAACGCACCCTAATCGAGAAAAACTCTTGCTTTTATGGACTATACGACGTTGTCAATTTGGCCCCCCCAGAAAATTTTTCAGGGGCGAATGACGTCGTCTCCATGCCATGTGTTTCTGTTTTGTTGTTTGGAGTGATTTCTCTCGACAAAATTGTCCTGTGTTATGAGGAAATCATTATTGAATATTATGAGTGTATTGACTATGAACGAAAAGTTGATGTGCTGTGCCTCGATCTATTTTCAAATTGAAGTGAAAGTATTTGTAGAAGTCTGTGGAGTTTTAGAAGTTGTGTAGTGCCAAAAGATATTAAACAACTTAAGTGAAATAAATAATTATTTGTCGCGTACATGATAATTCATTTCTATTCCATATGAATTTTAGTGTAAAAATGACTTTGTACGTTTCTGCTTTGTGAATGTCACATGAAGTGCTAGGAGCGACTTCTATTCACGTTGTTTTACAATATTCTGACATCAATGAGAATTTGCCGTGCCATTCATTATTTGAGGTTCTTTTTGACCTTTGGTAAACAATCACTGCTATGATGACAGATCATGTTTCCGTCCGGTTGAATGGCTTCTTGTGTAACAGTGTAACACCCAATTTACGATAACATAGCTTGCAAGCAAAGAAAAATTCTGCTTTAACATATCAAGAACTGCTACAGTGTCACAATTTTTTCACAGTTTATTGAACCCCTTCGAAAAGAACACAACCCATTTCTTGATGCGACAAATTCCAGTTTATTTTGCAGAGAGATGTTCTTTTGGCTCGTCACGCAATCTTTCCTCCAAAATGTTGTGTGATGAGATTCCTCTCTCGCTCATCCTCATCGCTCCATTTGAGGCATATTAAATTGCATAGTTTGCCAACAACCTTGCTCCTTTGCTACTACCTGACTCTCCATCTTAGGTCGAACGCACTCCCCTAATCGCTGATTACTACTAGTATATTGTTTTAAAATTCACATCACCACACCACTTGTCCCTTCAGTGGAGCCTCCTGTGGAAGAGCGCTGGCCTGTCTCCAGTGGAGCAGATTTTAATCCCATGTCAGAGAAACCAAAAGTTGGCTTTGCAGCCAGGTGAGATTGCAAAAACATTTAATGCATCCTACGCAGACACTCTTTTAAGTCTGAAGTGTCTGAGGGGTGCAGGTGAAAAGGACGGCTGACACTTCAGACTAACATGCGATTGCGCATGACGAGTGCAAAGAGCGTCTGTGTAGGAGGTTACAAAAATATCAGCTACATGTATGCTGGGTCATATATTAAGTCATTTTAGAGGTGAAGAAAACCAAATTATTAAGAACCTGAAAAAAGTAGAGGGTTGCATGTGACAGTCTTCTGACTGACAAACCTGTGGCCATCGGATTCCCTCGGAATTTAGATTTGTTGGTTTTTGTGGGGAGAGGAACACCAGAAGACCCGTCGAAAAACCCTCAGAGCAAGGACGAGAACCAACAACAAACTCAACCCACATGACACCGGGTCCTGGAATCAAACCTACAGCTGTAGGCCACATTTGGTGGGAAACGAGTGCTCTCGCCACTGTGCTATCCCTGCTACCCTCACTACACTAGACACCCTTAATAGATATTTCAAAGTAACAGTTTATTTTTATTGCACTTGTGAACTGTCCAAGATAGCACATACAGTTTTGTTCATGAGCACACATTGGATATAAGAAATTATTATATGGCTGCAATAGTACGCGCACTCTGATTGGCTGATGAGCGGGCAAGATTTTCTTGTAATGACCAGGCATTATGCAAATTTTTCTTGCCTTAGTTTTTTATAACTTTTAAGGGTCAAACACTTGTAAACACAGGTCAGTTTGTTTTGTGAAAATTAAAGTGGTTAAATTTGCCCTAGATCTTGGCGTAATGAAGACAAAAATTGCCTTATTATCAAAGAAACCGTTTCTTCAGGTTTGGATCGCATGATCTCGAATGACCTCTTGGGCGCACAAGGGGATATTGAAAAACGTTTCCCTTTTTTCAGTGCTAAAAAGGCCATATAATAAATAACTTATTAACCTCGTCCGTTCAGCCATTACCCAGAAATCTCAGACCTCAGCCTTGATGTATTGACCTCGCTATCGCTCGCTCAATACATCAAGGCCTCAGTCTCAGATTTCCCTGTAACGACCTCACTCTCGGTTAATAAGTAGTATGTAGATAGCCAACAAGGTACATGACACCAAGTTGGTTATAACTATCTCATATCCAACAAGGGCAAGTGGAATAATTGTTTTATTAAAAGCACCTGGAGAATTGCAATATTTGACCTCCCCGGCTGTTCTCACTGATGCCTACACCTACTGTATTATTTTGTGGTCTGTGGTGTATGAGCTCAAAACTCAAGAATTGCAACATACCGTGGCTAGTTTTTAATAAGTAGATGCAGGTTGGGATGGATTTACGAAAGAAACAGTAAAAAATTTTGAATCCATGGCGAAGAGAGGAAACCCAGCAATATGTCTTGATTTAGATTTTAGAAAATCTGGCCAACATCAGGGGAAAACAGTATCATTACGAGACTAAACAAGTGTTAAAGTTCTGCAAATGAACACAATTTCACGAGTAAATTGTAACATTGTCTACTCTACTTTGCAGTCCTGTGGCATCTCAAATTATGGCAAAGTATGGATGGAAAGATGGGCAAGGTAAAGATTGGTCTTCTACTGCAAAACACAGCACTTAAACACAAGTCTTAAACCAACCTGCCATTGCGTGCTTGAAATTAGAACATTCCCTGCGATAGAAAAGTCTAACATTAATTTTTAAGCCGCGAAATTCCACATTGATGAGTGACACTAAGGCTCTGATTGGTTACCTGCCCACAGTAACAACCAGTCACAATCAGTGCATGGAGTTCTGTAGAGCTACGTCATCAGTAAGGAATTTTTCAGCTTTGATGGACCACCAAATTCTTAGAACTAGCTTAACAAGAAATGTATGGCGATTGGTAAGGAGAATTCAAAGGTAGAGTTTGAAAGAGTGAGGAAAAAGAATTCCTTTCCTGTATGTATCATATTTAAGTTATTTTAAGTTATTATATGGCAAGGCAGTCTCGAGGTAAATCTGAGCATTGTGATTGGTTCTTTCTTGATTGGGATTTTGCTATACGGATT
Source organism: Meandrina meandrites (assembly GCA_963693305.1). Taxonomy (NCBI): domain Eukaryota; kingdom Metazoa; phylum Cnidaria; class Anthozoa; order Scleractinia; family Meandrinidae; genus Meandrina; species Meandrina meandrites. The sequence goes on from OY855914.1 coordinate 23,824,567, forward strand.
GTTTCTGTGGAAATGGTCATAAGCTGTGTATTTTTTTGTTTTCAAAAGCCGACAAATTCAAAATTTGGAGCTAAAACGAGTGCCATAAATTATGATAAACTACTTACTAACCTAGCGTGCTCGAGCCGTACTGGGGAATATTGGCCCCCAGTCGTTTTTGTACAGAACTCATTGAGCTCGGTCCGTACTGCCTCGCCTTCAGGCCAATATTCCCCAGTACGGCCCTCGCGCTCCGTTAGTAAGAATTTATTAGTACGGCCCTCGCGCTCCGTTAGTAAGAATTTATTAGTACGGCCCTCGTGCTCCGTTAGTAAGAATTTATTAGTGTCCCCAATTAGCCCACTTGGGCTAAATACATTGACTTTTAAATAAAGGTTGTATTTATTTTATTTGTTATGTAGGTTTAGGGAAACAAGAACAAGGCATCAATACATGCTTACAAGTGGAGAAAACCAGCAAACGGGGTGGCAAGATTATCAATCAAGACAAAGGTTACATTTTGATTTAATATTCAATATTCTAGCTGTTCTGCCAGTGTTTCCCCATGCAAATTATGATATTTATGTGTTTTTTTAATGATGTTGGATTCTCAAGAACAAATAAGAGAATTGAAGTATTACATTGTGAAAGACCCCATTACTGACTATTACTAGTCTAACTTTAAAGACCTGCAGGGTGAGTGAGAAAAAAGAGCTGAAATCACATGCAATTATCTAATATTGAGTTGCCTAGGTTGAATCGGAGCATGAGTCCTACCAGCCTAATTCTACTGATGATTCAGGAACCCAAACGTCTAAATGCTAACCTTCAATCAACACAATTTAAATATTGTTTGGATACTTCTGTTTAAGATGTTCCTGAGGTAATCAAATCAGGTGGTGTGATACAAGAACAATGTGGCGTGCGCAATTCACACAAGCGTTCTTCATAGGCTAGTTCAAATTTACACACTGTATTTTTCTGATCAACAGAATCAAAGGCTGCTGCTCTTCAAGAAGTAGAGCCAGTTACCAATGTTATGAGGAATCCAAGTAAAGTGGTCGTTCTTAGAGTGAGTAGTACTTTTTTTTCTTTTAGTATTTCATTTAATTCACAAAAATTTTTGTTGTAGTTGGGGAGCATCGTGAAGAAAGAGTGAAAAAAGGACAAGGGCTAGTCATTCTTGTCCACATAGCCCTTTTCGCTTCTCTTAGCCGGAGGGGCCTTGGCACAAGAAACAAAGGGCTCTGGAGACGTAGGATTTTTGAATTACTTTGAATTTTTTTGATTGGCTGTTTGAAACAAATAAATCTTGAGTGGAAATAAAAATGCCGTGACTCTCCAATACAGTTTCTCGTGCCAAGGCCCCGCCAGCTACCGGTAAGAGAAGCAAAAAGGGCTATGGGTATGAGAATGGAGGGTTAGTCGGAAAGACGCGGTTTTTTCCACGTGCCCCAAACCTCTCGCCTTTTCCACTCGCCGTTGTTCACGCTCATCCCCAACTTACCTTGCGGCCGTTTTTCGCGCAGCTCGCCAAGTAACCGAAGGCCTGGAAAAGGCTATCACAATTTGTTTCCGCTTCCGGCCTGCAAAATAGACTGGCACTCACGTTGTGTTGTTTTTGTTCTAGAACATGGTAGGTCCTGGGGAAGTCGATGAAGAGTTACAACCCGAAGTCGTGGAGGAATGTGCCAAGTATGGCGAGGTTGTTAAAGTAATAATTTATGAGGTGAGTTTTACTGATCTACATCTTAATTCATCATACAATATCGATACACTGACCAGCAGTCAGGTTATGAGAATAACGAAATTCATCAAATCGGGGATATTGTCTTGATGAACCACCAAATTCTCTGAACTAACATTAAAAAATTGTATGATGGCTGGTGAGGGGAATTGATATTTTTGTTCTTGATTTCATGCTGCGCTTACTGCCCAGTTGTTTTTTCTCTTGAGCAGTGTCGAGGAACGTAGTGTACTCCGCTAAATTTAGCCTCAGGGGAGGGGGGCGGGGTGCTTGGGTACAACCGAGAGGGGTAGGGATTTCACGAGTTGGAGCAGGGCCTTAGCCAAACTGCACGAGCTGGGGACATCCCCTCCCCCCCCCCCCCCCCCCCCCCAGAATCAGCATTTTTTATAAGGAATTTCTTCAGAAAAATCAATCTCGTTAACTGGGGATTGTTTCCCCCAACTAAACGTATTTGGCTTTTAATTTGGTGTTAGACGAATCAACTGCCTCATCTTGCCTCTTCCTACTATGGGCGACAAAAGTAATTGAGACAGTTGGTTGAAATGAGTGCCCATTTCAATATTTCCATTATTCCACTTCAAATCCCGTGTAGATTGTAAACCACCCCCTCTCCCCCTTTCAATGTTGTACAGAAACGAAGCAAGTCTTGCAGATAGAAAATGCAACATTGTTTCGGGGGGAGGGGGTAATATCGAAGAGGATTTGGGTGAAACGTGTCCAAGGTACTTAAGAAGAGCGGAGTGTCTCAACGCTTTTGTCGCCTATTGTAGCTTCGGCAATGGATGGGTACGGAAAACTGTCAGTTAGGTATTTAAAAGGACCTTTCAAAATATTTTAAACAGACCCACTGAACGTGGTCGATTCATGTAATTATTTTTAGGGGTTATTCTGCAGGGATGTGAAAAGGGTACCATTTTCCTATCCAAGATGTACAAAAGGGTTACCTTTTCAATCGAGAATGGTACATGAAAGGATAAGGGTTTAGTCCTCAGGGCGGACGCTCCCCGTAGAAACAACTGATCATACGAGATGTTTGTTTTTTGTTTCCCTTCGCATGAAGTTCGTCTTTTTTCTTGTTTGTAGTTTCCCCAAGGCACCCAAGTTGAAGAGGAATCGGTTCGCATTTTTGTGGAATTCCAACGAGTCGAGTCAGCAATAAAAGGTAAATAAAAGTGTTAGAATTGTTTCTTTTTTTTTTTCTTTTTGCTTTCTCTCTCTCTCTTACAAAGTGGTAAAAAAAGGGAGGCGGCCCTTTGCATGCTTTTGTTGGAATCGAATAGGAATTGAGAAAAACTAATTATATAGGTAGGGAGATCAGGGGTGGGGCAGTGGTGAGAGCACTCGCTTTCTACCAATGTGGCCCGGGTTCGATTTCCGGATCCGGCGTCGTCATATGTGGGTTGAGTTTGTTGTTGGTTCTCGTCCTTGCTTCGAGGGTTTTTTCCGGGCTGTCCAGTGTTCCTCCCTCCAGAAAACCAACACTTCATGGAGAATCCGCGGACCACTGTTGTCTGCAACCCTCATTAAATAATGTTAATTTACAATAATGATGAGCAACCTTCTGGCTCGCCTTTCAAGTTTAGTTTACTTTCCTTTTATTTCATGTTTAATTAAAAAATTTTCTTTCCTCTTGGCGTGACATGGAATTCGCCCCGGTTGTTCGAATGCCGATTAGCGCGAGCCCACGATTAATTTTTAAATACGCATTTTTTTTTTGTTCTTTAAATTGAGTTCATTTTTGTCTTGCTATCCTTTTCTGTTTTCAGCTCTTGTGGATCTTAATGGACGATTCTTCGGTGGCCGTACAGTCAGAGGCGCCTTCTTTAACCTGGACAAGTTCAGAAGACTCGATCTAATGGCTGATTTTTGATCTGCAGAGAACTCCAGTGATACACAGAATGTTCGTCTCCTTGTCACGAGTTCAGTCGAGGGAGAAGGCACACAGCGGTTAAACGCACTGCGTACGCACAACCCCCCCCCCCCCCCCACGCCCACCCCACCCCTCCATAAAAAAGCTGCCCCTAATGAACGTTTCAAATTTTCGAAAACCTCCACTTTCAAGGCAAAATTTACCCCTGCTATTTTTGCACATTTTCGCTTTGAACTCTTAGAAAGTTCGAAGCTGGAAGTGTTGTCAAGTTTTTTGCGTTTGGCCGCTGTTACGAGAGAAAATAATGGTCAAGAAAATTCTCCATCCAAGAATTCACTGAGCCCGCGTTTTTTGTCAGCGAAGTTGCTAGGTAACGACCTATCGTCATCCGGTAATGCTGGCACGTTTTCTGGAGCACATGAAAGTGCACGTGCTAGGTTTTTGATTGGACGATAAGGATTGAAAGCCCTTTGAGTGCTTCAATGACGATTTGCACAAATGGGATTTGCTTTCCAAACTGAGATTGCCTGCTGCACACACGAGAAATAAAGAGCCGAGTCAACCGAGATGATTGAACGTCCCTCAAAATCTTGTTCATCATTTTTCTGATAAAAGGCAGGAACGTTGGATCATCAGCCAGCAAGGATGTGATTCGAAAGAAAAAGAGACAGTGCATTGCGAACTATATTTCTCCTACTCTTGCCCGAGTTATACTCTCTTTGAAGCGTTAGTCGTTTTGTGGTGTGATTTCGTCAGTTTACATTGTAACTCGCTTAAAACCTTGTAAGAGACATTTGCTTCCACATTTTGCAGAAAAGCCTTTTAAAAACCCTGAAACTATGCATTTCTCCCTCCGATAGAAACAAAGACTCGTGTATATTCTTTACGCCAGCTTTCCCCAGACATAGTAGCTGCATTGAGACTAATTAGTCTCGACCAACCCTACTTTTTAAGATTACTGATTTCTTCGTACACAGCATTGTGAATAGCTGATAGCGATATCCATGGAACAATAGGCATGAAGAACTAGTGGCGTGTATTATATAACTTGCGTAACATAAAAACAATATTGAGAAGACAAGTTAAATTGTATGAGGAAACTTATCCTGATTCTCCCCACCCCCCCACCCCCCTCCTATCTTCCCCGGGGAATCAGGTAGTAGTGGCATGAAACCCCCCCCCCCCCTCCTCTCTCGTGTACCCCCCAACCCCTTCCCCTCCTATCTCCCCGGGGAATCAGGTAGAAGCGGCATGAATTTCCCCCTCTCTCGTCTATTCCCCAAGTGGAGGGCTTTGTTTGCGGATGTAGATTCGTTGTAAATTCTTGTGTTACTGCAGTTTGCTCTCCTCGCACCCCTTTGCGACAGGTTAAGGTTACCTAGGCACAATTTCCAAGAAAAAAAAAGTTAAAAAAAAAATTCAAGCCACACGCAATTCCCAGCGCGTTCTTGCCGTGCCTCGCGGCATGTAATTAAAGGCAGAGAGCTGTTTTCGTTCGCTGTTTGATTTACGTAGATGGCGAGAATTTTCTCGAGCGGCGAAGGCGGAAGGAAACTTGACTACTCCCTTCGCCGCTTGACCGAGCGCTCTCCGCTAGCCTGCGAAGATGGCGGTTTAGTTTGGACCGGCGTGCGTGCTAGCGGCGAAAACGAGGTGCGAACCTCGCTCGCCGCTCGTGCGCGCGTTCTACCCCAACTAAACCGCCAACTACGCAGGCTAGGGCTCAACTGCCGAGATTTCGTCAGCTACGCGGGTTACCTTGGTCCCTGCCTGGACAAACCTAGCCAATGAACAGACTCCAGTTGTGGGGAAAAGGAGGAAATTGACAAATCGGTGGGCGGAGCAGCCGAGGCCGCCCTCTGGGTGAACCAGAGCCTTCGTTCCCAGACTCCAAAACGATGCAACTTTTAATCTGCCTGGAGAGAAGGCAAAGATTACCTTGCAGTCTTGCACTGGGCAAAAGACACCAGCATAATCGAGACAATAAAAAAATATTACCATAAGGTAAGTTGCTAATGCAGAGGAAAGTGGCATAGATTTAGAAAATCTGATTGCTTTTATCAGGAGATCGTAGGTTTGAATCCCACTGAACTCAAGGAAGTTTTCTTTGCCTCATGTACATGGTCCCTGATTTTCTTTCCGGTGCTACAGACACTCAGAAGGAAATTCCTTGGTTCTTTCCTACCACTTTAAACTAGTTAGTTAAGTCTGTATACGAGCCTAGTGGCCCATCCGGCTGGAGCTTATACCAGTTTCTGTTAACATGAAGCAACTAGGAGTATTTCTACTCCCCCCCGGATGGGATGCTAGTCCATCGCAGGGTTACCTCCAGCAGTAAATTCGCCGAAACCCATTTATACACCTTGGTGAAGAGAGGCACTATGGGAGCAAGTGTCCTGCCCAAGAACACAACACAGTGCCCCAGCCAGGGCTCAAACCTGGACCACCCAATCCGGAGTCCAGTGCACCACCCATTAGGCCACCGCGCCTCCAAAAACACTTTAAATTACCTTGGAGGTAATTCTCTACTTTCCAGTCTCCAATAGACCTCTTTCATAAATGGCGGGTCTAGTTGTTATTCTTTTATGTGCATGTAAATAAGCCTTCCTAGCCTCGTCAACATGTGTAAAAATAAAAGAATTTTTAGTCAAAAACAAGGCTAGGAAGGCTTATTTGCATGTGCACAAAAGAATTATTATTATGCTCGCCATTTATGAAAGAGGTCTATACCAGTGCTACGTGTGACAATATTGTATTCGCAATTGTACCCTTCACATGTATATTACAGCTTCTCTGCTGTTTCGAATGGATTAACTATTTGTTTCACATCTCTTCTCATGGAAACGGCAACTTGGTACCAAACTTTTACATTTAATTGAATTACTTAAATTGTACATTCATTTTCAATCTATGTCGATCTACTAATACAGTGCACTGTAATTTTCACAATCCATGATCATGCAATAATAGCTCAATACTAATCAAGTATGGCAAATAAATCTGTTTGTGTGGAAAAATGTCTGACAAAACACAGTAATCTCCCCACCCAGTTAGATAGATGAATGAAATGCTACAAAATATCAAGACTACGAACATTTTTCCATGCCACCAACTTGCGTAAAAATGTGCACAGCCTTCAAAGCAAGTAAACCTCGTGCACTGGCATGATTCAAGGCAAGCTATTTTTTTTTTCAGTTTGCCGATGCCTTGAAGAATTTACTTCATTGGCCAGTGAGTATATCATTTCATTACAGTAAGGAATTGCACCTCTTTCATAAGATAAGTCATCTCAATACACGATCTCAAAGAACTACAGTAACTATTTCTGTTCAACAAGCGCAGTCATTTGATTTTGGTTTGCTGTCTCCAGAGAGCTTTATTTGATCGGGGAAATCGTTGTATAGCTCCACCTCCGTTTCCTGGGCGAGGGCATTTTTGGCAATGGTCTGAAAAGCTTGTTCAACATTGATGGCCTCCTTAGCACTGGTCTCGAAGTATGGAATGTCGTTCTTGGAGTGACACCATGACTGTGCTCGTTTGGCATTCACCTGAGGAAGTATTGGCAGACTTTAGTACAGGTACGTTACCATTTTAACTATAAAACATTGCGATAATCATCACGGTTAAAAACGCTAAAAACTGTTTACTCGACATCATTTTCAAGTCAAAATCCTTAGAGACTTAAATAAAACACTATTAAATGCAAGAAATATTTGCACGCAGTGTCACGTGAACAGTTTCGCACGAACAGAGTCCTTCTGTTACCAGGGTGAGACGAAAGTCAAAAAGTCAGCTTGCCCGAAGGGCAAGCTGTTATTCCATTGTACTAGCCCGAAGCTCTGAGGTGGTAGCCCAAAATTAATTTATTCAATAGAGACAATAAAATTTATTTGCATCGCAAACTACATGCTAATTAATAGTGTAGAGCATGGATCAACTAATTCTACAGTTCTTTTATAGAAACACTGGATTTAACAAATGCTTGTTGCAGTAACAACAGACTTTGTATCAAAATTTGAACATAAACGAGAATTCCAAAACTGAAAGGCCATAATACAGCTGATAATATACTCCCATGCTCTGTAAAGCCATTGTTATTGTCATTGCTGCATTGCATTGCTCATTTCAACTTAGAAAAAAATTGTACTGTTTCACTTTCCCTCACAAACTGTTTGCTCCACACTTATTTCTGAATTTGCCATAAAAAAAATTGCTTGCCGCCCGGCTTGCCCGTCGGGCAACCTGTGATCTAAAGACGCTAGCCAGGAGAATCATTCCACTAGCCCCGGGCTATCGGACAGCACTTTTGTTGCGCCCTGTGTTACCATGACAATTTAAAAAGGGGAAGGCATGAAGGTCTTATAGTTAGCAGGCTTGCCTCCAAATCGACAAGTAGTTTGGGTGCGAGAGAACTGGCCAAGGTTTTTTGTTGTGTTCTGGCCAAGACACTATGCTCTCATGGTGCCTCTCTTTACCCAGTTGTATAAATGGGTCCTAGCAAAATAAATACTGAAGGGGGAAGGGGGGGAGTAGAAATACTCTTGGTCACTCCATGGTAGACTATATCAAGGGAGGCTTAAAAGCAGACTATTCTGGGAGGGGGGGAGGGGGGTTATTACCTGCATTTTATGAAACATATACACTGTACCTTTTTTAACTTGGAGAAACTCTATATATTAGAGAGACTTAGAGAAACTCTATTTTAACTGCAGCAATCGCCAACAAGAGATCCAAACTAATCACTAAATGCGGGCACAAGAATAAATTCTACGTAGCCAATCAAAAACAAGATCTCTCAAACCACCCTTTTTACTTTTTCTCTGTAACTTCCAAAGGCACCGTCTGATGATAACTTCATGCATAAACTTGAGTAACTGTCTTAAATTTTTTATCCCAAAACTTGTGCTTTTCTTTATGTATGTGTACAATCATGTAACTTATATTTAGTTCTAAGGAAATAAATCAATGAGCAGTACTTAGCATGATTTCCCCTCCTAATAATACACATGCAAAAATTTCAGCAAGCTCATTGGCTGAGAGCACGTCAATTAATCCCTAACAGTGCAGAAAGTTGAAATTGAGTGCAAAAAGATGAAATTGAGTGCAGAAAGTTGAAATTAAGTTGATTGACAGGAAAGCCGCAAAAGCACGCCAAACAAATTGGTGGCCGCTGTCGGAGGGTTTGGAGAGAAAAAAAACATCAATTAATGCAAAGTTAGACCGATTTAACGAAAATTACCAGTGTATAAACTAATATACTAGCAAGTGGACATTTGTGCAGCACAAAAGAGGCTCTACGAAACTACTGAAGGCTACCAATCGAGGATTTTCTTTCCAGAGAGCTCGTAAAGAAGGAAGATTACAAGCCTGAATTGAAGTCGCACATTTCAGCTCATTCCCATGTAACTGAATGAGGATAAAAGCACCTGATAATGCATGACAGAGAGCTTTAAAATTCCGTAGCAGTATTTGGATTTACAGTGTACAAAGCTTGGCAAGCCCACAATGTTTTAACAACGATTCGGAAAGGTAAGGCCCAGTTCAGACGTCGTGCCTCTGCCGTGCCGAACTCAATTGTAATAGGTTTGACTGTAGCACGGCACAAACACGACTCTGATCCAGACGTCGTGCCAAATTCAGGACTTACTGAAGTCACGTAACAATTAGTCAGCGTTGATCAAACAAAAATGGCGCCGTAACTACCCCCGTCAAAATACATTTAATATAATTTATGAATTTTGTTTGGAACGGCAGAAGTGCGACGTTTGAATCACTGCCGTGCCAGAGTCGTGTAGCACGGCACCGCTTGTCGAACTTAATTGCTTTGCCGAACTTAATTTTAAGTTTGATTCAGACGCCGTACTTCTGCCGGGCTTTTGTCGAGCTTAATTCCTGAATTTAGTTCGGCACGCCAGAAGCACGACGTCTGAACTGGGCCTAAGCGACCGAACACACCTTGTTTGTCATCCACTTGCAGACAAATTTTTGTGTGTATTATTAACAAGTAATCACATGATTTTCTCGTGCAATTTGGGATAAAATCAGCACTCGTAAATTTTTCAAAGACTACAAATTGCACTCACCCTATGGGCTCGTGCAGTTTGGTTAGACTTTGAAAAATTTACTTGTGCTGATTTATCCCAAATTGCACTCGAAATCATGTGATTACCTATACAAACCAGACAGTGATTCCACGTATTCAAAAGTTAAAAGTACCCAAAAAGAATCTCCAAATCTTACCGCTCTGTTTTCCAAGTCAATTTTGTTTCCTAAGACAACAAAAGGAAAGTTTTCTGGATCTCGCGGGCTTGCTTGGATGAGGAATTCATCTCTCCAGCTATCTAGTGTCTTGAAGGTACTGGGTTGCGTCACATCAAAGACCAGTACACAACAGTCAGCACCACGATAAAATGCCACGCCCAAACTTTGAAATCTTTCTTGGCCTGCTGTATCCCATATCTGGCAATAAGCAAAATGTATTTGAACACATCAATCAGTAAAATATTTGTGGTTGAAACTAGCCCGGGGCTGTTCCCTCGCTACATGCATCTGATCATATTTGGGTACCCTTGAACAGTAATTTCTTGTAATTTTACTGGTTCTCTAATTGCTATTGTGGAGCTGCCGTTGTTCATGTTGTTTGTTCTACTGTTCTCTCAAAGGGGTGAGGAGTCATTCATGTGAGACCTTGCAAGAGCTTAATCAGCCTTTCTCGTCAAATGTCCCTCTGTTTATGAAGCTTGCTCACACCAGTTCAAATTGACATGGTTGCTAAATTTCACCATGCTTTGCATGAAGCTGTTTTATCTCATGTTACAAGTTGCAGATGGCTGGACAGATCAGCAGAACACATTTGTACCTTTTGTTGTTTCATGTCAAATTTATTTATACAGTTCTAGATGAAGCTCAGCTCCATTGCAGAAATTCTTTCACCTGGACCTGCTAATATGCCACTAAAGAATTAACCCAGTGCAGAGCTCCAACAGGTGTCCTGTTGTCACGAATCACCGGCTATAATTTATTTATGCAGCTTGCCAAAATGGGGAGATATTTTAGCTTCTTAAATTGCTCTCTGACTAGTGGCTCACAAGGGCTGCCACCTACATGTACTTAAGATCTTGAAATAAGAAAACAAGCATTAATTCATGGTCTTCTCTTACCTGCATGGTAACTAGCCTATCATCAACCATCACCTCTTTTGTGAGAAAGTCTGCTCCAATTGTAGCCTTGTATTGATTACTAAATTTTTTGTTGACGTACTGGTTCATGAGTGATGTTTTACCGACCCTTTAATGCAACAACAAGATGAAAGCCATTAGATGCGTTCTTCTATTAAAAAACACTTTTAAGATGACTTCTTCTAGAATTTGAAAAGTAAATGTAGGATCCCACATTGAAGACATAATAAAATAATGGGGCCGTTTAAAGGGGGAGTATCATGGGGATTTAGCGTCATTTGAAAACCTTAAGACCATTTCTGTGTTATAGGAAACCCTACAAATAATGGCCCAGTTTAGTTATAAATTGCCACCCAGTGTACTGAAAGTGTCAGTGAGTGTCTCTGGTAATAGATGAAATGGGTCAAAACAAAATACGCTAGGCTAACTTTTGTCATGACCATGACATGTCCCCCTTTAAGAATTTAGGTGATTCGATCTCTTGCTGTTCCAGCTTGTTCTTGTATTATTTGTCTAAACAAGTGACGGTATTAATCATTCAAGATCCCCAGGATATTTCTCCTTTGATTTGAGAAAGTGCTCAGTGAGTACACAGAATGCATCACAATGCAATACAAAAAAATTGCCATAAAACAGCATTCATTTTGATTTTGGAGTCCCAAACTTTTTTTGGAGTCCATTTTTTCTTGTTTATTTATCAAATGTCCCGGTTTTTTTGCTTAATAAACATGTTTGACAAGTAAATTTTGTTTATTAAACAAAAAAGACGCCATTTTTTAGTTAATAGACAAAAAAGGTGGTATTTTTTGTGTATTAATCAAGAAACTTTTGTGTATTAATCAAGAAACCTTTGTTTATTAAACAGGAAATGCGCGAGTTTTGTTTATTAAACAAAAGTTTCAAAACATTTTGCAAACACGAAATTTTATCTCTGGCCGCCATTACGGACGAAAATATCGATAGCGAAAACAACGCTACGGAGGAAGCACCATTTTTAAAACCTCTATAGTAGAAGTCTCTTTTGCTAAATCTTTCCACTTAGGGATATCTAAAGGCATGACTTCTTTTTATTACAAGGAGAATCTTTGTCAAAATCTTCGACTACGCGGCGCGATCGACTGCCATGCCGTGAACGAGCTGCAGTGGCTCGATGGTCAAGTTTGAGTTTAACTTGAAGCGAAAATAAACCCTTTTCATTTGCTTAGTTCACAAAATTAAAAAGAGAGAGATAAAGGGAGAGGAAAAAAGGGACAATTGTCTGACTGAAGAAAGAACGGTGCATTTGAATGCCAGAACCATGGGTCATAACATCCGTTTTTGAACGCGACGAAACAAACATCTTTCAAACTTTGGTCAACACGGTCCCATGAAATTCTGCACTTAACTGGCTTAATTTTGCGCCGAAACAAGAAGCAAGAATTGAAGGAATAGATGTATCATTATGAAAAGGAAAACTTTGATCGAAAGATTTGCCTTCTGTATGCTCTGTTTGGCTATCTAACCTTATCCTGAAAATCGTTTCTAAATTTTGTGCAGTTTGTCGGCAAGCTGCTAAAGTTAGAGCTTTTTTTCAAGACAACAGAAACAGGAGATTCAAATGAGCACCACCTAAAGCGGTCTTAAGCTGCAGATAATCTTTTGTCATTCGGTGCATGATGATATTAATTTGTACACGACGAAATGAACAACAGCGCCGTCAAATCGATTCTCACGCCAGACCCGAAAACAAAATTACCACCGCCAAAAACTGAATTACTTTCGGCGCCATCTTCAAAACTTGGTGCCTAATTCTCTACAAAAACTCGCAAGACTACAAAAAATTGCGAAGTTCATTCGAATTAAGCGCAGTTTTATTCAAGAACTGTATTACATCAGAAATATGAAGCGAAGGCAATCTTTTTTTTGGCGGGTGTGCTACGTGTTTTGGACAGGCGGCATTTTTGATTATTAAACAAAACTTTTATAACATTTTACTGTCGCAGAATTTCAGCCACGATCGCGGTAGAGATAACACGTCAAGAAAATATTGTTATGCCATATGACAAAGAGAATGAAGATTCGTAAGTTCACTTGAAAATAGTCATTGTGAAAATCGTTTTAACTTCTCGTAGCAAGTCCTTTTACTCAAAGTGTTTTGCAATGAAGTTTGAATCGGGATCCTTATTTACAAATGCCAAGCAGCACGTCCGAGTAATTAGTTAAATCATTGCTAAACATAAACACGAGCTTAATCTACTACAGAAACTCTTTAAACGTTCAGAACACTATTATTAGTGATCGTTTTGTTGGGTGCAGAAAGGACAGAGTTCCGTTGCTAGAAGCGAACTTAACTCCATGAGCGTAATTGTAGATCTCGTTCGCGCCAAACTAGTACTTTGCGCGGGAAAAAAAATTCTGACAGCTTTTCAGACTAAAATCAAACACAGAATTGAAAACACAGCTTTCTAGCATCAATTTTCTACTTTTAATTAATGGTAATATTAAGAAATCGATTAAGAGAACAAAAAACGCCTGATCTTACCTTCAGTAAGAACAGTCACAGTAACATCCAGAGCCACGAATAATAAAGCTTATCTGCCATCAAATCCATGATACAACCTTTTATATAAAGCTCAATTTGCTCCTCAAAGATTGCTCTTTAGAGTAGAATCTCAGCTCGCCTTCGAATAGTCCAGTGATTTGAAAAGCTGGAACACACTCGATCTCAAACTTGCACACACTTTTCCGTGGCTAGGCACCTATATCAGTCTCTGGCAATCTAGAAAGCCTTGCTTGACAAGATGTCGAGACGAAATACATTTTCCAACCGAAAGGATTTTCAAATTCGCTGCTGTTTTTCAGTTTCGTACCGAATATAAACCTGAAGAGCCACATTTTGGAAAAATTTTTCGCCGCACGTGTCGCTGAAAAGTTAAATCGATCCAACGGTGTGAAACTACCGTATTTGTAGTTGACAGCCTTATGACTGACTCTTGATCATAGCATGCACTATTTTTTCATTTAAGAGTTTTCCACCATCGCGGTCGTCGTAATAACCAGCTGGCTAGACGTCGACACTTACAGAGCTTCGATTCTATCTTCAGGCTTATCTTCAGGCAAACTGTCGAAAATGGCTCATGCGAACAAGGCACGTTGGCCGATCAAGGTGCGTCCATGGCAACCAATCACAAAGGTCGCCGTCAAAATTATGTCCAATCGTACAGACATACACTGCAAACCTGTCACTCGCAATTTGTTGACGAAGCGCTGGCATTTATCGACAGGAAGCCAGTTGAAATTCACGTCTGCCCTCGCCGGTATAAAAATTACGCGACAGTGTATAAAATCAGGGATAAATTTGCACACGCCCGTCAGGAGTTTCCCAGGTTATGGATACTATTAAAACTTGTATGCGTGGTTCTGCCAGCTGAGCTAAGCCCGCACGAAAATCAAAAACATCGTCGCAGAACAGCTTCACTATCAGATCAGCAAGTGTGAACTAGCGAGGTTTCCAATATGTTCTAAGTACTTGAAATTTGTGACCCTCCTCGGCAAAAACAGGTAAAACGGTGATGACACAGGCACGCTAGTTTGACACGCTAAACAAAAGAAAAGCGTGCCACAACGCACGGCTCGTTAATTTATTTTTTGTTCCATACGGCACGGAAAAAAAACAAAGGAACGTGTTCATTTTAACAAAGAAGTTTGTCAGGATTTGGAAAACAAAAAAGCGAGCGAAATGACAAGCTAAGCGAGCGAAATACAAACGGTGTCGAAATGCACTCTGCGAAATATTTCAATCCTTCGAATGGTTTCCACTGTTTTCAGACCGCGAGACATACCGGCAGCAGTGTAACGCAACTTTACATACACGAAAATGGGTTTTCGTTTTCGAACGGACTTCCGTTCGCTAGCCGTTTGTCATCTTGTACACAGAAGCTTCACTCGTTTGAACGGCTACAACGTGAGGAGAAAATGAAGGTAGCGAAATCTTTCTTGCACCGAGGTTTTTTCTCTTAAGATTATCTCAGTGTGAATCTACGCCCGAATGTAAACAAAGGTCGCAATGATGTTTTACGCTATTTCAAGGAAAATAGAAGTCGAAGCGAAACTTTTAAAGTTAGAGGAAGTTGAGGCGAACAAGTAAACGGACAATCACGACAGGCTACTTAATTGTTTACATGACAAACTCCAGACGTGAAGGTCACGCTTTTGTCGTGCTTTCTTGACCTTTCATCACGGTTAGGTTATCGCCGAATTGATTTTTGCTTAAAAATCTTCGTATGTGCAAGGTATAAGTGCTCGGCAAATGTTTGGATATTTATTAATTCTTTCATCTTTGCCACACCGAATTGATAGACAAGAAGCCAAAACAAAACAAGTTTCATTCATCGAGTGATTTTTTTTGCGCAACATTTGCATAAAATCAACTTTGTCGGCAAAGAGAACCATTCCTCGTGAATAAATTTCACTGAATACTTGATCTTCTGTGAAAGTTTTATTTTATCTTAATGAACAATCGCCAAGTTAAGAAACAAACTTTTAATATGGTCGTTTTAATTTTTGTTCGTGTTCGTTTTTTACCACCAGCATTCCAGCATGGCGGGAGAAGTTGTCGTCACGAATATAGCTTCTGAAGTTTTCCATCGCTGTGAAGCTCAACATACCGTAAACAAGAAAAATGGCCCTTCAAACCAGAATCCTGCTTTTAAGGCTAGCACTGAACACGGATAGAACTTTTTTTTCGAGGAGGATGACACCGGTGTGAGTTCTTTCGGAGACCCAGACATCCTGTGTAAACAAACTTGTCAATGTTTAATTCTCATTACATGTAAACACGGAGTTCGATAGGACGAATGATAGGAGTTCGCTTGTTCTGTTTTGCGTAACAGTTAAACTCCAGTTTTGAATAGCATAACAAATATGCTTGAAAAGTTTTTCTTCCTTCAGTGTAGTTTTGAATACAAAAGGTAGTTCGTTCACACTTGCTGATCCGATAGTAAAGCTGTTCTGTGACCATGTTTTTGATTTTCGTGCGATTTTCTTCATATACATAAACTCCTGACGGGCGCGTGCAAATTTATCCCTGATTTACACTGTCGCGTAATTTTTATACCGGCGAGGGTAGACGTGAATTTCAACTGGCTTCCTGTCGATAAATGCCAGCGCTTCGTCAACACATTGCGAGTGACAGGTTTGCAGTGTATGTCTGTACGATTGGACATAATTTTGACGGCGACCTTTGTGATTGGTTGCCATGGACGCACCTTGATCGGCCAACGTGCCTTGTTCGCATGAGCCATTTTCGACAGTTTGCCTGAAGATAAGCCTGAAGATAGAATCGAAGCTCTGTAAGTGTCGACGTCTAGCCAGCTGGTTATTTCGACGACCGCGATGGTGGAAAACTCTTAAATGAAAAAATAGTGCATGCTACGATCAAGAGTCAGTCATAAGGCTGTCAACTACAAATACAGTAGTTTCACACCGTTGGATCGATTTAACTTTTCAGCGACACGTGCGGCGAAAAATTTTTCCAAAATGTGGCTCTTCAGGTTTATTTTCGGTACGAAACTGAAAAACAACAGCGAATTTGAAAATCATTTCGGTTGGAAAATGTATTTCGTCTCGACATCTTGTCAAGCAAGGCTTTCTAGATTGCCAGAGACTGATATAGGTGCCTAGCCGCGGAAAAGTGTGTGCAAGTTTGAGATCGAGTGTGTTCCAGCTTTTCAAATCACTGGACTATTCGAAGGCGAGCTGAGATTCTACTCTAAAGAGCAATCTTTGAGGAGCAAATTGAGCTTTATATAAAAGGTTGTATCATGGATTTGATGGCAGATAAGCTTTATTATTCGTGGCTCTGGATGTTACTGTGACTGTTCTTACTGAAGGTAAGATCAGGCGTTTTTTGTTCTCTTAATCGATTTCTTATATTACCATTAATTAAAAGTAGAAAATTGATGCTAGAAAGCTGTGTTTTCAATTCTGTGTTTGATTTTAGTCTGAAAAGCTGTCAGAATTTTTTTTCCCGCGCAAAGTACTAGTTTGGCGCGAACGAGATCTACAATTACGCTCATGGAGTTAAGTTCGCTTCTAGCAACGGAACTCTGTCCTTTCTGCACCCAACAAAACGATCACTAATAATAGTGTTCTGAACGTTTAAAGAGTTTCTGTAGTAGATTAAGCTCGTGTTTATGTTTAGCAATGATTTAACTAATTACTCGGACGTGCTGCTTGGCATTTGTAAATAAGGATCCCGATTCAAACTTCATTGCAAAACACTTTGAGTAAAAGGACTTGCTACGAGAAGTTAAAACGATTTTCACAATGACTATTTTCAAGTGAACTTACGAATCTTCATTCTCTTTGTCATATGGCATAACAATATTTTCTTGACGTGTTATCTCTACCGCGATCGTGGCTGAAATTCTGCGACAGTAAAATGTTATAAAAGTTTTGTTTAATAATCAAAAATGCCGCCTGTCCAAAACACGTAGCACACCCGCCAAAAAAAAGATTGCCTTCGCTTCATATTTCTGATGTAATACAGTTCTTGAATAAAACTGCGCTTAATTCGAATGAACTTCGCAATTTTTTGTAGTCTTGCGAGTTTTTGTAGAGAATTAGGCACCAAGTTTTGAAGATGGCGCCGAAAGTAATTCAGTTTTTGGCGGTGGTAATTTTGTTTTCGGGTCTGGCGTGAGAATCGATTTGACGGCGCTGTTGTTCATTTCGTCGTGTACAAATTAATATCATCATGCACCGAATGACAAAAGATTATCTGCAGCTTAAGACCGCTTTAGGTGGTGCTCATTTGAATCTCCTGTTTCTGTTGTCTTGAAAAAAAGCTCTAACTTTAGCAGCTTGCCGACAAACTGCACAAAATTTAGAAACGATTTTCAGGATAAGGTTAGATAGCCAAACAGAGCATACAGAAGGCAAATCTTTCGATCAAAGTTTTCCTTTTCATAATGATACATCTATTCCTTCAATTCTTGCTTCTTGTTTCGGCGCAAAATTAAGCCAGTTAAGTGCAGAATTTCATGGGACCGTGTTGACCAAAGTTTGAAAGATGTTTGTTTCGTCGCGTTCAAAAACGGATGTTATGACCCATGGTTCTGGCATTCAAATGCACCGTTCTTTCTTCAGTCAGACAATTGTCCCTTTTTTCCTCTTTCTTTATCTCTCTCTTTTTAATTTTGTGAACTACGCAAATGAAAAGGGTTTATTTTCGCTTCAAGTTAAACTCAAACTTGACCATCGAGCCACTGCAGCTCGTTCACGGCATGGCAGTCGATCGCGCCGCGTAGTCGAAGATTTTGACAAAGATTCTCCTTGTAATAAAAAGAAGTCATGCCTTTAGATATCCCTAAGTGGAAAGATTTAGCAAAAGAGACTTCTACTATAGAGGTTTTAAAAATGGTGCTTCCTCCGTAGCGTTGTTTTCGCTATCGATATTTTCGTCCGTAATGGCGGCCAGAGATAAAATTTCGTGTTCGCAAAATGTTTTGAAACTTTTGTTTAATAAACAAAACTCGCGCATTTCCTGTTTAATAAACAAAGGTTTCTTGATTAATACACAAAAGTTTCTTGATTAATACACAAAAAATACCACCTTTTTTGTCTATTAACTAAAAAATGGCGTCTTTTTTGTTTAATAAACAAAATTTACTTGTCAAACATGTTTATTAAGCAAAAAAACCGGGACATTTGATAAATAAACAAGAAAAAATGGACTCCAAAAAAAGTTTGGGACTCCAAAATCAAAATGAATGCTGTTATAAGAAAATATTCTTGCCTTTTACTTACCCACTATCCCCAAGGATTATGACTTTAAGAAGGACCTTCTTTCTTGACGCCATAGTTACAGTTGTATTTACCTGCAAAACCAGAAAAGTATAGGAAGTCATTTACAATGTTGAACTACGTCAACCACTTTTACTCTTGTTATGTTTAGGCAAAGTGTCCAACTTGAAATGAGTCCAAATAAATCAAAGTTAAGGTTGATCCCAATTATTTAATTTTGTCAGGCGAGTTTAACATAGAATAATCAAATGAATTTAATGTAGTTAAGGGGGTCCTCCTCAACTACAGATCAAGAGCAGTTGCTAAGGAATTGGTGAAGACGATTTTAGTGGCAAGCCATTTTGGAGCATTTTGTAATACTAAATGGTGAATTTTTGTGGGGAGGAAACACCTGCTTTAAAAATTGACATTGTGTGCACGTAACTAGAGTCATTCCCACACGGTGCATTAAAATTTAAATCCCTAAAACTTGGAGGAAAAATGGAAGAGTTCTGAATTTTTTTTACAAAAATTTGAGATAACATAGCCTTTTATTAACCTACGTATGGAATTACCTTTTACATGTAAAAACAATGGCTACTGAAGAGAGTCTGGAAATAATGGCGTTTATTATGTCATAACTTTTAACAATAATGCAAATTTTATAAAACCTGTACGAAGCATTAAGAATGTGGATGCTCTTTCTCTATTGGCACTGGTTTTAACTTTCAGATCTATGTGCCCTTTCATGTTTTAGGGCTTTTTCTATTCTGGTCACATAACTTGTCAAATATAGCCTCGAAACAAAAAATTTCTTAAAGGACTCTTTAGTTGAACAAGGTTGAGAAGAAAACTTATACGTAGGTCTAGTTTCCGTAATATGATGGCAGTAACAAATAAGTAGTTTTGAAGGAGCCCCCTTAAACCATGGACAAGACCACCATGGGAGCACATTGATAAAGTTATTGATCTGTAACAGAAACTCATAAGGAGTTGAAACGTGTAATGTGCGTTCACAGCGTTCGAACATTCAGTTTGCCAAGTACCATATTTGGAAACACAAGGAGTTTGCACGCGAATGATTTACACACGTAACGACACAGGCAAGAGAATTTTCGCTTTTGCGGTTAGTCACTTGAATTCCGACCTAAACGCCATGAATTATTCACAGAAGCTAAAGAAATTCATTAAGAGTATCCAAGTGAAGTTCTCCGGACCATTAAATGACGATGAAACAGAGGAATTTAACCAAGTTTAACCTTATTTAACCAAAGTTGTTTAAAAACAAGATTACGCCATTTAGCGCGAGCTAGCGCACGCTGTGAATTTAATCCAAATATTGCAATTTTGATTGGTTGATTTTTCTCTCGTGGTTTTCCAAATATGGTACTTAATGGCAACGAATGTTCAAACGCTTTGTACAATGCGAATCATAGGGAGTTACACGTTTCAACCCTTATGGGTTTCTGTCTGTAATGTATAAAATTTACATGTACAATCTTTTTGATGATGATCTACAGTTTGTTAAGACCTTTATCAGTTAATGTCAACTATTTTAGAATTCTGAAGTACAGAAACATGAAGTGAAGAAGTATGTTTTTTTTTTTTACTTTAAAAGTGGTTATATACAGTCTTGACACTGTAGCACTTAAACAACACTTGAATTTTTATTGATGTTTAATGTTTTCTAACAATTTTTTTTCTTCTTTGTATAAAATTACATGCTAATTCTGAGAGTAATACCATGTGGTACTTGAAGGTGGCTTAAATCTTTAGACACACGGTTCTTTCCAAACACAAACCAAAACAATTTTGAGGTGCAAAATTCTTTCTAATATTAAAAAGCTTCCAAATTATAAATCCCCCAAAACAAATATAGGTTCAGTCTGTACTGTATTTTGAAATTTTATGGAGTTTTGTTTTATGTGAAATTAGATAGTTCGTGGCTCGACTGACACAGAGTTTTGTCACAGCCAAAGGGCTCTTTCAGGGACCCTTCTGCTTATGTACAAGTTAAAAGCAAAGGTAGTGCTAGATTCAAATTTTATAGTTTATGGTCAATCTATATTGATTACATAAGCATTCATCAACACTGCATTCACAAGATGAGCAGTAAATTTTCCAAATTTTAATTGTCACATGATGGAAGATGGCTGACAAAATTAAATAATAGTAGAAGTTAACTTTAAATGATAATTTAGTGGTATGTCGGATATAATTTACACATTAAATTAAAATCCATAATCATATTTAATAGACAATTCGCAGCTGGGAAGATAACATCAGTCAAGATGTAAAATTTGTTTGATTTACAAGATCTGGTTTTTCAACTGCCCTAAATTTCATGCCGAGAAACAAGCCAGGACATAACACTGGTCACCAGTTAGTTCCTAAATTCTGCGAAATGAAACGTGTTTCTGTTCGTTGAAATGCACTTTGCCCTACATGTACATAATTTTTTTATGGATAAAACCCGCTTCAAAATGTAATGAAATTAAATGAAAAGTTCGACGAGGGTTACTTTTAGGTATGGTTCAACATTTAGGCATTCTTCTGTAACAATTATTCAACAGTGGAGGTTTTGAAACGGCTGACTATAACTTGAGGTCACTGTAATCATATTGATGTATGCAATCTGTATTCAATTCGATCAAATTACGAAATCGAAGGTTCGTAACTATCTTGCAGGAATATGTAAATTGTGGCGTTCACAGAGCCTTAAGTAAAACGCCAGAGATGCAGAGTAACGGAGAGAATACTGCTTAACAACACTGATCACAAGCATCGCACTCAAAAGCAATCGTGCATGCATTTTGTGTCGAGATTTCGGCGGAGTGTGACTATCCCAGTCAACGCCATCTTCCTTCGTTCGACCTCGGGACGTGAAAACTCACATCGTGCATCAGATCTTTTGTATAATAGGGGGGCATTAATTGGCATAAAGTTTTGAATACCTTAAAAATTAAGTCTACAACCTACTTTAGCTATAACAACATCTGTACTCACCGATTTCCAAGGTTAAAACTCGCCTAAAGTTTGTTGCGACACAGACTAACGTAATATGGCGGAACCCTGAAACTTGGGTCTCGTGACTTGCCGATATTCACGGTTACGTCATCAAGTACCTCGTTTTCGTGCAAATCAAATCCAACATGGCACCTAAAGCTGTACGAAAATCAACTCCAGCAAAAAGTAGATTAGGAGCTGCTGGAGCTTTTGTTATGGACTTCTACAGAAATCCAACAAAATGGTAAGCGTGTACAATTTTATTTTCAATTTGAAGGGTTCCCTTATCCGTGATAAACCGCACGAATCAGCGGTGATCACTTCTGCACGTGGGATATGGTTCCGGCCACACGAAGTTGTCATGTATGAAGATGTGCACACTTAAAGGTCAAACGAACTTGACTTCTGCCCAATGTGTTCATTAAAAGCCAAATAAACATATTCTTAAGTTTCAAAGTAATTGGACTTTGTATCGCAGAGATATTGCAAGTTGAAAAATGCTAAATTTTGGTCTTCATTATCGTAAAGCAGCCGGGAAAATTGTCGGGAAATTGTCGGATAAACCAATTATGACGTCACTGTTGGTTTAGCTGTGAAATATCCTTTGAGTCAAATTAGATTTTTGTGTACAAATTATGCTTGTGTTTTGTGTGACTCTAGAGTATGAGCAAAAAACAGTGAATAATCTTAGCTTTTGGCCACATTCTAGAATTGTACTGCGCATTCATACCTATACCGGTTTCAACCCGCAAAGGTCTGATTGTGCAATTACATGAAATCCATAAAAAACTCTTTGTTCCATACCAAGCTGATCGGACTGATGATTTTTACACACCATCCAGTGTTTGAAAGCCTCGTATATCACACAGGGCTTATTGTATATTTACCTCTGTGCTTTAATAATTATTAATCTTTTAAACTTGATTCCAACATAGTTAAAAATAGGTCCGCAAGGCGTACATGTGTCTAGTGCTGGGTAATTGAGCTTATACATTATTGTATTGTACCGTCACTGTAAAGCATTAATTAGGATTAAGTTTGCATAGAGGTGTCGAGGAAGGGTCAAAATATCAAGCTTCAACAGTGAGGGACGAAATGTGGGTAGAAGCAATAAACAGGCACAAGGTGATCCAAGAAAGCTGTCTGGAGTAGGTGCTGCATAATTTTTTTTTGTAGCACAACCTATGTAAAGCACATGCTCTGATTAGTTAATTTAGCGTCTACTTATTGCCCGTGGGTGGATGCAAACGAACACCTTCTGTCAACTTCAGTTCGTGCATAATTTACATAAATCACTTAAAATGTGTCTTCGCCATAAGCACGCGCTTGTACTGTCCCAAGAATGCAAGGTCAATGTTAATCCCATTTGGATGTATGGTCTTGCGTGTGCTGTGTGTTAACAGCACTTTTCACGCTGATGAAGAGACAGAAGTCTCAAAACATCCAAGAAAATCACAGGCTTCCCAAGCTCAAAAGTCGTCTTCTTGATGTGTTTTTGAGAGCCCTTCGGGCGGCCGACTCTACATACATGGTGTATGCGACAGCTTGTGTATAAAGAGAAATGTATGGGAAAATCACGGATTCTCTAAAATCGGGTAAATAACTATCTATTTTGAAATAAAGTTTACCTACCTCAGATGCACCCCATAGCGTTTCACAACAGCTACCATGGGAGATCGATCCTTCATGACGGCAGCACCACGGCTTTGGAACAGTCTTCCCATAAGCATTAGATCTACTTGCACCTCAAATGATTTTAAACGGAAACTTAAGACATTTTTATTCAAGAAGGCATTTTGTTAATACAATTAGGTTATATTTAGATTTTTATATAGTTCTTCTGTAAATTATTTTTCTTATAGTTAATTGTAAATAGTGTAAGTTCCGTTTTTGATTTCATGGAAATTGTAAATAGGTTCATATTTTTTGTATTTATTGTAATGCACATTTGATTATTATATAGAAAATGCACAATATAAATATGAAATATTATTATTATTATTATTATTATTATTATTATTATTATTATTATTATTATTATTATTATTATCATTATTAAAGATTTGCATTATATTTAAAAAAAATTTTATTTAAAAAAAAAATTATTATCATTATTATTATGTGTCGCTTACTTGTGTCTTGTGCCGAATTTGAAGCCATTCCGACGCCATTTAGCGAAGTTATTTGAAGTCGTTGTCTCCCCTTCTATAGAGAAGGAAAGGCAGACCACTCCATTGATCGCTGGCCAGAGCTCACTCTACAAATCGCTCTCTCCTCAAAAGGAAAAGTCCCGAATCACAATAAAACCAACAGTTCCATAAAGCCCAATAAATTTCACTCCACATATGTGTCCTTCAGCGGTCGAGAAATTTTGCTTTAATTTCGCCTATTCGGCTTTCCAGATGTGCTTGCGACCGACCTTGTGCCAACGGTCGTTACTCAATGACAAGTATCTTGTTTCATCCTCAACTCTGATTGGTCCATTAGAACCAAGTCACGCACTGACAACACAACCGTTGGCGCATGGTGCCGCTTTGTGGTGCATCTGAGGCAGGAAAACTTTATTTCAAAATAGATAGTTATTTACCCGATTTTAGAGAATCCGTGATTTTCCCATACATTTCTCTATATACACAAGCTGTCACATACACCATGTATGTAGAGTCGGCCGCCCGAAGGGCTCTCAAAAAAACATCAAAAAGACGACTTTTGAGCTTGGGAAGCCAATGAGAAAATATTGTTTTATAGCACATCAACATTACTTTTGTTTAGCTGTACGTGACTGTAGCGGAAGCACATTGTGTTGACGTATGTTGACGTAGTTAAAGGAGAACGGAAGACAAAAATGCGAATTTTTTAAACTAGTTTAAATGAAAGTATGTGATGTGTGTTAAGCAAATATTAAGGTATTTGGAATTGTACTTACGTTTTAACCCGATTATGACAGCAAAAAGGTGCTCGTCAGGGCAATTTGAACGTCCGCCATTTTGTCCGCCATATTGAAGGCTTGGCTGCAAAGCATGACGTCACTGCGCAATAGAATTTTCAAGCTCGGACGACAAAAATTACAGTTCATTGTGCACTTCTATGATGTAAAAAAACACCCAGATACATATAAAGAGGCAGAAGCTTTCATCGATTACCTCTGGCAAATGGAACGTTGCTCAATGAATTACTGGCGCGAATTAAAAGTGCGAATTCGCCTAAACAAGTCAATGTCATGATTGCTCAGATTGCTCAGATAACCTTGAAGAGATTTGCTTAAAAGTGATTGCTGCCTCGAACTTTGGATCCGAAAAAACATACACAAGAGTAAAAGAAAGTTACTGTACCGACCATATTTCCACGTTAAAGTAGTGTATGCAGAAGGCTTAGCTTAAAAGCGAATGCTAGAGAAGCGAAAGCGAAGGTAAATTAAAAAGTAAAATCGACATATATGTTTATGACACTGTCTCCAGTGGGTATAATATTCTATTAAAGTTGCTCAGTTTCCATTTGTAGCATGAAACGTTTGCATGAAATAATTAGCTTGAATAGAACATGGTACAAACCGATCAGCTATTCCTTGTGAATAAGTATCATGTTGGAGGATTTACCGAGTTCAGGAATCTAAAAAATATTATTAGTCTGACAGCCGTGAAATTAAAGATAGTTTCCATCATAAACCTTTCTAAGCCGATCATTTGATTGCTAGGGTGCTTAGAGCTCCCAGTACATTTTAGCGAAATTAATATACCGGTAAGCAGGTTATTTCGCAGCCAATTGAGCCACGAACGCTTTCTCAAATGCTCGTGGCAAAAACTCGTGACAACAAAACACATCAAACAACAGTTTCTTCTCACCGAAAGTAGGGCTGTGTATTAGCTTTCAAATACAAACATCATCTTATACTATTCACCTGAAATTTAATTTGTGGATTCCTTGATCTCCTGGCAGCATAAACATTGTCTTTCTTGTTCGCCTTCCAAGTTAACACAAATATCACACTCGCCCACAACATATTTTTGCCTCCTCGTCTCGCTGATCTCCACGTTCAACAACGTCTTCTTCGAATCCTAAGCTTTTTCCCATCGGTTCAAATGAATAAGACTTAAACTTAGCCGTAATGTAAGTTTGCTACAGTTGTCAAAACGAAAGATTTGGTTAGACAACACGAAATGCACAGAAGTGCACAAAACATTGAACTGAAGAAATTTGCAAGTGCGCAGTGACGTAAAAACACGTGAGCTGACATTCCTTTTTTGGAAGTAACCGGAAGAAAATACGTTCAAAATGGCGGACATTCAATTGCGAAAAAAGACTACAAGTTTTAACCATTTTCGTCAATTTTGGTAGGAAAAATTCGCTTTTACTTGTTGTTTTCCACAAATCTAAGCTATTTCTATGATTTCCAGTGGTTATATAAAATGTGAATTCTAGTCTTCCGTTCTCCTTTAATGCCTTAATTATCTCAAATTAGATTTGTTACATTCGTTTAACTGTTATACGTTGTCATCCGTTGTTTTCTTTGGGTTACGAGGTCAACTGAGTGATTATCAATTACTACTACACGGAGAAAAGTACTGCAAAATACTTCGTGTATGCTGTCATGTATGAGTAACCTTAGTAGAACTTGGTTAGTATGATGTCATAGTTTGCCATAGACTGTATATCAAGCACTTAGCCAACTTTTTTAGTGTTGTATCATCGTGTCTGTGCTTTGCAGTTGACACAAAAACCTAACTACCATTTTTTTTTAAACTCGGGTACTTTCAGAATTCCTTGAATTACTCAGACTGACTCAAACACTCAAAGTTATATTATCATTCGCTCTTCAATTGATGATTGTCTCTTCAATCACAAAGTTGTCCAAAAAAAATTATGGGGTGACAAAAATCAGAGCTTGATCTTGGATTTACTTTTTTGTGTCTGTCCGTGTGACAGTGAAAACCAGCAATAAACACTGCAATCTCCAGTAAAATCACAGCTACAAACTCAGATTTTTTTATAAATATTGATGTTATCTTTCACCAGGCAACTGGTTAAGCACACTGCAATATTCATCCTAGCTGTCGCTGCAGCTAGAGAATTCTCCGACATTGACCTCATGGCTCCTCCGCCTGCACCATAGAGTCTCTGGTAAGTTTATCATCTTCTTGAAACTTCAGTTATTGTTACACAATCCTATTACGTGGGCAGATTTAAAGGGGCTTTGTTCGCAATTTTAACAGATTTTCAAACAGCCAAATTTATATTTGTGGCATAGGAAACCTAAAAATAATGGGCCTTTTTTATTAACAATCACCCTTTTCCTGTCTTTTCTACCTTTTCATGGGTTAAGTTGCCTTCCACTTATTTCAGAACAGTTTAAACCAAAGATCTGCAAAATCCCTGTGACATAGTAACTTGAAAACATCAGTTGGATTTTTTCAAGGTTTTCCTTTGTTCCGTAGAAAAATGACTTGGAACTGACTATGGTTTGTCCTTACTTTGCGAAAATCACTAAATTTCTTTCTCTTGACCTTCCTGAAGTAGTCTGTGTTTGTGAAAAAGCTTTTCTTTCACCTTTAGCACATTTTCACCCCAAAATGTAAAAATCCCCGTGACAGTGCCCCTTTAATATTGCTGTCTTGTTCTGCAAAAATCCTAACCCCAAGCTAACCTTATTTAAGCAATTGGTTTTATATTTAAAGGCATGGAAAACTGCACACGAGTTGGTAAACCAAATCAGTATGTACTTCCCTTGTAACTTTGTATACAGCTGTTTCACTTTTCTTTGTAGCCGTTGTTTGGGCTCGTCATGCCACGCACGGCACGGACGTTCTCTCTCCCCCCAAAGGCGGGGGAGGAAGCATTGCGTGAAGAGCCCAAACAACAGCTGTGAAGGAGACTACTGTTTTGCGAAAGGTTTCTGGAAATAGTGCATGCGATAATCCCGAAAGGTAATCTGGGATATGACCAATACACCCTGTTCGTGACGCTGAAGCTGTCAAACCTACTTCTGGTGCTTTCTTTTACTGGTAATACTCGCAAACATCTGCGTCCATGGCGTCTCATGCCATTTTTTCAGATTTCCCCAAAATGGTGAAGTCAAGGAAACTACCCACAACACCTTTTTGTACTTTTTTCCGACAACCTTTCTTGAAACAGCTGTTGTGATTCCCAGGTTCCCCCACCCCACCCCCCCCCCCCCCACCCACCCCTCTCCTACTTCATTGGGCCCGAGGCATGGTGGAATCAATGTATATTTTTCTAGAAGGAAAGGTAGCTTACATGTACATGACTTTTAACTGCATTTTAATTTTCAGGTTTTTGTTAACTGTGACTTGAACTGAAAAGTTGTGTGATGGATGATGGCTTATACTGGTGCACCACAAGCAGCTGCTTAATGACAAATTACATGTTTTTCTTTGATGTAAATTTTGACTTTTTGTAAACAATGGCCTGTGTTCTGCATCCAGTAAAGTCAGTTAAATGTAATTTATAATAAATACCAAAGTTAGCCAAGATATTTCATATCTAACATGAGAAAAAAAGAGACAGAGCCTAGGACCTCAAAAATAATGTTCTCACAACTTTCAAAGCACTCAGCTTATGTTTTCGTCAGCAGTGCATTATATCTACCAAAGGTGTGGAATTTTAATTTTATTCTGGTAATGCTAGCATTTTCAGCGAACCGATCATATCCAAACACTTCCGAAGATTTCCGAGAAGCTTCCGAAGATACTCCGAACATCGCGGGTCCCAGTTGCAGAATGTATATATATGGGTTGCATGTAACACGAGCTAGAGATTGGCTACTTTTTTGTGATGGTCATTAGAAAACCAATGTACTTGGCGTCGACTTTGCAATCACTTATGCCCACTTCGAATTGAACAAGCTCAAATTCTCGTTGTTTGCGGTTTTACGTACCTCAGGAAAGACTGTACTCAAGCAATCTCGTACTCAGATGTTTCCTCACTTCGTAGGGTTGAGAAGATCTGGGTACGAGATGTACTCAAGATCTCTGCATTTCAAACTTGCGCCTATTAATATTTGAGACTCCGTTAGCTAAGGCTTACTGCACCTTGAAATAACATGCGAACTCGGCTCAACAACCTACGCGGTTTGCGTTTTTTGCTGCCGTCAATCATCTTGGAAGACCTCTCGGGAGACAGAAGTACACTTGAATGTGTTTGGGAGATTTCGATCCATATGGTTTGATTCCTTTCTCAATGATCGTTGATCGTCGTCGTCAATTTACGATTGACGACAGCGAAAAACACAATTTGTTCGTTAAGTTTTGAACGTCGGATTTCGAGTGTTTTGCAGGCCACCCAATTGATGAATGACGCAGTAAAAGTGGAAATATAGATATGAAAACCAGGTCAAAGAAAAGTGTCCTCGGTCTCTTTGGCCATGTACCTTGGGGTCTAAGTAGGCTTAAAACAGAGCCGAGAAACCAAAAACCATTTCTTTTGGTTATATTGTCTACTTTTTACGGCCGGATTTTTGCACAGAGCAGTGAAAATAGCGTTAACCACGTTTTGAAAACTTCAGTCATTTATATATAAAGCTTGGGTATTTTTTTTGGCATTCTGATGACAACGTGGTGGTACAACCGAATGCAATGGGAGTTCATTTTACGAAGAATACTGAATACTGTAGAACACACATAGCAAGACCCGTTGGTGGATAATGATATTTTATTGAACAAGAAAAATTATCAGAAGTAAAAGGTTAAAATATGTGCAAATACATGTAGCTAGCTAGTAACAATACGGGTTAGAACAAATACAGGTCAAATATTTAACTGAAAAATACAGGCTAAAACAAGTTTAAACATTGGCCAATGGAAATTTAAACTACACTGGCCAGTTACCGTTTCAAAATAGTTAAAATACAAGCTTGATTCAAATCTAGGCCATAAATAGAAGCAAAAGCTAAAACGAGCGCATTGCCGCGCGTCACGAACCAGTGCAAAAATGCATGGCTTCCACGGAGGAAAACGTTCCTTCGTAGTTATAATTTTAGGACTTTACTTTAAAAAAGTCTAAAATAAGCTAAAATACGGGCTAAAACAAAAGTCGATATATGCAAGTGTATTGCTACGCACCACGAACCGGTGCAAAAATGCTTGCTTATACGGAGGAGAAGCTTTCCTTCGTGTTTATAATTTGAGGACTTTGGGTTTCCTGGGTTTAGTCGCCGGTGGTATGTCCCTGTCTACAATCCTATCGTCATGCTTGGCTGCCCATTTCTTGTACATAACAACGACGACAACAGTTGCACAAATCATAGCGACCGCCACCAGTGACGTCACACACAGCACCACTATCATGCTAAGCGACAGTCCTTTGTCGTCCGTTTTGTCAACGTCTTCCTGGTTCTTTAGATCTGAAAAACACAAGGAGATTATTGCCATGGGATTCATTTTATCTTCAATCAGCCGGACTGTGAAATACAGTGAAAACCCACATAAAAGAACAAGTGGATTTTGAACACCCATCAGGCTGAAATTTGGTCAAAAAAGTACTATATACATAAGAACACATTCAGCCTGAAAAATATATATATAAAAAAATGGTTGCCAGTTAGATTACAGTACTAAGTAGTTAAGCTATTGCCTTGATTAATGCAGTTAGGGTTAGTTCTATCTATCCATTATTTAATTAGAATGTTGTGCTTGCACGTTGATTTCATCTGTTGGTAGCGAAACGACTCGTAGGCGAAACGACCGGTTACCCAATTTTAAGAACATCTTAAGAACATTTTCAGGCTGATTTTGCAGAAAACACCCGATCTATAAGAACAAAACCAGCCTCTACCACCAAAACTGTGTTCTTTTTCGTGTTTGGGAAATCCTCCGTAGAGAGAAGCATGCAAGGGCTTCTATGCATTAAAATAAGATAAAAGCATTCCAGAGTTTCACCGCGGTAAAACGTAAAAAACAAGAAAACTACTTCAAAGATAAGGTTTTCATTGTCACTGTTCAAGGTTTGATACTTGACAAGTATTCTCCTGGTTTACTAAATTTTTTGGAACTTTACTAAAAAAGTTCTAAGCGTTTCAAAACGGCGAAATGCCGACTGTCGTCGCCATTGTCAAAGCAATTTTGATCGGGTGCAGAGCATTTTAAAAGTAAAGAATCTCGTTTGAGAGAACTGAAAATATATTTACCCTCGGCAGCTATTTCACATATCCTTACTGATGCTTCCACGTTAACGTGAATGATTTTTCTCGAAATAAGAAAACAAAAACATCCTCAGCCGTTTGACCGCGGTGAATTCCAGAGTACTCCATGGTGCCATTAAACCTCTTTACCAGACTTCCCTCCCTTTGCGATCAATCAGGAAGCGAGAGGAACTGAGAAGTAGATTGGTGGCATGGAGTTTATCCTGTTGCTCAGCGACGCGTCTGCCGGAACAATTGTCTTATGCAACCTCGTACCCAGGCGTTCCCTTCCCGCTTATCGATTTGGCGCAAAATTTCGTGATGTCACCGAATGACACTTATCCGGCCGGTACGCCAACCCATTCCCAGTCCCTTACGTGAACCTCGCGCTTGCCCGAGAGAGGAGGAGAACGCCTAGGGACTAGGCTGGGTCGTATGTTGAGCTGCGCAGGTAGCATTGAGTTCTTCTGTGAAACAAAGGCAGAAGGAGCCGACCTGTTCTTTGTAAACTGTCTGAACGTTTAGTCATCTCTTTCCCGCAATAACCGATGAATAAAAGGTTACTGTATTTGAGCTAACTTAATCACTATTCCTCGATTTCCCAGGTGTTTGAGTTCCTTTTCAAGTTCGGGAACAGTAAGAGTAACATTAACAGTAACTGATATCTGCATTTCTATGTGGGCGTTACAAAGCCGTAGGCAACCTCGTTTCCAGGTTCTTCTCGGTGGAGCTTTTCAAGATAATAAACTGCAAGGCTGACACTACGTAGAAATGAAAAGCCTTAACGGGACAACGACATGATAGAGTCATGTCGTTGTCCCGTTAAGGCTTTTCATTTCTACGTAGTGTCAGCCTTGCAGTTTATTGTCTTTGTATTTTATTTTTGGCTGATTAGAGCTGTCAGTAGCTCCTACGAACACCAGCAGCATTTTCGTCCGCGGTCCCTTGCTTTCATTTGTCCTTTTCAAGATGGCGGCTCGTCTCAACCTCCACTTATGAAAAACAATACCAAGAACAACTTTTTTTTAAGTTTGAAACGTCTTAAATTTTAAGACAGGAAGTTAAAGTCAAATAGGAAACAACGTTACAAAACGTGATAGCAAGTCGATATAAGTCAGCTGGTCACGGTGACAGGGGAAAGCCAACATAATCTACAAACCTTTTCCATCGTCTTTTTCTTTGATCGAAAAGGGACCAATAGCAAGAGAGTATGTCTTGGATCCTGTGTCATAGTCATTCGCCTCCTCCTCCACTGATCGTCTTCTCCTTCCGGTACCCTCACCCCCTCCCTGGCTAGGCGTGGTACAGTTGTCACAGCGGTCTTTGCAAATGGACGCGTTGGCTGTCTGAAGGCAGACTATGACGTCACATAGGAAAAAGACGACGTTGTCGGGAGAGTTACCACCGACAAGTATCCGGAAGGCGTTGAGGTGGAAATCTTGAACTGCAGATGACGGATTACATTGATACTCCAAGGTTTTATCATTTCCGGTGTTGCAGCTGCGCAAAAAACAAAAAACACACGAATTAGTGACCTTTGTAGTAATAGCGAAGCAACCTCGTTCCCAGGCCTCTCTCTTTTTCCTCCCTTGTTGACGAGGAGAGAGACAACAAGGGAGGAAAAAGAGAGAGGGCCTGGGAACAAGGTTGGTTACAACTTCGTTCCCAGGGTCCTCTCTATATCTCCAGAGATATAGAGAGGACCCTGGGAACGAGGTTGGGTCGGTTGGGTTGGTTATAGCAAAGCGCGCCACTGACGTCATGACTCAGACAAATAAACCGGAATGGCGGACGATTTCCTGAAACCCTTGCTAAAACAGCCGGTGTTCTTAAAACACTCAGTTTTGAAATGAAAACTTTGCGTAGATTCCTTATATTTCTCTCAGAACACGTTGTTGTCTGAGCCTCGTGACGGGTATAATCTGTATAATCATTTGCATTCTATTTTTAGACCATGCAAACTTCACTATTCCCCGTAATTGTTTGTTTTTTCTTTGGCCTTCATGTTGAAGATGAGACTACTTTCGTATTAATTTCATTGTCTAAGATATTCATCAATTAGAGACGACTTTTTCAGTGAAATCGATAATCAAACTCCCGATCTCCAAGCAGTTATAGTAAACAATTTTAAAAAACGTTTGGATGCAGAGGACCACGCAACGAAGAATAGAACTACTTGGCTTGCTTTTTGCCAGAGTTCTTGTTAACGAAATGCTCGTACCAGACGTCACGTTAAGTGCAGATAAAACCAAATTGATTGCAAAGCTGGTACTACAAGTTAGAGCCGTTTTCTTCACATTGTAGTTGCCCTGAAAAAGACTAGCTCTGCTAGTTGAAATATTGGCCAATAAATTTTGCCCTTCTGCCGTAGTACCAGCCTTCCAATCACTCTGGTTTTAACAATTTTAACAACTAGGACTAATCGTGAAATTATGCAGTGCGTTCGACATGCTCGTCATTGAAGAACAACGTGCTTCTTGTAAGTTCCCGGCGAACGATCGAACGAAAAAGCACGGTGCACGGCCAACAATGGAACGAAAAAAGCACATGGATAACGAGCAATGAATTAGCCTGCAATCTGCTTACGTCAACAAATGTCACTGCACGCGTAAATACCAGTCTTTGGCTGACAACAATTATCGCATGATATCGAGGCTAAATGCAGAAGAAACGAAATCTCGATTTCTCTTAGCTACGCAAGATTAGGGTTGCGTTCTCCTATCGTCGAACGCAATAATAAATTATGTGATTAACCTCGTACCCTTTCTCAATGAACGCTGGTGGACCATCAAATTCCCTGTTTCTAGCCCAGCACTTGCTGAGGTGCAGGACCAAGTCTGAATCGGGAGATATAACTTGCACTCTGAAGAACAGGGGAGTGCCCGGTATCAGAGGAGTGTCAAGGTCTCGCTTGAATTGCCTTTCATTCTTTTTGAAAATGTCCATTGAAAATGAAAATGTTCCATTAACTACAAGAAAATAAAGTCAATTAACAATGTTATTTAAACAGTTTTATTTTAGTTATTAAAAAAAAATCCTGTCACGAGGCGTTGCCGATAAACTCCGGCCACGTGACTGTGTCAATCAAAATGATCGTGGAGCTAAATGAACCCCATAAATGAAAAGGGCGTGGTTACGTTAGTATGGCTGCCAATGTTTAGACCATTAGATGCATAGGTGCCATGTTTGATGGCGGTTTGAAACTTGAAAAACTCAAAGGTTTAATTAGTCTACTGGATAACAAGGAAACTGACGAAATTTTCGTATCTGAGATTTTTGCATAATCATAAAGTTTCAACCGTACGTGCTAACAAGCGCTATCAACTTTTTTTGTCGCCAACGGTTTGGGCAGAAAATACGCGGCCATTTTGGCCCGGCCAAAACAGTCATTGTGACGTCACTGGTTGTGTTGATTTCGTGCCGGGCCAAAAACCAAGAGTGAAAATAAGAGATGTGGCTTGTGGTTTAAGCCTCAGAGCTGCAAGGAAGTCAAGAACAGTTAGCCTGACATACAATTTACGAATTGGTTCGATTCTGTAGCATTTTCTGTTCGGTTTGGATATTTTCACGATATTCAGTTCTACGCATGCGATCCAGTGCGCTGTGCCGAGTTCTTGAAACTGCTTGACAAGCACGCGAATTGAAAATGGCATCTACTCCAACAACTAAAGCCATTGAATAAGATAAGCATTAAACTTCAAGTAGTGACTTTACAAAGTATAGCTTACTCGGACAACAGAATAGAACAACCAGCGCGAAGACAGTTGTTTCGAATTCTTGACCTATTGAGTAATATAGTCACGCGGCTGTGGTCAATGGGCGGGCATTTGAATTTGAGCCCATTCGGATCCGTCATTACCACGAGCACTTTATAGACAACTGTCCTCAAGCTAGTTGTTCTATTCTGTGCGGCATACATTCTGCTGACGAGACCCAATCAGGTCGAAACAGCTGTCCAGAGTTTGCATTTTTGACTTTCAGTTTGGTCTCTATCATGTCGTTGTCCCGTTAAGTTTTTCTACGTAGTGTCAGCCTTGCAGTTTATTGTCTTTGTTCATGTTTGACTAGGTTATATGACATTTCCGTATTACTTCATATTTGGCAGAATTAGGAGCGTTTTAAATGGGTGAACTTTTATTAAGGAGGACACTTTGTGATGCCTATCATAAAGAACGTGCATTTCATTAGCGTTCAATCCTGGACACATCTGAAGAGTTAGTGACGTGCCCAAATGAGCCAGCCTTACATCTTGTTACCATGGTTACATGAGATAAAATAACTTATAACCTGTTGTTTCTCGTTTGTAAGCGTGTTATTTCTTTCGCATTGGCCCATGGACAAAAACACACAAAGACAGTATTGTTTATTTTTCTCATATTTTAAGTCTGAATTTACCTGTTTGACTAACTGTCAGCTCTTCAACGGGCTTGAATGACGTGCTTACAGTACCATTACGCGGGTACCTGCAGGTTATACGGGATTCAAACCGGTACTGACGAGTTTGCAGCTGGCCAGGTGCTGGTTTTGGTCTCCATTGCACAGTATTGGAAAATGATAGATAGTCAGGGTCTGATCCATCTCGGATCGTTCCGCATCCAAACAACGGTATTTCAAACGCGGCGAAGGTAGCATTGTTGTTCGTTTTCTTGCAATTGACATCGTTAAGGTGTATATCATCAAGTACAAGGTCGGAATTTTGGATTAGATCCACTTCTACCAGCATGCGGTCCGAGAAGCACGTGGAATAAGTTCCCAAATCTGGTGACAGATAGATAAAAAGGTTAATAATTTACTCACTAGTCAGGAAGAGGCGTAACGCAAATGTAACACGATCGCGTGACTAAACGCGTTACCATACCAGACGACAAAATGGCGTGACTAGAATATCTAATCAGGAGGAATGGTGACGAATATGTAACATGATCGCATGAAGCAAATATAACTTGATCGCGTGACTAAACGCGTTATGACAAAATCAC
Source organism: Meandrina meandrites (assembly GCA_963693305.1). Classification (NCBI taxonomy): domain Eukaryota; kingdom Metazoa; phylum Cnidaria; class Anthozoa; order Scleractinia; family Meandrinidae; genus Meandrina; species Meandrina meandrites. The sequence goes on from OY855914.1 coordinate 23,860,226, forward strand.
AAATGGCGTGACTAAAAGATCGTGACAAAAATATGTGACGCGACGCTCTAGTAATTATTTACAGAGGTTAAGGAAAGAGGACGAGAGAAAAAATAGGACGCCAATCCAGGAATCTGCAAAGCAGCTGAAAGATTCTGCTGGAGAGTAATCCCCCTCTCTCCCTCCTCCCCCACCGCGCAAATTTATGTTTATTGCAACTTGCAACAAAACCATAAGACTGAAAAGCATTGCAAGTTGCAGAGGGGCTGTCGCACGTTTGCAATTTTAACCGCAACTTGCAATGCGCTCGTAGGGGATTTTCTTGAAGTCTCTCGCAAGCGAAGGGCGTGCTCTGATTGGCTCGTTTTAACACAAACTGCACTGCAAGGTGCAATGCAATTGACACGTCACATGTATGCAGCAACTTGTCTCGCAACGTTGCGAAAACTAGAGGATAGCTCTACTTTTCTTGCAGCTCACAACGCAACATTCGCGAGTAAAGTAAATCGGTTGTAGTTAACATACCTTCAGCAAAAGTCCCATATTGCTGGAATCCAAGGACCAGAACGACGAACAAACTTCTGATGAGTAACATGTCTTTAATGCGTCTTGTTCAAAGGCAACTGACTTTGTGGCTTAACGTTATATAGCTGGAGAGAAACAAAAGTGATATTGGAAGATGAGTACACCTGAGGATAATTAATAATTAAGTGATGCGAAGAAAGCACAGTTACTGTAATTTACTGTTGTTGTGGACAAGACGGCCTATTATGACAAAATGGATGCACTTTATAACGTCAAACAAACCTACGAAGAACTTAAACGCGGCCAGGCGCCAGCACTATATACAACCAGAAGTCCATGGACTTCTGATACAACGTAAACTCAACAGCAAACTACTTACGCTCAAAAAGACCGACGCTTTCGACACCCAACGCTACTACCGACTGAGGTGCTCAGTGCCACAACCCCCGAAACTTTACCGTCTACCGAAACTACACAGCTTGTCACACAAACCTGGTATGTCTATGGGGCCATAATCTTGTTCTGTGGGCTCATGACGTACCAACGTACTGTCTAAATACTTAACGCCTATACATGAACTGCAACGACAAATTGCCGAGACGTAAACTACAATCTACTGAAGAATTTAGTGACGCCATCAAGACCGTTTGTTTTTGAATCACTGTTCACCGGTATTCCACTTAAATTGGTTCTACAGTGCAATGAGACCGCTATCCAATAGCCTACTGTTTCATTACTGTTACCAAAAGAGCACATATTATTGACTTACTGGCTGATTTTTTGCCCTACGTCGACCGGCTTAACAGCAGGAAACACTAGAAGCAGTTGCACAGAGCAGCCATAAAATGGGGTCGCCAGTTAAGGTGGGGGTAAAGGTGAATTTGAGTGAAATTTTAAGAGTTTTAAAGAAGGGATAGAGGAAAGAAAATTATTTTTGGAACACCACCAGACAGTTGACCCCAACGCAACAGCACCCCAGGTTGTCAGGGGACTGTTTGGGTGTCCATCTACTAATTTTTAACATCAAATTCTAATTTTAAAATTACATTAAATCTTTTATATTTCTTATTTCTCCAAATGTTACTAATCCTTTGAGAAAAACTATCTCTTTCCAAAAATCACCAAAAATCACCAAAAAAACACCGCTAAACATAGCTTTGTGGAATGAACAGAGGGTTTTGAGAGTGTTTGAAGCGGGAGCGAGATATTCGCATTAAACCCAAGTTACGCGGCGGAAAAACGGGCTTCAGGCGAACCCCCGCCTTAACTGTAATGCAAAACTAATCGAGGAACGCCCCATGCAACTTGCCGACAAACGAAACCGCTCTGGCACACTTAACTGCCGTACAAAAAGACAAAATTGACGCTTTTCACAAACACCTCAATGAGCAGAACGCCGACATCCAGTTTTATACCAGCAAGATCGAAGAAAACCGCGGAAATTCCGCCCTTTTTTGGATTGTCTGGTCAGCCCAGACAACAATTAACTGCAAACAATGCAACAGTGCAAGAAAACTAACGCACACTGACAGATTACAGGACGAATCATACAACCCGACTTCCCACAATTAGAGCTACGACCATCCCCTCTTTGACAAAACGAACGTATTTTACAACTAGTTTTTTTGTGACATACAACTTATCTGACAAAAACACATACCGAACAGAAACCCGACCTCCTTTGCTCATTTCTATTTTTTTTAGCGCCCCAAGTTAAAATACTAATTTTAATTTACAGCTTTGTTCCCAATGTAGGATCGAGGTACCTGCAATATTGGTGTTTTTCATCTAAAGTCATCAAAATTCTAAAGATCTGAATTGCTAATCCTGCCTGCAAAGCTGTTCTTTTCTGTTCTGTTCTGTTCTTAGTCATTAACTGGAAGGTCTTAATGGGTTTTACTCCCGTTTGGGAACTCAGAAAATCTTATTCCTCAGTATTCGACTTGAGAACGAGTCTTCACTTATCATTTATCCACATTTATCATTTCGATATTTTGAGCCCTACAGGACGGCAGGACATGTTTCAAACATAAGAACATAAGAGCTTAATATATGACCTCGCTCAGATACGAAAAACCACTAAAAAAACCACGCTTTAGAAGTGGCCAAAAATATGTGGAAACGTAATTCCTCATCTAATGCAGCAGCACGGGACCCCGAGGAAAGGGTACAACTAAAACAGCTAACACATTTTACAATTATTTCCGAAAACTGTTCAAACAAAAACTAACTGAAAAAGAAAAATGAAAGAAGACGAAGCCTGACCGACCTAGAATGACCAACACCAAAATATTCCATGAACATCCCATGACAACCCGCGACCGTCTTTTATCGTACCGTCGGAATATTTTAAATTTCTGACTAATTAATTCAGTCACTCAATCGTCAGAAATTGCATTTTTCCTGATACTGCTCAAGCAAAATTTTTTGTAACATTCACGAAAACTGCCAATACCGGTGTTAGTCTCTTGTTTAAGGATTTAGAAAACAGTTACTGCTCCTGTGTTTGCAGCTTTTGTTTATTCGTTGCTATAGAATATGCTGATTGAGTTATTAACATCCTAGCTTACATACTATTTTTATTCAAAAGGTTTCAATCGCGTTTTACAATAAAGCGAGACGATTTCAAGAGATTGGGTGCAATCGTAAGAATTAAGTAAAACCTAACGTAACAGTATCCTGATCATTAACTAGGGTTTTTGTCAATTTCTTTCCGCGCGTGGTTCAGTGAAGATTAAAGTGAATGTAAACTGCTCTCCAAACATCTTGTCATACAATTCTCTCAATATTGCTTCAGAGAATTTGCAATTTATAATTATAATTATGGTTGACGTTGATGATGTTTTATATTCTCACCACTTTTTTGCTTGAGCAAATATTGATACTGTTAGGAGAAAAAAGCTTTTGGTCACTATTGCGAACAGTAAAAAGTTCGTGTGAAGAATCAGGTATTTGTCTTTTTTATTGATAATTCTAACCTATTCCGTCCAAAATCTCCGCCATTTTCTCGTATATTTAGAATTTTCTCATGTTTAAGCAGTTTCCAGGCAGCAAAAAACTTAAACAAATGTACTTTTCGAGAAATGTTCAAAAATATCATACAATCAATTAAGTTGTTGTGAAAGGTTAAGGTTCACTGCTCAACGGAAAATAATTCTATCTTTTCAAGTACATAATTATTAGAACGTTCACTGAAGCGTAGTATGTAGCACCAACTTATGTAGGTTAATTTCTGAAGTTGCGGGCAGTATAACAGCATCAGAAGAAAACCCGAATACACTTCTTGACAGTAATCTTGTATGCAAAATGGAAAAACGCGGGGTAGGTCACGTGGTTTTATTTAAGCTGAGTGCGAAAGCGCGAAGAACTATTAAGTTTTAGTTATGTGAAATTTAAAAAGTTATGCATGCATGAAATATTTGCGAATGAAAATATACTGTTTGCCAGAAAATGAAGCTTGAACCCTTCAAAGCTGTTCTTTGCCAAAATCCTGACTGATTTAATCCTTTTGATGTAATTTATTATCAGTCTCAGAGCTAAAAGTCAAATGTTAGGGTTATAGAATCAATTCAAAGAGAATTGACAGTGGAGTCTGTGCTTGTAAAGACTTGCATATTGAGTGTGCTCAAGTCAAGATTGCAATGAGTTTAACTAGTCTCGTAACATCGATGAAACGATTTCCAATATTTGATTCACTTCGCTCGATTTGCTGGAGTACGTGAAATTCAACAACAAAGCAAAATTCCTGTTATAGAGTCGATTTCCGTTTGTTTGCCCGACAAGATCAGAGCTGTGATGTTTAAGTCAGTGAAAGACAAATTAAACTGACCACTGAAAAAAGGTTAGGGAACAGAGAGGTTTTTCTCAAACCCTTCGCCCTATTTGTTTTAGTATTGTGGAATTACACGTTCGTATGGTAATTGGCCTTTTGCAGATCATGCGACAATAACTCAACAAAAGAATTGTTTCTTTTATTTGTCATGAAAATTGTTCATTTATTTCCACGTGCATATGTTCGAATTTGAAAGAGAGAAATGATTCCGAAGAGAAAAATATCATGGTCTGAAATGGACAGCCAACAATCATTTAGCTAACTGAAGTCCATTGAGAGATTTGTGGGTTGGCAAAAGGCATGAAGGCATCCACTTCAAGATGTACTCATAATAACATTTATGATCAACAACTTCAATATAGCAACTAAACATGGTTGAAATATTCTAAGTTCAATTTCTTGTTTGTTTCTTTCGCATGACCTTAATTATTTCAACCAATGCAAACTTTTGATCTTATTATGAATCACGAATTCGGACTCTAAAAAGTCAGCGGGACAGACGATTGATCGCGGATGATTTTAAAGAAGAATCTGTGTTATGCAAAACAACCCATGCTTGACTTACGAACCAAATTGTACCCAACATTAACAAGCTACTGTTTACGCGACCGAACATTTTGTGAGAAAGTAAAAACGTCTGGAAGGCATTTTGGTTTACATCGAAACATTCAATCAAGTTTCTTGTGTCCTGCTTTACTTGCGTTCGCAACTTTAGCTCCACGACATAATTACAGCACATTCGACTCACCGATTTTCAGTTTCCAGCGTCTTGTTTTCACGCACTAAAGAATCAACCCAGATTTACTGATCTGCAGCTCACATCTTCCTCTTGTTTCGCGTTGCGTATGTCTTCTCTTAGATTTTAGCCGGGCGATAGCGAAATCGCACGTAGCTATAAGTGACTTTGTTTTTCACACTGCAGTTATTCCACGAACTGCCGAGAATGCTAAACGCTTAAGGCTACACTTGAATGCAGAGATATGATTGGTGCTTAGCCGTGGAACAAAAGCTCGTCGGTTTCCCTGCAGACGTCATTATTAAGCGACTCGAAAGTTCGTTTTGTAAACTTACTTAACAGCGCGTATAAGTTTCTGTGATTCTCGCTTATAAAGTTATCTTGAAACTTAATTACTGCATTATCAAACCTCAAATTCGAAAAGAGCAAAGATGAGATTTTGTTTCCGGGGTATCATATACCAAATTTCATTCAAATGTACCTAACGCGATTTATGGCCTAACGGAATCAGTCAACTGAACAAAACCGGCTAATTAATAAGAACGAGCCATTAGAATCTTACCCAAATTTCACCACCGTACTCGATTGCCTTAGTAGAATAGATGAAAATATGTTTTCCTACAACTCAGAAGAACATGCGATATTTCGGTCTAATTCGAATTCCAGACCCCTTTTAACTCCTTTTGCATGGTTCACGACTTTGCTCAAAATAGCGATGATCTTGCCGTTTTGAAATGAGACGTCCAGTAGAGCAGCAAGCGTGAGAAAAGTCAATGGAAGCCATTCTTTTCCCGTCCAAGATTTGTCAATTTAAAGGGGCGGTATGACGAGAGGAAAACTATCCTAGAATTATTAAGGGTGCCCTCACTGATCAACAAAATAACCTTGGAAAAATTTCCGCACAGCCCCATACATTTATTATGCATGCAGATTAATTAATTATGCATGCGCTTCATTGTCTTATGAGACAATGGCCAATACCTTGAGGTACTGAATATATACATTGATAATTATTACTTACTGTGCAAATAAAAGAGGATTTCGTTGCGCGCGATTTTTTTTCTCTTTTTCTCCCTTTCCCTGCTCCGTTCTTCCTTCCCTTCTACGCCACTTTTCTGTACCCAGCCTTCCCTCGACCTTTCTTTTTCCTTTTTTTTTTCCACGACAGGCCTCGAACCTTTACCCTTCGATTACCCCTGGATTACAAGTCCAACATCTATACCACTACGCTACGAGGTTCAGTTGAAAATTGCCAGTTGATAAATTAACCTTATTTGTCCGTCCGTCATGAAAACAAAGAAAAATTTACATTACAATTTATTTCTTCACCTTTTTGAAGCATATTTCTGATTCCACGAAAGCATGCATCACATATGTTAATCATTGGCTCCCTGGTGTATAACAGGGAAGGTTGAAGTTTCGTGTTTTCTCTAACCGCGTTTGCTTAGAAGCCTTCATCTCCAAAAAGTATTCGAAATCTCCCAAGTCCTCCACGAAATCCTCGACTGTTTCTCTTTGTCCTGCGCCAGAGGTAATACTTTGATGTCTTTCTCAACCTTACACACGCCGGCTGTGCAAGATTATTGCTGTTCATGAGCGCCCTTTGCATACAGTGTTGCAAGGAAACAATCTGCTCACGTCGTTCATGAAATACACATAATTATACACCGGAGGATGTATGGAGTAAATAATGTCCAGGGCAAGTAGGACTTCATCCCGTGTTGGGCATTATTCGTAATTCCTCTGCAGTTTCTCGGACTACAGGGACAAAATACACGATAACAAATGGAAGCGATCCTTGTTGACTGCATTTCAAGGAAGAAATCAAGGGAAAACTTCGAGACAAAACAACACGAAAGGTAAAATAAAGCCAATAATTTAGTAAACTTTATTTGTGTTTTGCAGAATTACGATACTCGCTGACCCAAACAACATTTTAAAGCTAACCCCAAGGTCTAAATCGCTATTTGTAGGCTTGTGGTTAATTTTATAACACGGTGAAAGCGCCAAAAAATCCTGATTTGCTTTCGATTTCCCGTATTTTGAACGCGAAATCACAAACTTTTTCTAAGTCTTTAATTATTTTTCCTATTTTCGACGCCAAATTAAGAAAAAATCGTAAATTTTATCTAAGTCTAAAACTATTTTGGACTTAGAAAAAAAAAGGAACGTTTACTAAAACAAAGAAATGACTCAAACAAAGCGCTTTAGTCCCAAAGGCGCTCTATTGTTCTGTTCATTGTTTTCAATAAACAAAGAACTGTATGCATAATAAATGTATGGGGCTGTGCGGAAATCTTGCCATAACCTTTAAAACGGCCAAAAGGCATAACTTCACTTTCTAAGAAATGAACAAACCTTAAGGTCGCGCTGGACCCTTGCTATAATTATGTATGCATTTATTTTAAGAGTATGCACGAACTGCGACGACTGAAGCCGACAACAATCGAAATACTCATGAGAATATATTTCTTAAAGTTCTTTGTATAAGTAATTACACGTTATTGTTCTCAGCTTTGTGTCCCGTGCGCTGGAACGTAGCAAATTAGCATATCATATTTCAGCATAATTAGATTCGAAGCTTCGAATAAAGCGCACGTCGTTGTAAACACTGACTCGGAAGGTCTTCGGAAGCGGCAAAACCTGCAATTTTGTGTCCAAGTTTTCTCCACCGATACAGAATTTCGGGAGTTGACTCCCGAGGAACATAAACTGGGTATACTCTATTGTGCCCTGACAGAAGCGAATTTACCAAACTCTCTTTCAACGTTTCAAAGTTAAGAATTCACATTTTTACTCTTTTAGAAGTAAATAATTTCTAGGAATTTATGAATTCGAGAAATGTCTTTCTGTCAGGGCACAAAAGAGGTTATGATTTATCTCTAGGTTGTGTAGTCATTTGGTGCGCTGTTCTAGCAGAAAACTTGGACACAAAATCGCATTATCTGCAGTTTAGATTTGAGAGCTTGAAACATCACCGTAACCGGCGAGCTGCCAGTAAAACTACAACCATGATGTAATTCAATGATCCCCTAATATCCTTGATAAGATTTAGAGGAATCGATGTTCAAAATTCGGAGAATTAAAGCTTTACAAGATAACACCCCCTCAAGAAATTTGGCTAATGAATTTATTAATGAGCAAGGGTCCTGCGCGACCTTAATGAACGGTTTTTTAGCTATTTTCCTCCAAATAACACTGTCAAACTTGAAAACGTTTGCCCGACGTTTTTAAGTTTTAGACCACTTCTTTCCCGCCTGTCCGTAGCCACACCAGGTTTAAACAACTTTAGTGATTAGTACAGTGCGTTTTAGCAAGGTTAGGCAATTACCCGGGGGGACACTTCCTATAAATGGGCTAATGGGGATGTGCCGCTGGATGGGGTCGCATTTTCACAACAGGACTGACTATAATGGGGTCGCTTTTTCGAGCATTTTTTATAGGGTGACTAGAATGGGGTCACACTTTTGCAGGATTTTGAGAGTAAGAAAAATCTGGCAAGTTGTGATTCATATCAAACTTTGCCCATTGTTAGGGTTTAAACTTTCTAATACAATGAAGCTATTGTTGTCCATCCTTAGGGATTTTCCTGTTCGGTGTCGCCAAATTGCACTCGGGTTTAATCGGATCCAGTCGGCACATTGCTGATGATGACATTTTTGTTCCTAACGGGGGCCTTCTTGGGAAAACACAGATACCGTAGACTAACTAACAAGTTTGAATAAAAAGCTAAGCGAGAATTTATGTTCAAAGCGCGTCGATTCGAATGTTCACAAGTTTGAATAAAAAGGCTCAGCGAGGTTTTATGTTTAATTAAAAGCGCGTCGGTTCGAATGTTTACAAGTTTGAATAAAACGTTAGTGAGGTTCCATGTTTTAAGCGTCGGTTCGAATGTTCACTGACACAAGTTTGAACCAAACTTAAGCGAGGCTTTATGTTCAAAGCGCGTCGGTTCAAATGTTCACAAGTTTGAATAAAAAGTTAAGCGAGTTTTTATGTTAAAAGCGCGTCGGTTTGAATGTTCACAAGTTTGATTAAAAGTTAAGCGAGGCTTTATGTTCAAAGCGCCTCGGTTCGAATGTTCATAACTGAATAAAAAGTTAAGCGAGTTTTTATGTTAAAAGCGCGTCGGTTTGAATGTTCACAAGTTTGATTAAAAGTTAAGCGAGGCTTTATGTTCAAAGCGCGTCGGTTCGGATCATGCAGTTCGATCATGCAGTTCACAAGTTTGAATAAAACGTTAAGCGAGGCTTTATGTTCAAAGCGCCTCGGTTCGAATGTTCACAAGTTTGAATAAAAAGTTAAGCGAGTTTTTATGTTAAAAGCGCGTTGGTTTGAATGTTCACAAGTTTGATTAAAAGTTAAGCGAGGCTTTATGTTCAAAGCGCGTCGGTTCAGATCATGCAGTTCGATCATGCAGTTCACAAGTTTGAATAAAAAGTTAAGCGAGGTTTTATGTTTAACGCGCGTCGGTTTGAATGTTCACAAGTTTGATTTAAAGTTAAGCGAGGCGTTATGTTCAAAGCGCGTCGGTTCGAATGTTCACAAGTTTGAATAAAAAGTTAAGAGATGTTTCATGTTTACAGTCCATCGGTTCGAATGTTCACAAGTTTGATTAAAAGTTAAGCGAGGCTTTATGTTAAATTATATTTCTTCCGTTCGAATGTGCAGAAGTTTAAATAAAAAGTTCAACGAGGTTTTATTTTTTAAGGTCCTCGGTTTGAATGTTACAAAATCTCCCCTTCCGTCCCGCCAGTTAATCTGTTGTTGCATTAGGAGACTATTTCATTTACCCACCCCTAGAAGAGTTGGTTTTGTCACCACCTAGTCATCAACGAAGATTTTGAATTTCGCGCTCGGAAATTGGCTAAGCGTCGGTTCTTTCAGACCTTTGTTCTGGTAACAAAAGACGCTCATTGCTGCAAACAATTGAAATGCCCATAAAAGGGAACTTGAAATCGTGCCACTGATCACCAAAACTGGAGGCAAAGTTTGATATGTATAAACAGAAAGATTCGCTGAAAAAAATGTTACCGTATTCATTGCTGTTGTTTAATATTTGACAAACGGCTCCCATTAAGTGACTAAGTTGGGGTCGTGAAAATTACATTTACCCAAAAGTGACTAAGATGGGGTCTATAATTGGCCATAGAATATGACTATAATGGGGTAGGGGTTCTGAGAGACCAGCGGCACATACCCAACAAAGATTGGTCCAAGTACCCCCCCCCCCCCCGGGGGGGGGGGGCAATTATTATTGGATTTCCAATTAATAGCAACACCTTCATTGGATTTTCAAGTAGCACTAAATCTTGGTGAAACTGCCCCTTTAACTCTTTACTTCGTCTATGGTTTTTCTGCAGGGCATAAGGTTAACCAGATATCGGTTTTCTGGAGGCACGGAGGCAGTGTGGCCTAGTGGTTAGGGCGCTGGACTTGTAATATGGAGGTCCCAGATTCAAATCCTCCTTCCTGCCACTAAAAAGATCGATTTGTGTTCGGTGGTCTCGAATTCAACTCCTCCACGCTTTTTTATAGCCAACTGGTCAGCCTCCTACCAGTTGGGATTTTTAACAAATTTCTGTTCTATTTGTAATATTTGTTTGCTTATTTACAGTGTCCACAATGAATTAAGCAAAGCGCGCGGATATAACATGAGACAAGCGCGCGCACCTTTATCCAAGTAAAAGGAAGCAGGTGTGAACTGAGGAACTAGGATTATTTAGACGACACAAAGACAACAAACAAGCAAAGGATACGTCGGTGGTTTTCAACCATGAACCGCCGATCTTAACTCTCTTAAAGTAGCGTCGTATTTCCCAATTATTGCGCCGTGGCTTTTGAAGAATTTATTGAACGATTTAAAAAGCGACGTAAGTTTTAAGCCTTGCTGAAGAAGACGTGATAGGCATCGAAGTCTGTGTATGAAGTCCAACTTTGATGTGCAAATCCTAGCATACCTCACCAATTGAGATATATAAACTCCATGGGCTGGATTGGCTGGGATGTTGCTGTCCATATGTGGAAAATTGACAATCCGAAATGTAAAGTCATCTCTCTTGTCGTAGACGCTGATATGGCAGGGTGTGTTGCTATACCGTTGATGCCAGTGTAGTTTCCTTTAGTTCCAGTTCTGACGGGTAAATATCGCTGATTGAAGGTCCAAAAGTCTCGTTATTAATGCTGATTAAATCGTCGATGTAACGAAAGGTGTTGCTGAATGCGACGGCCTTTGGCTTGTCTTGCTTCATAGTTTTGAGCATGTAATCGTACTCGAAAGTGTGGAAAAACAGATGAGCCAATAAAGGCGCATGGTTAGTGTCCATTGGTATTCCAATAACTTGTCGAAAAACTGAGTTTCCGAAACGGACGTAGATGTTGTCGGCAAAGTTCTCTGCAAGAAAAATAAGTGTACTTTGTAGACTTCTTATCATTCGCCCAGAAAGTGTGATAGTTATTGGTTCCAATGAAGCCTTTTCCTCTGGTGGTAGAAACTCTTTCTAGTAGATCATGCAGTTGAAGTTTAAGCTTAGCGTGTGGTAGGCTTGTATAGAGAGTTGAAAAGTCCCATGTACTTATCTTGTTTAGCGAAAGTTGTTTTTGTTGCAATGTGCGAAGTACATCCAATGAGTTGTTGATGATCCACATGCTGTTAGCACCTGTTCTTCCTACATAGAATAGTTTTACAGTAAGCAGTACAATGATCTTAAACTAGTTTAAGGCAGTCAGTTATTAATTTAGAGAGCTTAGTGGTGGTAGATGAATATGAACCTGCAATAAACCGTGCCTTATATGGTGTCTTGTGAAGCTTAGGAATCCAATATAATTGTGGCAATTTTTTCTCCTTTTGATGTAATTTGATGTTAAGTAAGTCATCTAAGGCTGAGGCATGGTTTTGTATAACCTCGTCTGCCGTGACATCCTGAGCTTCATACGTGGAATTAATGGTACTTCCAGAATTAAGTTCGAGTTCTTCCATTAGAGTTTGTATGTAGTATTGCTTGCAAACAAAAATTATGTTATTACCAGCTTTATCCGCAGGAACAAGTAAGCACTTTTCGTGAAGCTCCTTTAAGTATGCCTTGACATGACTGTTTTCGAAGATTTTAGGACTAGCGCGTAATTTGCGACGCTGCAAACTGTTGATTCTATTACTGATGATTAGTTTGCTAGTTTCACTGTTTCCGACCATTCCTCCAAAGTTGACTCATGGTCACCTTCCCGTTTACTCCATTTCTTGGTGTAATCATCTACAGCCATTATTAAGATCTTCTTGTTGAGCTTCCAATCGATTGTATTTTGCTCTCTGTACTTCGGACCTTTCTCCAGAAGACGTCTAAGTTTTCTGTTCTTAACAATACATAGGTTACCAGTTAAAACGTGGCCGTGAGGTTCATAGCGAAACGCGGAAGATTCACAGTCACATGATGCAGATGCATTACTGTAATCATAAATATCAAAGCTGTGCAGGATTTGATTGTAATTTAAAAACACGTTTTTAGAAATGTTATTGGTGTATTTATAACTAACTAATGGTGGATCCTGCTCCTGAAAATAAATGGGTACTTTAGATTTGTTATGTAAAATGTTTGTTAAGTTTACTTTATCTATACCTTTGTTGTGAAAATAGATCTTGATAAAACGTTTTTGAGGTTTAGTACTGCCGTTATTACCGGTGCGTACTGGGAAAAATAGTCTTTAACTACAGATATCCAAAACAATTGTCCTAAAACGTTGTTCCTGACGGACCGCTATGAGCTGCTGGCATTCTTTGTAAAGTTTATGCAAATTAGGTAACCGAATGCTATGAAGAGTTGTGAGAAAGCGATGTAGCCCACCATGACAATTGTATAAATTGCGAAGTTGTTCCAGGATGATCTCAGTGGTATGTCTAGAGTTACATCGTCGTCCATGGCTTCGCTTACGGCGTTTATGGTGATTGAAAAGATTAAGAACGTTGGTATTTGATCGAACGTTTGGATTGGAAATGTTTCCAACATGCTGTAATCGATCATTATCGATCATTGAGCACATACGGATATATAGTGGCGAGTTCTAACATCCAAAAGCGTTCGCGATCCAAGCGTCTAATGATAATGTCCCCCCGGGGGGGGGGGGGGTACTCCCATATATGGGCTATAAGGTATGTGCCGCGGGATAGGGTATGGTTTTTGAGGTTCTCGGTCCTTAAATAGGGTATCACTTTTGTTCCTTTTGGCATTGTGTTCCCGGTGTGATCCTTAGATAGGGTAGCTAAATTCTATCAGCTCAAATAGACGCCCAGCTAAACGAAAAAAAATTGTCTGTTAAAACTGAACTATCCGTCATTAAGTATTAACAAAGCGATTTTGAAAGATTTGAGCATTGCCGTGTGCGGTTAGCCGTTATTTTAGTCGTCACACAATGCTTCTCCTCCCCTTGAATAGGGTGTCAATTTTCGGGTTTGGGCCCTAGAAAGGGTATCAATTTTCGTTTTCTTTATCCGTAGATAGGGTCAGGATTTGAGAACGTTCGCGGCACACCCCTATGTTAAAGTTAGGGGAGTACCCTGGCGGATTCCGTCTTAATACCCCAAACAGACTTCGATTACATAACATACCTAATGCCATAGGCGTACGGGCCGGGGGGGCTGGGGGGCTGCAGCCCCCCCAAAGTTTGGGCAACTCAGATTTTTTGGGCAGCAAAAGAAATTTGGGCAAAGCCACTTTTAAAAGAAGTTTCCATGTTTTTGTTTTTTTGAAGAAATAGATATTTTCTATTTTAACTTGAAGTCGGCGTGGTAAAGCCGGTTAAATTCACACGAGACAGTGGTTGCCCAGCACGTGATGAGTTTCTGGTTATTAATGTAGTACATATCCTTGCAGTGATACCTGCTACATCGTGTTCAGCAGAACGATCATTCAGTGCGTTGCGCAGATTGAGAACTTACCTGCGCAACACCATGGGGCAACAACGTGTCAGTAATGTTCATCGCACTTATTAACATTGAAAGGGTATATGCCAACTCTGTAGTCAACAATGACATGGATCGTATCATTGATATCTTTGGCCGTCGAAGTGGCCGAGACAGCTATTTCTTTTAACGTGTTTTATGAGCTCAGAATATTTTCACTTCGTAAGTGGGCCTATGTTAGAGCATCGTATATGAGCCTCGTTTCTTTTCGACTTTTTCGTAAAAATTTGGGCGACTTGCGAGAATTTTTGGGCAAATGGTTCTCCGCCCCCCCTGGTAAAAAATTGCCCGTACGCCTATGCCTAATGCAAGCACCGTACTTCAGCCAGGTGAACGTAGGTTGAAACTCTTTTTCGCCAACCCCGAGCTGAACTGAAATAAAACGATTCAGAGCCTATATAAAGTAAAAGGCGAATAAAGAGAACTGACAGAAGCTGACAGCTGAATCGAGAGTTCAGAAATAATTAAAGGAAAATGAAGAAAATAAGACAAATGTCCAGGTGTATGGTTTGGCAAATTATTCATCTTGATGCCAACCTTAAAAACAAACTATTAATATATGTTCTAACACCTTTAATCAAGCGCTGAAATTGTAAATTGTAATGTCCAGGATGTATGGTTTGGCAAATTATTCTCCTTGATGTCAACCTTAAAAACAAACTACTATGTTCTAACACCTTTAATCAAGCGCTCAAATGTTATATTAATTAAAGGAAAATGAAAAAAAAAATAATAAGGCGATCGTCTAGTAAGTAGGGTTTGGTACTTTAGTCGACCTTAAAAACAAACTATTATGTTATATATTATGACCGACAGCAGTTATTGTGCCCGTAGTTATGCCAGAAAAATTGCTATCCCACACCGCCTGCCAAAAAAGACATCGATACCCAGCTTCGAAGAAATATTAACCGTTCTGTAGAAAACAAATACCTATTAAGGCTATAGTTTTGTAATGTCGGGTGAGCGCTCATAAGGTGTCTACCCTTGGAGAGAACAATAGAACAAACAACAGGAACAATGCCCCTAGCCCCTAAAACAATAGCAACTGCCACACTACAGGACCAGAGAAGTACAAGATTACGAGAGCTGCTAAACTACTGGTTGCAATACTTACAACAGATGAATTCAATAATAAATTAAATTTGTTCGTTTTTTTTTTTGCAGATTTTTTCGCGAAAGCAACAAAGACACAAAAATATAACGTCTGCGACCGAAAAATCTTTTTTTTTTTAATTTCTCCTCCATTGAACGGGCCGACTAGAATGACAGCGAAAAACAATGACAGTACACCCATTGCACATAAACTGGCGGCCTAGAATGGAAACAAGCTAAGGACATCCCACGCTCGCGACAAATGACCACCTTTCTTAAGGAAACTCATTTGTGCAGAAAACTTTTAAAAAGGACGGAAATATATTTTAGTTTGAATTATTTTCCGCCGAAGCAACGAGAAATATTGTAAAATTGAAGGCGTTTACTGTCTTCCGTTTCATTTCTTAATTAACCAAAGCAACAACCGAACCAATAATGAAAAACAGAATAGCTGAAAGTTTCATATTTAGACAAATTTCCGCTGTTTATGTATAAAGAGAATTTCACGAATGGAAATATAATTGAGCACCGGACTGTCACACACGAAAGCAAAAAAAAAAAAAAACTGCAAACATAATCTTGGCTGATTTATTACAACTTGAACTTTTTCTAACACACAAATTTACGGAATTAAAAAAGGAAAAAAGAAACATCTTAAAACCTCTTTTAAGTTTTCTTAGATTCCTTCCGTACCTGAATTAAAAAAAAAATATATGATACGAAGATGATTAAAGAATGGTACATCTTTAAAACTTACGCCAAAATGTTTCAAGATTATCTCAGCCTTACTTATCCTTAGCCATTCTTGTTTAATTCAATTTAGTTTTACACTGTTTTCTGTTGTCCACCTGGTAAATTATTACCTTGCGGTTTCCCGTTATTCGAAGGCAGTTAAAGAAATGGCTTTCTCAATGCTGAAATTGTTCCGCCGTATAAGAAACATGAAACAAAACTAAACCTTTTGATGCCATTTTTGAAGATAAGGGTTTAACGGAAAGCAGCGTTCGTTAGGTAAAATGTAAAGAAATTCGAAACATCGATCTGGTCGAATGATTCGCGATATTTCCAGGCATCCTCTCTTAATAAACACGAAAGACCTTCAAAATAAAACAAGACAAATTAAACATCTCTCCTCGCAGTGAAAAGAACAGCCGCGATTTCATGCTCCAAAATAATGGCTTTAATTTTTTCAAAGATTCCTCTTTCAAAAACCCAGCCTTATCTAAAAGCGTCTAAAGAAAAACGTCTTTTCCTGTGCTGAACTGGTAATTAAAAATTTAGCAGCATTTTTTAACAATATTCAAGTGTTGCATTTAGCAGTTCAAATTGGGTATGTAAATAGAATCGCGATAATTGTATTTTTTGAGCTGTCAAAATTTAGACGAGAAAAATTCACTTCAGCATAAAAACCAGCTAAAAATACAGTTGACTCCCAATAACTCGAACCTTCAAGGGAAATAGAAAAAGGTTGGAGTTATTGGGGGTTCGAGTTATCGAGGGTAACATTAGTAAGAAAATCACCTGGAGGGGAATCGAAAAAGGTTCGAGTTAGCGGGAGGTTCGAGTTATTGAGGTTTCGAGTTATCGGGATTCAACTGTATTGAGCAAAGAATATGCTGAAACTGCTCTATTTTGAAGAAATTCCATCTGCCAATATTCTGTCTTCGGGCTCGATCGCGCAGTAGATGTTTTTTCCTAGGTTTCACAAAAAGAATCCAAACACGCTGGAACTTTTACATGTTAACAGTTTTTTATAAATAGTTCTCTATAATGGTCTTTTTGACTAGAAAATAAGACAAAAGTAAAGCATTCGCTCTGTCTCGGGATTCTCCCGACAATTGAAAACAGCAACCATAAAATTATTTCGATTTTAGGTGAGATTGCTGTCATCTTTTTTGTTTGCAAACGAGAAATTAAGCGCGATGCTCGACAAGCTTGCCAAAGCAGATTTGTCTCAGTACAGTCTATTGGCCGGGACGAAACGCTGCGTCGGACTAGCCACGAATCATGCATGTTTTCACAATAAACTGTCAACTTCTATTGACAGTTTATCAGAAATTTGAACTGAAAATATTGTGTTAATACCTCAAACCGAGTTAAGTTAGATGAATAGTTATGCAGCTCTCGTAAGCTTGTAATTCTACTGGTCCTCTAGTGTAGCAGCTGCTATTGTTTTGGGGGCTAGGGGCATTGTTCTTGTTGTTTGTTCTATTGTTCTCTCAGCCACTCATGTGAGACCTTACGAGAGCTGCATGGCGACCAAGTTAGATTGCATACTGTAAGCACCGTACCTTAGCCAAGTGAACGTAGGTTGAAACTCTTCTTTTGCAACTCCGGCGGAGCTGAACTGAACTAAAAACTTAGTCTTACAACCGATATTAAGTACAAAGTGAATAATAGTTGAGGAAATAAGGAGAACTAAGGCTAGCAGATTTAATTAAGCGCTGACGTTTTAGATTAATTAAAGTAGAAGAAGTCCAGGAAGTAGGCTTTGGCACATTATTCACCTTGACGTCAACGCGGACTAAGTTGCATAGAAAAAAGCCGCCATTTTGTTTATGTGCGCGCGCTAATGGCGCAAGAAATCGTGCGCAGTAAGGATGCGCAATGCAAAACAGAGGAATGACCTTAAGAAGACGTTTTACTGTCATATATAATACTCGAGTCTTTGCCATAGTCCTATCCATCTGTTGCGTTGATATATGAAACTCCCTTGTTAGTCCACCGTAAATCACCTCCCATCATTGCACATGACTTTACTCTAACAGGACTTCTAGAACTTTTCTGCAAAATAGAAGTAAATTTCTCGAAAAAAGTGAGTGCTATTTATCACAAAACTGAGAAAAAGAGGCTTAATCTTATATATTTTAATCTCTAATCTTGAATGGAAAGTATAAATGTTAGTTGTCAGTTAACAGTTTTGGTCATTCGCTATTTGTTAACTACTCTACAACCTTGAACATAAAGGACCAGCCATATTATTAAGGGAGGGAGGTGGGCAGGTGCAAATGGAAAGAGGCTATGTTCAAATTCTCCTCACCCTCCCCTGTTATAATGCACATTTTTTTGTTGAGCTTCCCCCTCTTACACACTAACCCCTTTGAACCTCTCTAACATGCACGCATAAATTTATGTGGTCCCCCCTTTTCCCCATCATAAAAATCATTGACCCCCCTCCCCCTATATACACCAGCCCTCCCCACCCTCCAAATAATGACTGGTCCCTAACAAGGATTCCAACCCATAGTCTGTAGCTTACCATATATTTCAGTTCCATCTCAATTTCTGGATCTACTACCTTTAAATCTCTGACTGCTTTCCAAAATCTGTTGTCCTAGAATTATTATTTTAACAGCAAGTATTGTTAGTAGAATCCTAGCTACTAATATACATGTGCAAATGCTGCATTCTGATTGAGAGATATTGTACGCCATCGGCCAGTAGAAATCTCGAGCTCTTGAACTAATTGTTAATTGGTGTACTACACTGGTTGCGTGTGTCACCATAAACCTTTCTCTTCATTTGAACTTACGTTAGTGTAAAAACAGATTGGAGTTGACGACAACCGAGACATAAGAGTTATGCAATAACTCTTTTTATGTTTGTACTTAAAATAAGTAAAACAATTAAGTTTTATTCGTTTTAGAACTGTCAAAGTCGTAAATTAACACAATAAAAAGTCATTTAATTTTCATCCACGTTTTGCATGTTTTGTACTTAAAACATTTAAAACTGGAACGTGTTTTATATTTTGTCAGCTACTAAATTCGCTCTGAAACGATTTTAATAGCTATAAGAAAACCTTATTTGATCCGTTTTTGCATGTTTCTGGTTTAAACATGCAAAAAAGGGAACATTTTTCTATCGTTTTTTTTTTACAGAAAAAAATTTTAAACCATTCTAGACCATTAAATTCGTGAATATGTGTTTAATAGCTTTTACATGAAATTTTCTTTTCCTGTTTTACATATTGATGCTTGTTTAAACATGTAAAAACAGAAAATTGTGTTTACTTCGTTTGCTATTAAATTCATGAAACTGAGTTTAATAGACATAACAAGAAATTATGTTCCTTGTTTGTATGCTTCCGCTTGGAGCATGCGACAAAGAAACACGATCTTAGCCCAGATTCCTTTATTCGACCGAAAAGAACTGAGCCCCTGGTTACGATATCGAGTACTGATGCTTTCAAGAAAAGATGATGAATTCATGTTCTCTTGATACACAAAATGATGATGCAAGCACGTTTAACGATCGAGTTAAATCAAGAGACCTATTTGTTTCAAATGCCTTTAGAGGCATGTGTTTGTGCGTGTAGAAAGAGGAAAGACTAAAAGCCGTTAAACCAGTAGGCAAACGTTGATATAAAAGTAAATTTAAAGGAGTCCGCCTCTTTCTTTTTAATTCGCACTGTGGGGATGGACACCCCTATTGTTGTCTAGGCTTGAGTCATTTTGGGGGGAGGGGGTTGGGTAAGGGAAGGCATTTTGGGAAGGCGATAAAGGGTGTTGATTTGCCAAGCTGAGATCACATAATTAACGAAAATAAACAGAATTACTCAAAATGCTTTAACCTAGCTCTATTATACGCGAAAACCTACACCCAGAACTTACGTGCTGTTGTAGGTCTAACTGTAGATTCCTCTTCAGGGACAAACCACACGCTGACAGTTCCATCACTGGAATACCTGCAGCTGATCTCAGCTCTAAACCCTTTTGTACGAGTTATGAGACCCTCTGGTGGGTCCCAGTGGGCAGTATTAGAGAATAGTATATATCCTGCGTTGGATCCATCTCTGCTTGTCCCACAGCCGTATAATGGTATTTCAAACAAGGCAAATGTGTCATTAAACTCGGTGGCGTTGCAGCTTGGATCGTTAAGATGCATTTTCTCAGGTTCAAGGTAAGGATTTTTGGCTAAGTCCACTATCATCCGCATATGACTCGAAAAGCATGTGAAAGTTGTCCCCAGATCTGATGTGAAAAAAGATCAAAGGAAAAAAAGGTCAACCAAATCAGAAGCTAATACTTGGTCTGAATAGAAGGTAAAAGCATTGTGTGAGTCGCCGATGAGTTGCTGTGTTTTAAAATAAATCTGTAAGGTAGATTACCAAAGCGTTCTCGGTAATCGGTTTTTAATACACTGTTAATAGGTCTTAATAGTTAGAATTATTTGCAATGAGAGAGTTGAGACACCCTTGGCTAAGTAGGTCATTCTAGACATTTTAGCAATGACACATTGTGTCCCTAGAGGGGCTCAGAATGGAAATTCAGATTGTTTATTTTCCAACGAGGACATGCTTTTTAAAAACAAATGCAATTTTTCGGGGAGAGTACGTCTCAACTATTTTGCAACTGTTTGTAGATCGGACGCCTTTTTTACTTTGCTTTCTTAAAGTTCGTTATATAGTGGGCTGCTACCTGGGGCTAGCCCACTATATATTGTAAGAATAAAATGAAATGAAGTGCGAAGTGTGAAAGCGTGAAGTGTGAAAAGTGTGAAGTGTGAAGTGTAAAAAGTATGAAGTATAAAAAGTGTGAAAAAAGTGTGCGTTGGACACTGGGTCGATGTTCTGGCCTGGCAGGTCAATACTCTATATATTGTAAGAAGGAAATGAAATAAAGGGGTTAGTGTGAAAAGTGTGAAGTGTGAAATGTGTTTAATGTGAAAGTGTGCGTTGGACTCCACATTGACGTGACCCTTATACTCTCGCTTCATTTATCTTTTGGTCTAAATGAATTTTATACCTACCTTCAGCAGAAATCCCATGTTGCTGGAATCCAACGAACAGGACGAGAAACAGGACTCCGATGTGCATCGTGTCTTCAGTGCCTCTTGCTAAGTTATCCTTTCTTAGAAAGATGCCACCTGAAGTAAACTTAATAAAAGTGATATAATTTAATTAGCGTCGACAAAGGGTAACGAGGTGGCCATTGTAGAGTAAATCAGAGCGTAGTAGGGAAGCCGTGAAAAACCTCACGAAGTCGTTTGAATTGATTACTTATGTGTTAATATAGCTCGTCGTCGGAGGCGCGGTGGCCTAATGGTTAATGTGCTGGACACTCTAGGTTCTAGCCCAGGCCAAGGTCATTGTGTTCTATTCTTAGGCAAGACACTTTACTCTCACAGTGTCTCTCTCCATCCAGTTGTAAATGCTCGGGGTAACCCTGGGATAGACTATTATCACTAGCATCCCATCCAGGGGGAGTAGAAATACTCCTAGTCGCTTCTTGTTTCGGAAACGAACGATAATGCAGACTTTGTATTACCTTAAATAAAGCTCCTGCATGTGCTCTACATTAAAAGCAATTAGCTTTAACACTAAGATTAGCAGGGGGTCTCTAGTTATGACTGATTAAAATAACGGCAATTGTTCATTTCGTTGCTGTTAAATGATTGCTTTCTGACCCCGTTTAAGCATGTCGCATGCATAATTGATCAAAACGGAAATTAAACGCACGAACTCGAAGTCGAACCAAACCTCCGTAATTTAAAATCCGTGAGTAATTTCAGAAGTGGTAACAATTTACACACACAATCTTACTTTGCGTATATGTCAGCCTAATTAAGGTACGAAAATAGACGAGATCAGATTAGTATTGAAAAGCGTGTGGGTCCTCATTCAGCCTTATGAACAGACCTCAACAATGTTCCAAGCCTTTGATGAATTAAAATTTACCTTTTCCCAAATGTAACATTGCACGCCTCTTAAGCACAATATGAAACAACGTAGAACAAAACTAAAACTTATTCCAACAAATAATATGATCCAAGTTCGGTACTAGGTTGTTTACGAAAGTGCGTTTCCATTTGCGGATTTTTAATTAAACGCACAGAGCTTTTCCATTAATCTCTCTTGCATAAATGAGTGCAAAGGAAGTTTAATTGCACGGACAAATTCTGCTATTGAAGCAAATCAATCTTTCGTCTTTCTTAAACTGTTATCTTGTCCTTGTGAGAAACTTAAGTTAAGTAACCCTTGTCCATATAAATTCAAGTTTTACCGTGGCTCATGATCAAAACCCAAGTTTTCTTTATTAACCTCTCATGCATAATAAATATTACCTGAATGAAGTCGATGCAGCGCAGACTATTGGGCTTTTGTCGCTGAACTCACGTAAATTTTGTAAAAGAATCCAAACTTATGAAAGTTCGGCGAAAAGTTCGAGAAACAACGAAATAAAGTCTTTATGAACAACGAGCAAAAGCTAAATTTGTGCCGCCGTTAAAATTACAAATGCTTCGTGATAGTGTCACGGAGGGTGCATCTTAAAAATGGCATTTGGAATTCGGTCTGAAATTTTCAGGTTGCTAGTGTGCGATCCGCGTCTAATTGTTCCGTAGTATTAAATATTCTTGTCTTTTTTGATTTAATAAACCTCTTTGATGTTTTTGCTGCTTAATAAATGACTAATGGTCGCCAATAGTCAAATTTTTCGATATGTTCTCTCACAATTTTCTTGATTTCTTGAACCCTCAATTTCTCGAAACCCCATAACTCGAAGCAAAACTGGTTTCCTTTCCCGCGCTACAATTTAACCCCCGATTTCGCGAACCAATTGTCAGTTCCCTTGATTTAGGTTCCAGAAATCGGCGTTCCCGTGTGTTGTATAACAAATATAAATTTGTTCACTTACTTACTCTGATCTATGGAGTATCATCAAGATATGAGTCCACAAGCATTATTAAGATTATACAGTTACCTGCTTCAAGTTTGAGCAGCTCTCTGTTGTTGGATTTTGCTGGTTTGCCGACTTCGTGACCAGCTGAAGTACGTGTAGTAGTTGTTTCGTTAGACTTTCTAAGTCGTTCGCTTCTCGTTGTTTCCGGTTGAGCTCGACTTGTTGGCAAGTCTATTGTTTCATGTAGCTTCCGCACTGCTTCTGTCGGCCAGTTTATTACACATCAATTATTCACGCTTTCGTATGTTTACTTAAAGAAGTTAAATGGTCCTTTTTGTTACCGGTCAAAGAGGGCTTCATGTGTCACTTCTAATTTTCGAGACGACCATTTTATAAGAAACTGCAAGTTTACGTTTTGTTATATGTGATTGATATTTTACATGTTTACGCTCATGAAACATGTTAGTATGGGTAATCAAATGGTGACGAGTGAAATTAGGAAATAATTTCACGCGCGTTTGGTCAAAATTCTAATAATTTCCCAAGCCTTCAGGCGAGGGAAATTATTAGAATTTTGACAAAACGCAAGTGAAATTATTTCCTAATTTCACGAGTATACCATTTGGTTACCTTTTAATATCATGGGTGACAAATTACGCTGACAATCGTAGCTTTTTAGAGGCCCTGCCAGGGTAAATTTCGACAAGCGACATGGGCCAAAAAGTAGCGACAGCGCTCAAACGAAATAGCGACAAACGATTGACGAAGACAAATGTATGTCGCTAAATGTCCGACAGCGTTATGTAGCCTTGACAAAACGCCGACATGGGACATTTTAAAATTCCGACAAGCGACCTGGGACACCCCCCTGGCAGGGCCTCTTTTTAACTGGTTTCTTGTATCGTCATGAACGAACCGGTTAAACGACGCCCGTGTAAAACGCTCAAAAATCTGCTCAATGCCATTTATGTTATCGCTAAATGATTATAAGACGACCAAACAAACTGGCCAATGTGAAAATCAAGCAAAAATGTGCAAAGTTTAAGCTTTAAGATCATCTTTTAAAACCTGTACGCCATCTTGACACTGAAACATGGGAACGTTGCCATGGCAATTTTGTAATTTCACATGTGAAATTATAAATTAGCGCTAAAATTTCGCGCCAAAATTAAGGAGTAATTTGTCACCCATGATATTAAAAGAACAATTTTCGTTTTAGCAGCTAATCGGTCAGATAAACAGTATAAAATTAAGGAGACATTGTTAATTCATGATTTAAAGCCAGTCTTGAATGAAAACGTTGGTAGTGAGAAACTTTTTCTTTACTAGCGTTGTATTTATGTATATATTTTTTTCCCGCAAACTAATCTGTTTATTATTAATTATTAACATTGTTACATTTTGTTTAGATTAGATACCAGTCTTTTTCTTTTTCTTCCCATTTAAAATGCAATTGTAATCTAGCTAACGGTCACTTCTGAAGGTGTATGTCATAGCAAACGAAACGTCAAGTTTGTAAAATCAAAGTTTTTCAAAGTTAAAATGGGCAAAAAATAAGCGTGTTTATGATCAAGTTTTGTTTTCTCAAATACTCTTACTAAATTTTTCAAATAACTATTAATTAGTTATAAACAAGAGATTAACTTGTATTCATGTTTTGAATGTTTTTGTTTAAAACATTGCAAAAAGAAAACGTCTTTGTTGTTATACACTACTAAATTCGTTCAAGATGATTTTGATAGCTATAATGTAAGCTTTGGTCCAGTTTTTACCTGTTTCTGATCAGAACATGTAAAACTGAGGGCATCTTTTATCGTGTTGTTAACTATTAAACCGTCAAAGTCAGTTTAATAGCTATAACCAGAAATTTTGGTCGATCCCTGCTTAACATGCTGATGCTTGTAACATGTAAGAACAGGAACAAATAAAAATTATGTTTTAACCGTAATCTATTAAAGTCGTCAAAATGCGTTAAATAGATCGATATAACGAGAAATTCTGTTCCTTGTTTGCATGCTTCTGTTTGGAGCATTTGACAATGGAACGAGATACTGGCACCAGATCCCTTTTCTTGGCTAAACAGAACTGAGATCTGATAACGAACGATACCGCTTATTCCAGCATTTTCATATTTTGCTATTTTTATATTGAATATTCTACGCTTCCAAGAAAAAATAACCACGTCGCCTTTTAATTTTGATGTATACAATGAAAAAAATGCACGTTTACTTGTAAGGGTTTTTTTGCACTTATATGTTGATTTGTTAAATCGAATCTGACCATTCAAATATATTCAAGTGCTTTTCTCTATTTTTGTGAAGACGCACTTCTGTTTTGATTTCATAGGCGGCACAAAGACAAAATTTAACTGAAAAAAGACTTGGCCAATTTTTAAGGGTGTACGGTTCTTGAATTAGCAATAACTTTCACAAAAAATCACCTTCACGTTCACATGTCCCCTGGCGCCAAGTTGGCGCATAGGGCCTCAAATGCTACAAGAAAAATTACCTGGTGGATCCGATGTAACAAATGCGGTCACAATCGCACGACGAGGATATCTGCAGGTGATTTGAGCCCGAAAGCTCTTTGTGTAAGTCTAAGGACTTCCTGGTGGGTTCCAGTGTGCAGTAGTGGAGATTTTCAAACCGTCTTGGTCTGAATCTACAGTCGTTCCGCAGGCGTTGAGCGGTATTTCAAACACGAAAAAAGTGCCGCTGACCTCTGTGGCGTTGCAGTTAGGATCATTCAGATTCATTCTGCCGGGTCAGATGAGGATTATGGGTTAGGTTCACTACAATCCGCATGCCATTCGGCAGGCAGGTAAAATTTGTTCCCAAATCTGGTGGAAAGATGAAAAATAACTAAAATCAACCACTGCTTTATTACACGAAATTTTCTTTCGCTTCAATCACGAAAATCTGATGTCGCGAAAAGAGAAAGTGGCTTATTTAGAAAAGAAAATTTCATTTTCTGCGAAAGTTAGCGGTTCAGAAATATCGCTCTTCCAAAATCTAGTCATCCAAAGCCCTCTTATGTATGAAGTATGAAAGGCTAGGGCGATTTTACAAAATGCTACAATCGGTGGAGGAGGGTGGGGGCACATGTATTGGACTGGCATTCCATCCGGGGGTTGATGGTGGAAGGTGGAAGGAGGGGTAGAGGCAACGATGAGCTTTCTTGCTTTTCTGATCCCTTGGAATGGTATAAACTTACCTTCTGCAAAAGCTCCGGAATGAAAGTAGAGAAGGCAAAACAGGCTTATTATAATGCCTGTCATGTCTTCGGAGTTTCTTACTCATCAAAGTCCATCTGTGAGAAACGTAACAAAAATAGTATTTTAATTAAAATTCAATTTAGGTTGAAACGTTCTACGACAGCATTGCAATATGGGGATTAGAAATTAACAAAATTGACTTCACGTTGTTATGTAGCGAGACGGCAATTCCAGTGAGAGAGCCACAGAAGGCAAGTTGAAGATGATCTTCTTCTCTCATCTTTGATGTTTTTGAGGAAAAGTACATAATTGCACCAAAGAAACCACGTTGTTGTTCCGCAAAGAACGGCTATGAACGGAAATGAAACTGGAACAGTCGAGTATTCGACCGAACTCGCATTTAATTCTAATCTGCCGAATTTAATTGCTTTAAATGTCGCATTTTTCGGCGCATGTAAAATGCGACGTTTAAACCAGGCGTTATTGAAAAACTTATTCAAAAGGAAAAATAAGAAAAAATGCAGAAAAACAACATTAAGTTGACAAAGAGTCAGGTAATTTTACCATTAATTGGTGAAAATAACTGAAATTGTTGTGGTCTGTTTTGTTGTTCATTTTATCACTCAGTAAGATGTTCTTTGACCCGGCTTCAGGATGTCGCACGCATAATTGAGCAGACCGGAAATTCAATCAGAAAACTCGCAGTTAAGGTTTAAAATCTGCACCTTGTAATGGGGGAAATCTTACAGAAACAATTTAATTTTTCACCAACGTTAACTTCTACTATTAACATCGTACGAAATAAGTCGAGACTGACTGTACTGAAAACCACATTCACGCAACATTGTCTAAAGATACGCCATCCGTGACGCTTACACGAAGCTGTTGTGAATCCGCGCTGGTGAGACCAACACTTGTGCGGTTCATGGTTCACGAAAACGTCATTAGTTGTTTCTCAATCTTTTCGCCGAGTTTCAATTTTCATATTTTCATTTTTTTGGCTTGTTTTACAAAATTTACGCTAGCGCAGTAAGCCTATTCTCGTTGACTTCCGCATCACCCACTACGCTTGGTGGTTGATAAATAATTGGCTTAAATCTGACAATAATAAAACTTAAATTTTAGTTTTGAAAGTCAAGGTAAGGAAATAAGTTTTGAATTTAAGAGTTTTCAAGAAATCGGTCGTTCATAAGATTAAATGATATAGCCGTAAGACAACAGAAACTGTAATTAAACCAGCGACAATTCATTAAAAATGCCCTTAAAAACACTAATTTACTATGCCATATTATCAAAAATAAACTAGTACCGAACTTGTATCATGTTATTCGATTAATAAAAGTTGCTTTACTTTTAGGTTTCAGTTTTTTCATGTTCACTTGGAAGGTGTAATAAAGCTACATAAAAAGGAAAAGGAAAATTTTCATCAAAGGCCTGGACGTTGTTGACAAGGTTGGCTGGCTTTGTGTAATTACCGCCAACGAGCTAATTTAATAAACTTGTTGTTGGTAAAATCTCTCAGTCCGCCGCAGTATTAACTAACCTTATTTCTTTTTGGTATATTATTAAATTCTTTGGTGTTAGGAACCTGTCATTTTGAGGACTCCTTCACTTGAAAAATAAAATGTAAAAACGACTCGGAAATGTCAAGCTCCATGGAAACAAATCAAGGCTTTAACCAAATGAACAACTTGCAACCCTGTTAGCATTTATCTTACTTTATAGATGGCCATAAATAACTTGACAATTATGATTGGATTCAATTAATTATCTGCTAAAAGTACGTCCAATTTTCTTTGCAAGCTTTTCTTGACTTCACTTGCCGAGTGCCGGCTTTCTTTGCGACCAACGCTGTGAACAGGAGTTGTCTTGTATAGATTTAGCAGCGCTTCAACGCCTGAACAGTGGGCGCCCTCTATTATTGGCATGCCAATTTTAATGAATGGTTTATTTGATTACCGGGCAATAAGGGCGCAATGACGTCATTCTAATTTGTAAACTGCTGTTTTGTAGAAGTTATTTTTGTCATTACTGAGCGAATTGAGTGGCATAAACTTCCGGAGGCACTGAGGAGGGACGGTGGGAGTGGGGCCGGGGGTAAGGCGGTTGAAAAATACATAACTGTGTGTAACACACCCCCCACCCCCACTTCCCACTCCTAAAACTCAACAAATCGCCAGTTATTTCATACCCCCCAAATCCTTCAATGGTATAGTTTAAAGTTATCGTAGGTCCCCGGCTTTTCCCCGGTAATCCCTTAATCCCGGGCAATGAAAAGAGAACCTGGAAACAAGTGTATACCATGCCTCTCTCGGACAATCCAAGATGGCGGCTGACTTGTTATGTCAGTACAGTGTATCTCAAGTTGATAATTTGTAGCGTTTATTAATAAGTTAAAAATTAACAAAGTGCACTTAGCTTCCGTGAAAAATGAGGGCAAGGTTGCCGTGTCGCCTGCCACAGTTTGCACGAGGGATGGCACTTTGGCGAAGTTCTGGTTATATCGGAGGGAAATGGAAAGATTGCGATGCAAAATTTCCAGTTTACAATCCTGCAACAGGCCAAGAACTTGGAAGAGTGGCTGATATGGGAAGGAAAGATGCTGAAGAGGCTGTTAATCAGGCTTATGAGGCATTCAAAGTGTGGAAGAACGTAACAACGAAGGTATGATGAAATATGCGAATGTCTGCCTGTGTTGAAAAGATCCACCTTTTAGTTGTGGCAAAAAAATGTTTATAATCCGACACGAATTTCCTCTTCTGCTATTGAATTGATTTGTGGAAAAAATAAAGTCAAAATTACCTTTGTTCCCAATTGCAATTGGGTCTTACAGAAGCCTTATAGAATTATGTTAACCAAATGTCCTTGTCTCAATTTTTTCTGGACTGTGGGAGGGGATTAGCCTTTGTAAATTAATTTCTTTCTCAAGGGTGTTGGTTTGCAGAAAGGAAATGCTGTACTCGTCATTTTGCAAAGTCTCAAGTTTACCACTGATTCAATGCTCCTAATATACATATCCCTTCGAAATCCCCCAAGGATATGTTAACCAATTTCATCTCCAAACTATCTCCAGTAACCCCACCCCCTCCCACTACCACTTTAATTTATATTTAAGTAACCCCCTTAGCCTCCTATGCAGATGTTCTTTTGCCTGTCATGCAGTCCAAGTGAATGCCTGCATAGGAGGCTATAACCTCCTCCATTCTAGTTCCCTTTTGTTCAGTAGCAAGAATAATCTTTTTTTTTCTAAAACGTGATTGCCTGGAAAAGAGAATAGACAAAAGAAAGCCTGTATAGGTAGATAGGTTATTAATAAGTCTGCATACGAGCCGAGTGGCCCATCAGGCCGGAGGTTATCTCAGTTTCCGTTGCATGAAGTAACTTGGAGTATTTCTACTTCCCCCTGGATGGGGTCGCCCACTACCTCTCGGAACGAGTTACTTCATTGGTTCTTAAAACAATAGATAACAGGTCATAACAATGCCCCTAGCCCTGAATAACAATAGAGGTAGTGTTTACAGCGGGCGAATGAA
The DNA here is from genome assembly GCA_963693305.1 of Meandrina meandrites. Classification (NCBI taxonomy): domain Eukaryota; kingdom Metazoa; phylum Cnidaria; class Anthozoa; order Scleractinia; family Meandrinidae; genus Meandrina; species Meandrina meandrites. The sequence goes on from OY855914.1 coordinate 23,889,712, forward strand.
AATAGAGGTTTCAGAGAGGTAGTGTCTTACTGCCTGGATGGGATGCTAGCCCATCGCAGGATTACCCCCAGCAGTTAATTTGCCAGTACCCATTTATACACTTGGATGGAGAGAGGCACTATGAGGGTAAAGTGTCTTGCCCAAGATCACAATGCAGTGCCCAGAGCTTGAACCCGGACCGCCTGATCCGGAGTCCAGCGCACTAACGATTAGGCCACCATACCTCCAATAAATAAGTCTGTACAAACTGAAAAAGAAAAAGGTTTTGCGCAGATAGCAAGATTCTTGGTGCTGAGCAGAAGGATTGCAATTGCTGAAGATGAGAATACCTCCACCTGCCCACCCTCCACCCCACCAGCTGACTTGATTGTTTTCATTTTCTAATTTATATTGAATGTCTACATTTAGGAACGGAGCCAGAAGTTACGGAACTGGTATAACCTCATCGTGCAGCATGAAGGAGAATTAGCTGAATTACTTACAACAGAGCAAGGCAAACCATTGTTTGAGGCCAAAGGTGAAGTAAAGTATGCAGCATCCTATGTTGAATGGTTTGCGGAGGAGGCTAAGAGGATCTATGGTGACATCATTCCAGCACCACATCCCTCGCGAAGACTGTTTTCTCTCAAACAACCTGTTGGCATTGCTGCTCTGTGGACACCGGTAATTGTCAAGTCTCAATTCTTTTTTCTCTGATAAATGGAAATTGCATCTATTCAGATTGATACTAATTAGCCCAAAGCCGAAAAGGTGATTTTTATTCCTTTATTTTTTCCAAGCAAAACTAAATTTGCTCTGTCATAGTAGGTTAAAAGAGAAACCTCAAAATAGAAGTTACAGTCTGTAACAAGCTTAAATATATAAAAATCAAAAGAGATTGTAAACATTCTGGTTGAGACAGATTACAAAATGGCAAACTTAACTGTCTTGAAACTGTTATATGATACTACAAGTTCTTTTTGGTAACTTTATTTTTTCCTTTGTTGCTTGAATATTCAGCGGAAACTGTGTTAAATGTTTAGAATGCGCAACAAAGTGCTATGTATATGTAATAGCCTGTCAGCATTGTAATGAGCATGGATCTATTTCAGTGGAATTTCCCTGTTGCCATGATCACTCGAAAGGCTGCTGCAGCATTGGCTGCGGGATGCACAGTGATAATAAAACCGTCAGAAGAGACTCCATATTGTGCACTGGCCCTACAGAAGGTAAAAAAAAAATGTTTATTGCCCTAATTATCAATGTAGGTACCACGCATTGTGACGCTAGATCATTTTGTTATTCTCTATCTACTGCTTTATGCAGGTGATGTGGTCATAGAAATTACATAATATTACAGTTCCTGCAAGAATCTGCAAAGATTTGCTACCAAGAGCTGTGATGTGATCTGCACTGATCAGCTGAATGAACTGCTCATGTTATGCAATGAACAGTAAAAGCCCTGCAAAACCCAATCTCTTTTGGTCAGCACAAGAGTGCAAACTCTGAGCAGACCTGATTTTTGGAGCATGTGCATAGTGCTTTTGTAGGATTCTCAGCCAATCAGGAATGAGTGAGCCAACTCTGAGTCTGCGCAGAACAACCAGATTTCAGTGAATCGCGGAGTTCTGGAATCAGGTGTGGCCAGAGTTCACGTTCTTGATGCTCGGCTGACCAAAAGAAAAGATCGAGGGCTCTGGGAATGAAATTTTGCAAAACGCCAAGGGCTGCCCCATTGGTAATTTACGTCCAGCAGGGAGGACACCTAGCCACATTGGTTTGAGTTTGACATAAAAAATTATAATTATTGAGACACATTTATTTAATTTTCTTTTGTCAGCTGGCAGAAGATGCAGGCTTTCCACCAGGTGTTGTCAACACAATTCCTTGTTCTCGTGACAATGTTAATCAAGTAACTGACGCACTTCTTGGAAATGATCTTGTGTCTAAAATGTCATTCACTGGCTCTACTGCTACAGGAAAGGTATTAGATGATTCGAAGTTGGTCTTCTTTTTAGTGGCTGTGTTAGAATAATATTATTATAAATGCTTGGACTCTATCCAAAGGGTCTGCCATTCAACTTTTTTTTCTGTTCAATAATAGTTCTTTCATAGATCTATACATGTATAAGTGTGAATAAATTTTTTTTGTTTTGCACTCTATCAGACTTTTAGCCAGGATAATTGAAAATTAGGCATTCAAAAATTTCTATAACTCTTGATTCCACCCTCCTAGGAGAGTCTGAGGAAAACATTTAAGCATGTAAGGTGTATTTCTGTAGGATTGAGGGGAAATTTATGCATTCCAAGATTTTCAAATTTGCTGAAAAATATCTTAATACAGCAATTCACATTAATTCTCTCTAAAAAGTTGGCATCCATAGAACCTCCAGATGCCCATCTGGCTAAAGGCCTGTTCTACATTGTGTTGCTTTGCATCATATTTAACTACCTGACACAGCATCACTTGTAAAACCTGACTCAAAAATAATCCAGCTGTGCAATTTACAGCTTTCCAGTGTGCACCCTATTAATAGTTATTAAGTTAATAAATAAAATAAAATAATAAAAGGGAATTTGTAGTGGCATTTCCACAGGGTGGCTCTTCATCCACTGTTCCCTGATCAAATTGGAATTTAGAAGTGTTCATTTTTGTGGAGGTAGCAAAACTGGAGAACCCAGAGAAGAACCCTCAGAGCAAGGATGAGAACCAACAACAAACTCAACCCACATATGACACTGGGTCTGGGACTCGAACAATGGCCACATTGGTGGCAGGCCAGCACTCTCACCACTGTTCCACTCCTGCTCCCTATATTATACTTAACAGTTATCCCATGAGCGCACATTGGATATGAGTTGGCTACAACTATCTCATATCCAACAAGCACGAGTGGAATAATTGTTTTATTGAAAACACCTAAAGAACTGCAGCAATATTTGAGCTGCCTGGCTGTTCTCACTGATGGTTGCACCCACCATATTATTTTGTGAACCATGGTATATGAGTTCATATGCCATGGCCTGTAAACCAATCAAAACTCAAGAATTGCAATTTATCATGGCTAGTTTTTAATATGTTGTATTGTATTGCAGCCAATGTTTTTCCATTACTGCAATAATATTATTACTGTACCACTGTTATAAAGATAATTATTGTGTTTGCATAACTCTCCTTCAGCTCCTCCTGTCAAAGTGCGTCGATCCAATCAAGAGAGTCTCTCTAGAGCTTGGCGGTAATGCTCCATTTATTGTCTTCGACTCTGCAAACATTGACGCAGCTGTGGAGGGGGCAGTGGGTGCCAAGTTTAGACACACTGCTCAGGTATTAACCAATTCAGTCCCGCGTTCAGGCGATCAAGTCTCCTTACTCAATGCCTTACATTTCTTTAGTATCAGTTGTGATCAGGACAACTTCTGCTGATTTACGATCTTCATTTGTATGATGTTTCAAAAAATGTTATACCCCTCCCTCCCATGGTAGGAATTTTGGAGTGTGTAAACCCTCCAACCTGATGGATATTCTAGTTAAGCTTCATTTTTGGCTTTTGGAACCCATCAAAAGACACAGGCCTCTGGCCTCGTAAACCATAGCCTCATAGAAACCTTAAGGTAATATTCTTGTTGATAAGCGAATGTTCAGAGAAATAAAGCTGTAAAAATAAATTAAGATCAAACATGATTTGGGGAGGCACAGCGGGCTTATGGTTAGTGCGCTAGACTCCGGATGGAGCGGTCTAGGTTCGAACATTGGCCGGGGTCATTGCTTTGTGTTCTTGGACAAGACACTTTATTGTCGTAGTGCTTCTCTCCACCTAACTGTATAAATACATACCAGCAAATTAATGTTTTTTTTTTGTTTTTTTTTTTGGTGGGGGGGGGGGGGGGGGTAACCCTGCAATGGACAAGCATCCCATTCAGGGGGGATGAGAATTACAGTGCCACATAATGCTACAGAAGTCGGGAAATAGGCCACTTGCCTTGCATTTTCAATAGACAAAGTATACTTTGTCTAGTAGAATTCTATTAATATTTGTTATACTTCTCTTAGACCTGCATCTGTGCCAATCGAATCCTGGTACAAGACAAAATTTACGACGAGTTTGCTTCCAAGTTTGCTGCAGCTGTGGACAAGCAAATGAAAGTTGGAAATGGCATGGACTCGTCTTCTACGCAAGGACCGCTTATCAACGAAAAAGCTGTGGAAAAAGTAACTTTTTATTTGATTGGTTTACTGTTTTGGCTTGTGGGAAGGGCAGTGGTGTGACTAGATCCAAGTTCAAGCCCTGGCTGGGATTATCGCCCTGTGCTTTTGGGCAGCAGCAACATTATTAAAAGCTTGGGAGGAGGGGAGTCAGTGGCGGATCCAGGGGAGGAGCCCAAGGAGCCTGGGCCCCCACCCTATTTTTTCGGAAATAGTGCATTTTCTTTGAAGTGCCGGAATTATCTTCGCAGAATTCAACATTCATCGTCAAGCAGGCCCCCTCCTTAGCTGAAGGTCTGGATCCGCCACTGGGGGTGACCCTGTTTTAGACTACATGTAGCACTCCCATCCAGGGGGAGTAGAAATAATTCAAGTCACTCAATGCTACAGAAACCAGAGATAATTATTAGTGCTGTTTACACTCCCAGGAGTGATCATTCTATAAATTCTCCTTACAGTTTTAATACACCATCATGCAGACAGGTAATGAGAATTAAGAAAATTATCAATTAGGATATATTGTCTAGTCTTGTTATTCTCAGGAATAGTCTACAAAGACATGTTTGGTCCTTAGCTAGGAGAATTAGCTTTCAGCCCTTGGGAGTGAAAAGGTTAACAGCTTATAAAAGTATTTAACATTCTGTTGTGAACATGGTTGGTGAGACCAAAATCCTTAATTTACACCCCTAAGCCAGATGACAAGCATCTTCAGGGCCGTAGCTACAATGTAGCATGAGCCAAGATGACACTTGCCGCATCTTGATTTTGGCCTTTTTTAAAGAAATGTTTAATTGAGAAAATAATCCCTAGAAAAAAATTGAAAAATGCCATGGAAAATGCTTTAAAGAGCATTTCTGAGCCTCTAGATTTTCAAAGTTTTCTGGGCGGGCATGCGCCAGACCCCCGTAGCGGCTTGCGGCTTCAGCACTCGAAACTTGCCTCGTCTGAAGTCTTGCTACAGCCCTGGGCCCGGTTGCATGAAGCAACTTAAGATTAAGTGGGATTTTGTGAAACTGTTCTCTGTGTCCCAGAAGATTTTTTCACAACGGCATTGTGCTTGCCTTATTCTTTTATCCACCTTCAGCTGATTTATAATAGCGTGCAAGGAGAACTTCCAGAACACAGGGAATAGTTGCAGAAAATCACCTCCGGCCCTGATCGCTGGCCCTTTTATATTTGTATGGCATTCCCCTAAGGCTGATTGAGATTGGGGAAAATAGAGGCAGAGTAGGTGCCATCTGTGATGTGTAAAACACTCCTTTTTCCTGTTAGGTTGAAAGTCATATCAAGGATGCCCTGTCTAAAGGTGCCACGTGCCTGCGAGGTGGTCAGCGGCATGAGCTGGGAGGTAACTTCTTTCAGCCAACTGTTCTGACAGACGTGACACGTGATATGATTATCTGCAGTCAAGAAACCTTTGGACCTGTGGCTCCCCTTATAAGGTAAAAATTAATGTGACTTCATAAAAGAAATCCTTCTCTCTTTGTACACTCAATTCATCCTTAGTGACAGTTGACTGTGAAGCAGTTGGTTTCTTTTTAAGCATGCCGAGTGATCAAGTGGGCGAGGCTTCCCCCTTCTCCCCATTTTTTCGGGATTAGGGATTTCTGCTTCCCATGCCTTGCAACCTTGCTATGCATGCCTCTTATATTTGTAAGACTTGTTATGCAGGTTATGGAAATAGGCCAGTTTCGTCCTCTCGGTTTTGAACTGGAACTAGCATGCAATGGAGGCTAATGCGGGGGAATATCATTAAAAACAGCTTCATCTCATTTGCATTAGAAAAGATTTACCCGCATTAGCCTCAATTGCAAGCTACCGTAGTTCCAGTTCGATACCGAGAATACGAAAACGGCCTATTACAGTTCAACAAGACAGAGCTATAATTTTCACAAAACATAATTTTTTCCTGCATGCTCTATGATCTGTTTTTTAGTACAAATAAAAAGGACTTTTATTTGTAACACTAATAAATTAAAGCCACCAATTGGAGGCATGTAGCATGCACCTGTTGTAAGCAAGTATTTTTTTAAAAACAGTTAAAAAAAGAAGCAAGTATGAAGAATTCATGCTTTGACCTTGGTGTTTGAGAATCAGCTTCAATGGGAGAAGGGATAGCGTCGTGGTGAGAACACTCGCTTCTCGTCAATGTGGCCCAGCCACCAAGGCTAGATTCCCGGACCTGGCGTCATATGTGGTTTGGGTTTTTGTTGTTCATTGTCCCCTGTTCCAAGGGTTTTTCTCTGGGTTCTCCACATTTCTTCTCTCCACAAAAAACTCACTTCTAAATTCCAATCTGATCAGGAATCCGAGACCCACAGCTCTGTCAATCACAAGACTGTTACATGCAACCCTCATTAAACAAAGTCCATTTATTAAATATTTATTTTTTATTTGACGCATTGCCAGGTTCAAGACTGAAGAAGAAGCTGTGGCAGTAGGCAATGACACTTCATCAGGTCTTGCAGGTGAGTAGCCTCCATTGCATATGCACATTAGGGCCATCACGCAACACCTCTAATTTGGGTGGTCATGCAACACTTCTCTTATTTGTGTGACGACACAACAATTCTCTTATTTGGGTTTCTCACTCAACACAACTCTTATTTGGGTCATCACGCAACACTTCTCATATTTGTGTGACGACTCAACACTTCTCTTATTTGGGTTGTCACGCAACACTACTCTTATTTGTGTGATAACACAACACTTCTCTTATTTGGGTTGTCACGCAACACTTCTCTGATTTGGGTCGTCATACATCACCTCTCTTATTTTGGTTGTCATGCAACACTACTCTTTTTGGGGGGTCGTCACGCAACACTTCTCTTAATATTTGGGTCAACACACAACACCTCTGCCTCTCTACTAATTGGGGAGATCTGATGTGTGACCCAAATACAGTGTGAAAGAGACTGGCAGGTGAGTTTTTAATTGTTATTAATCTCTGCAAACCGTTTTCTTATAGGATACTTTTTCTCGCAAGACATTAGCCAAATCTGGCGTGTTGCAGAAGCTATGGATGTAGGAATGGTGGGTGTCAATGAGGGTATCATCTCTTCGGAGATCGCACCTTTCGGGGGCTGGAAGCAGTCTGGGTTAGGAAGAGAAGGCTCTAAATATGGCATTGAAGAGTACCTTGAAATCAAGTACATCTGTCTTGGAGGAATCAAATGAATCAAGCATACAAATGAACTTTTGACCAGCTAAAACAAAAGTTGCTATTTACTCTGATGCTCTCAAAGCTTGTCGCATCTTCCTCCAATGCGTTAGAAGCTGAAAGAGCGTCACAGCTCTAGCCAAAAGATGCTATTTACAGTAACAATTAGAGAATGAGCTCAAAATTACCACTATCACCTCATAGAAATCGAGAGCGAATTTAATCTTATTGTTTTGGTAGAATTCTAACTCATTTTCCTTCAAATAAAAGTTTCTAATTATTTTTCTACAATATTGACTAGTATTATACTTCACGCTTTTGCGAAATCGGTGCGTGGACTGAATTGTCATTTGAAACTTTCAGTTTTGTACACAGGCTCATCAGCTCATTCAGTAATTTTGACGTTTTTAAACTCTGCAAACTTGGTGAATTTCCTTCTTTTAGTCTTCTCGAGAATTGAATTATCCAATAATACTTCCCTCTAAACTTCGGAGAAACGAGAAAATGTCGCCATTCTATCGATGACCTTTAGCCACTGCACACTAATTAACAATTAGACCCGTAGCCCTTGCGGGCTACGGGTCAATAGCCCATGAGGTGAAGCCGAATGGGCTATTGACCCGTGGCCCTTGAGGGCGAAGGGTCTAATTGTTTTAGTATCACCTGACTAGTCGGACAGAAAAAACAATAATAAAGTTATCAAATGCAAGTTGAAGAAAGATTTGTTTGGGAATAAAACGAAAGAAAGCGTCACGAATTTCGCTACTCGATGACTATAGTCCTCTAGTAGCGTAGCCAATCAAAATGCAGGATTTGCATTAGTCCACTAGTTGGGTGATACTGATAGCTGATAGTGTGCAATAGCTCAGCCAATCAGATTGCAGCAATTGCATTAGTCTACTAAAAAGAAACTTAGTTTCGAACCTCAAAAACTATATTTACCTTACTGATTATCGTATTACGTAAATTTTAAATTGTTAATTTTAAATTGTTAATTACTAACGCAATAGATGTTTTAAATTTTTAAATTTTAGATTGTAATTTTAGTTAGGGGACCTAAATAGGGATAACCTCATGGTCCTCCTTTTCAAATACCATATTTGAATAAAGTATTATTAAACCTGCTTTACCTGTTACGTACATGTTTTACCTGCTTTTCTAAGATTGTCATGTGTCTGTACAGAATTGGACCAATAACTGAATCAAACAAGTTTGGTACCGTTTCATTGTCCTGTCAGAATTCTGGAAAATTTCGAGACTTGTGCGGATTGAAGATTTTAGAGATTAATACAACATAAAACCTTTTTTAAGAAAGCCTAATTTAAACTAAAGTTTATAAATAGTGGAGCTCCAGCGCGCGAAGCGCGCCAGCGGAGCACCATGGGTAAGGATTTTTGGTAAACCCATGAGGCCGAGAAAATTTGGTTGCGTACGTCCGCCCGCCCGCGCGTACAGACTCTCGGGGAGGGGGAGTGGAGTCCCAAGGCGGCCCGACCGGGTGTGGGGGGAGGGGGGAGGAGAATAGACTGAGGGAGATGGGGAGCAGATGAATGCCTACTTATCCGTACGTACGTAAACAGAGCTTACAACTTTGACATCCATAAAACCAAATTGATTGCAAGGCTGGTACTACGGCAAAAGGGCAAGATTTATTGGCCAATATTTCAACTAGCAGAGCTAGTCTTCTTCAGGGCCAGTACAATGTGAAACTAACGGCTCTAAAATTTGAATAGGGATATACGTACAATGGCAGTTAATGTTTAACTACATGTAGATATAATGAAATAAGATACATAACTATATACAACGCTGAAAAATGTAAAAAATACCAGAATAGCCAAAACAAAATTTAAGAAAAATGGGAATAACATGCAAATATATACAACATGAAAATAAAAATGAAAATAAAATAAAATAAATTGACTAGTTAATGTTCATTCCTTCGATTGATGCCATGTGGTGTGAGTGTTTTGACATCCATGTTATAATCAATTGACAGCTGTCAAAACAAAGTATCCGCTGACAAGTATCACGTGACCATATCGCGGGCTCACATGTGGAGCTCATCGAGGTCACGTTTTTTTGGAAGTTGACCGCTGATCAGATGATGGTTCCAAGTTGATCGCGGGCTCAAGTACTGGTTTTATACAAATTTTTTGATCATCGCGTAAATTCAGATTTAAATAAAGGGCAAAGTTAATAACCGAGGAGCTCAGCTTTTAGGCTTGGCTAAATCTATTTTAAAAAGTTTTTAAAAAAAATGATCTGGACATTTCATTTAAACTTAACGAAGCAATTGTATGAAAAGGCTGCAAATCGTTTGCACGTTGTTCTCTGCTGAATGAATTGAAAGACGGGAAGAAAGCGTGCTGGAGAACATAGATCTTCGTGAATATTTCTGGCTTTATTTACTTGTCTACAGCATGGAAACTTATGCCAAGTGATTTAGGATAACCTCTTAACGGGAAGATCCGAAATAATTGTCGACCTGAACATGATATATAGAGGATATTACACGGTGGCGAGAAGATATGAATTTTATGTTCGAGTGGCAGAAACGATATCTCACGAGTGAGCGCAGCGAACGAGTGAGATGTCGTTTTTGCCACGAGAACATAAAATTCATATCTTTGAGCCAACGTGTTATGTTCTTTTTATTATATGGCGACCAGATGTAATTGAAATTGCCGATTTTTATTTCATTGTTTTCGAAAATCGAGCAAGTTTTACAAATCACCGTTCGCCTTCACAGAAAATACAAAGCATCCGTGTCCAGGATATCACTAACTGAATTCCAGTCAAACAAAATACATGAAATACTTGTCAACGGAATATCGTAACACGTAAGAACTGAAAACGTCACTGACTTTGACTCGAATCCGATGCGACAATGTCTTAACGGCCGATAGTTTTCACCTGCTTTTGTTTTCTTCTTTACCACGTCTCGCACTTTGTGAAATTCCTTGCGAAGAATACTCTCTAAAAGCCTTGAAATCGTCAAGGTTTCCATTATCATGTTCTCGTCCTTGCGTTTTTCGGAAAACTCATTCTTTTTCGTTGCTTAATTAAACCTGCTTGTCGATGCTTGCTCACAACAAACCTGAACGACACAGTTCATTCAACAAAGTAGAAATCGCGCGAATCGTGACGTCAATGAGCGATATGACACTCGCAAGCGTTTCATACGGAAAATACGCAACTCGGGTCCCGGATGGAGTGGCGTATGGAATCTACGAGTGGTTTAAATACCTCTTATTAATCGAGTTCGAGGTCCGTACTGTAAAATACGGACCGAGTTTTGTTCCCGTCGATTTATGGCCCAAGCGCGAAGCGCGCGGGCCATAAATCGATGGGAAAAAAACGAGGATCCGTATTTTACAGTACGGACCGAGAACACGAGGTTAATAAGATATTTATTATATCTCTCATTCTGGAGAAAAGAAACCATTTCAAGTCAATCGCGGCTACATTTGAATGACGCGCGCGTCAAATGCAAGAAGAAAGCGAAATTTATTGGCTTACGAAAACAGTTTGCAGTTGGCTCGCAGAGACGTGAATCCAAACTTCAAACGTTTTAATTTTACGATTAATCCGTAAAGCTTCTTTCTGTGGAAAACTGGATACAGTTCAAGATTACTTTGAAATAACTCCTGAAGTGATGTGAAGTTCGATAAACAGAGAAGAACAACTCTACTGCGAAGAAAGCGGTGACCGCAAGCAACAAACAATGATTTCGTCGAAAACATAAACAACCGGTAAAAACCTCAGAGACCTCCGTCTACTTTTAAGCGCTTTGCTGTGTCGTCCTGAGAGGTGTTTGGTGCAGAATTCTTGTTGGAAAATGAGTACACTATCGAACTTTTGTCTGGGGTGAACTCGAACTATCCGGCCGTTTTCAAAATAATAAGCGGACGTCGTTGAAAATTTGCCGAAGAGATCGTCTACAACAGCAGCAGGTACGTTGTTTTGATTGTTTTGTTCGTTTACTCTCGACTAGCCTGCGAATACAACCGCCTCTCATTCCGGGAGCGATGAGAGGCGGCTGTATTCGACAAACTCTCGACAAAACTCTTTAAATCTTTTTCATTCAGAATTCGACTTCTCTACCTTTCGGCAGAGAGAAAATTGTCAAGTTTCTGACTTGTGTGATGCTCGAGGTCGGGGACGCTTTCAGTTTCTAAAAGATCTGAAAAATCTAGTTTGAATTTTGTAAGACCCTGTTCTTTTCGCTTTTGTTTCTCAAAATGTTTTGTCCGAATGCAGATGTTTTCAAAATAGCTTTCAAAATTTTCGTTGTAAGAGATTTTGATAAACAAAACTTATCGCATCAGGAGAACTCTCAAATTTCGCGGGCCGTACTGTAGAATACGGCCCGTAAAATTGACCAATCACTGCGCGCGTACTGTCTTAGAGATATAATAATTCCCAGTAAAACACTCTCGTCCATATAATAAATCGGAGTACGAGTCAAAAACAACGAGAGTTGAAGCACTGTCGTCGGTTCCTGCGGCTGACCAAGACTGGAAAATTAACTGAAGTCTGAGCTAATATAAAAGTGTGCTCAGAGCCGGTCAAGTTGACTGAAGTGACGGATAAAAGACTATTCTCACTGCATACATAATTAGCCCGTCGCGCGGGAAAGGCGTAAGTTCTTCAAATTAAAGCGTTCTGTACCTGCGTGCTAGTATTATGATGCATTGCGGCCATCGCTTCAAATATCGCAATTTCTGTCTCCTCGTGGTCAGTTCAACGGAGTTCGGTAAAGTCACGTTAAAAGTTTCGCTCCAAGTTCACCGCCACCAGCCGCCGCGTCATGGCCGATACCGAACCTGCTTCATCTTCGCCGCAAGCTTTTACGGCCCCAGCTCCTAAACTACACCGGTAGTTGCGCTCGCTCCTGAACTTGCTGTAGTTGGTTCGGCCCCCGGGGTCGAACAAGAGGTAAATTCAGTTCTTTTGTAAATTTTCCGTAGAGTTCAGGTTTTGGTAGCGCGGGTTGGTTTGCGCGTTTTTGTCGTTTCGCTTGCCTATTTGCTCGCCTACCACGTGTTTTCATGCATAGGGTTTTCTTCTATGCTGTTTACTGCTCGCCATTTTCTGCCTCACTATTGCAGGCGGTTTTTTTTTTTTTCTGGCGGTTAGCACCTTTCCGCTCGCTTCGGATTTCTTGTTTGGTTTTCCATTTTTTGTCGCCGTTTTACGTCTTGGTTGCATGCGGCGCTATTCCCTTTTTTTTATTTCCTGCCTCGTTAGTCTTATTGTGTTATTAGTTCGCAATTTTTACAATTTTTACCCTCATGGGACACGCTCTTTCGTTTGGGATCGTTTTTTGCATATTTTGTCCTTTGTTTGGGTCTTTTGCCTGTTTTGCCATTTCATTGCGTATATTTAATTTATTTGTTTCGTTATTTCGTTCGAAAGGCCAGCGACTAGAGCGTTTATATAATTTAATATAGTTTAGTGTTATGTTAGTATGGCCAGGAGAGCTGTGAAAAGTTTTTGAGTATGGCCTGGAGAGCCAGCAGCCTGGAGAGCAGTGTCAAATTTTTGAGTTTGGCCTGGAGAGCCAGCAGCCTGGAGAGCTGTGACAATTTTTGGAGTATGGCCTGGAGAGCCGACAGCCTGGAGAGCTGTGTCAAATTTTTGAGTGTGGCCCGGAGAGCCAGCAGCCTGGAGAGCTGTGAAAATGTTTGGAGTATGGCCTGGAGAACCAGGAGCCTCGAGAGCTGTGAAAATGTTTGGAGTATGGCCAGGAGAGCCAACAGCCCGGAGAGCTGTGTCAAATTTTTGAGTATGGCCTGGAGAGCCAACAGGCCGGAGAGCTGTGGAAAGATTTTGAGTGTGGCCTAGAGAGCCAGCAGCCCAGAGAGCTGTGAAATGTTTTGAGTATGACCTGGAGAGCCAACATCCCGAAGAGCTGTGAAAATGTTTTGAGTGTGGCCTGGAGAGCCAGCAGCCTGGAGAGCTGTAACAATCTTTTGAGTGTGGCCTGGAAAGCCAGCAGCCTGGTGTATAGCCATCAGCCTGCAGAGCTGCGATACAGTTTAGCGCGTTCATTATGCCTCTCTCGGCTGAATAGCTAGGGGGCCTGGAGTTGAGATATAATTTTTAAGGTTTGTTATGCTTAAGCAGCGGTCCGGAGAGCCGCGGCATGGTTTTCATCGTTTGTTACGCCTGTTTGGCTGATAATCTTGGCGCCTATTGGTATTTTTTGTGCGGTATAGCATGCAATTTATGGTTATTTGTCACGTTAAAAGTCACGTTAAAAGTTTCGCCCCTCCCACCTCCCCTGGTGGCGGTCGATGTTACAAAACTCCGCTTTGTGAAATGAGCATAGAGTTTCCGGATTACTTGAAGCGCGGACGAGATATTCGCATTAAACCCAAGTTTAGCAGTGGAAAAACGGGCTTCAGATTTACCCCCGCCTTGAGCTTATATTTTATCCCCGGTAATTCCGGGCAATGAAATGAGAACCTGGAAACAAGTGTATACCATACCTCTCTCGGATAATCCAAGATGGCGGCTGTCTTGGTACTTTATTTTATAAAGTTGATAATTTGTAGCATTTATTCTTAAGTTAAACATTAACAAAGTGCACTTTGCTTCCATGCAAAATGAGGGCAAGGGGTAAGATTAATAGGCCATTTCCGAGTTGCCATTTGCCTCGGTTTCAAAACGAGTCTACGTGCGAAACCATTGAAATGAAAATGACTTTGATTTGCATGAAAATGGACGTGAAGGTGAAACTCATTTTCATATGAATGGTTTCGCACGTAGACTCGTTTTGAAACAGAGGCAAAGGGTAACTCGGAACTGGCCTATTATGTATGCAGCTATTTCATACTATCACTATATACAAACAGCAATCATGAAAAGAACGAGTCAGTCAGAAAATTGTATGCATAATTAATGTCGGTTGCCGTGTCGCCTGCCACAGTTTCAGAGGGATGGCACTTTGGCGAAGTTCTGGTTATATCGGAGGAAAATGGAAAGATTGCGATGCAAAATTTCCAGTTTACAATCCTGCTACGGGGCAAGAACTTGGAAGAGTGGCTGATATGGGAAGGAAAGATGCTGAAGAGGCCGTTAATCAGGCTTATGAGGCATTCAAAGTGTGGAAGAACGTAACAACGAAGGTATGATGAAATATGCGAATGTCTAGAAAACGACGAGCTAGAAAACGAAGACCTACGACCTAGAAACCGAGGACCTAGAAACCTACGACGTAGAAACCTACGACCTAGAAAACGACGACCTGGCCTACTAGAAAACTACGACCTAGACTGACCTACGACCGAGTTTGATCGTAGCACGAGTCAAGTTCGAGCCCGAGTCAAGTTCGAGTCACGAGTCAAGTCAATTTTTTTTTGTTTGATGTTTTTGGTAGTTTTGTTAAAATTGCTGTGTGAAAATAATGCACCAGAGGCACAAAAACAGCAAGATTTAACTGTTTTTTTTTTTCACTGCCGATTACGACAGTTCAGTTACTGCATAAATTTGATTCGCAGCTGGGTATACAGCTATTTCGAGAAACGTTGTCGGAAAAAAGCGCAAAACTGCACAAGCCAATCCTGAAAGGTAGTATGGGTAGACGTATTGAGCTACTGCACGTGTTGAATACTAATGAGATATAACAACAAAATAAGCGCGAATTTCAGGTTTTCTTTCTTTTCAAACATGTAGAAACAAGGTACGTTTACCCCCTCTGAAGTTTAGAAAAATTTTCCTCACTCAATGACATGCGACAGTAAAAGTAAAGCTACAGATATAGGCCTCCTGAGAGGAAAAACAAATTTTCCACGTGCAAAAATACAAACTTGTAAATTTCCTCCAGGCCAATATGCAAAATTCCAGTGAATACCCAGACCACCTTTCGGTCTTGTCGCGTGCACTTTGATGCTTTTTTCCGACAACCTTTCTCGAAATAGCTGTATAATTCATTTTAAGACACCATATAGTCGCCCTGCAGCTTTGCTTGCAGTTATCATTTATTTACTTTTGTTTGCTTGCGGTTAGTATTTTACCCTGTAGTTTGCTTTCGGTTAGCTTTTATTTACTGCAATTTGCTTGCGGTTAGCATTTATTTTGTGGTTGGGCGACTATATGTTTTTCTTTGTTGGCGGCCATGTTGACTTACCATGAAGTATATGCGCGCAGCTGCTTTTCAAAGAAGCAAACATTCCTCGGCATGCATTAGTTTTCCACACTCACAGATTCCTACCTGCATTCATTACACACAACTGAGACAGAGGTTCCATGTCAACAACAAAACATAAATTTATAGAGCGTTTTCCACCGTTTGCATCGATACCCGACTTCAGAAATGAAAACACCCGCGGAAACACCCGCAATCAAACTCAAAGTTAGAAATGACGCTACGCACGAGAGATCATGAAGTTTAAATTTATGCAGACAGAAAACCTGACGGAATCTCGGTCAAATTTAACTTTATTACACAGCAAAGAAATTTTAAAGGTTTTTTCGAGAATTTACCTACAGTTTCAAGGCTTTCGTGTTTGGAAACCGAATAAAACTAAACGGTTTACAGATTTTAACGAAAAATGAATGATTTTATACAAAGCCAGAGTGCCAGAGTGAATGTCACGATACCTTTTACGGCTCACAGGACATAAAAGTTCTGTACGTTTTAGTTTTGTGGTGCTTTTTCCGATAGTTTAGTGAGACAAACCCCTTTAACTATACAAGGGTTTAATCTGCGCCTGTTAAAAACAGTTTAAGTTCAGTTCAGTTCAGTTTCGTGATGGACTCGATTACCAGCCACTGTTCTCGGGGAATGAGTGTTGTGAGACTCTTTTGATTTCTGAGGTCGCGAATTAATGCAAACGGTGGATTCCACAGGGAAAATATTGCTTAACTTTCGAAGCCATGATCTGTCACACGAGCGATCTGGCACTCTGGGGGTGAGCAGGTGTGTGCATGAAGCCTAAAAATGGCGCGAAACTATCCCTCTCCGGTTGAAAACCAAACTACTGATGTTTATTTTCCCTATCTGAAATTTTTGAGGATCATATTTACAGTACAAAAATAAACGGGTGTGGACAAAACATGGGGTAGGCCATATGGCCTCGCCCATGGTGTAGGCCATGGCCTACCCTATGGCCTACCGGTGGTCAGATGTAATTATCTTTTCTTAACTAGAACTATCGAGCCAAAGAGAACCTTCATTTCATGGTTGTAAACATCTCTTTTTTTATTTTTGACGCGTTTCGTCTCCAATGACACTTCTCTAGTGAATAAATGTCACATCTGTTGAACAGCATGTTATTGCACACATTAAAGTAAAATTGCAAGAGACTTTCTGTAATGCTAGGCTTATCAGAGGTCTGGAAACGTTTAAAACTGTTCTTAAAATAATCATGCCCAACATTTCGGCTAGACAGACAGACTACTAGTTAAAGTAAAAATTGTAAAAAGGTATATAGGTTGTTTAAACTACTAGTTATACGATTAGCCCTAATCATGTGCCCCCCCCCCCCCCCCAAAAAAAAAAGTACAACATGCAGCAACATGTTAAGGCATTTTTCATAAATTATGTTTGGTTACAGTAACAGTATTAGTTACTTCCATGGGAGCGTTTTAACTTAGCCACCTCCACAGAAAGGGTAAATTAAGCACGCTTTTAACTTCTGAATAGTTGTAACATTTATTCCTTGAAGTGAAGAAGTCTCGCGTCGGAAAAAAGGAAGAAAAGTTTACAGTTATGAAGGGTCACCTTTGAGCTGCTAACTAGCCTTAGTTAAAGTAAAAATAAAAAATAAAAAAAAAAATAAAAATTATATAAAATCTGACCACCAGTAGGCCATGGTGTAGGCCATGTGGTAGGCCATGGGGTAGGCCATGGCCTACCACATGGCCTAGGCCATATGGCATACCCCATGTTTTGTCCACACCCAAATAAACGGTATTTTTTAAAAAAATTATAAAGAAAATTGACTCGAACTCGACTCGTGATTCGAACTTGACTCGGGTTCGAACTTTTCTCGTGCTACGTTTAAACTCCCTACGACCTAGAAAACGACGACTTAGAAAACTACGAGCTAGAAACCTACGACCTAGAAAACGATGACCTAGATGCGGAAACGTTTTTTTTTTTTATTTATTACAATTTAATGGCAATAGAAGAAGAAAGTCTAAAATGCATACACAAACAAGCAAAGACATAAGGATAATCTGTAAAAGCGTGGAACACTCCATGCGAGACAGATCACCATGTAGAAAATCTAAATAAGTAATGCACCATTCATTTGAAACCCCCGGACGACTCCCCCCCCCCCCCCCCCCCCCCGCCTCCCCACTCTGGGATGAGCAGGGAATTCACTTTTTTTCCAAGTGAAGGTAAGTGAAGTCCCCAGTCCCCGGGAGAAAAGTGAATGGTGAACTCCGCCGCCCCCACATGATCCACACCAAGGTAGTCTTTTGTAGAAAACATGTTGCAGCCAAGCGCAACAATGGATGACAATAAGGGAAGATAAAAATGTTGGTAGCCGTGAAATGAACACGTTGATTTCAGAGTAGCTAGCAACACACTTGCAAAGGCCCCTCGATGGACAAGGAAGAAGACGACTATTTGAAAATTGCCAAATCAACGTTTTATTTTTTATAAAGGTTATTAAAAACTTTTTCTGTTTTACAACTTGATGTTACAAAATGCAAGATCACAGCAAACTGAAATTCAATAGCAATACAGTCCGTCGTTCAAGACGCGTTTCGAAAAGTAGCTCGTCTAGACGGGTAACGCGTCTTGTGCCCGTCTTTATACTAGAGACGAATAACCGGACGATTTGCAAAATGTTTGCCGAAGCTCGTCCAGACGGGTAACGCGTCTCTAGTATAAAAACGGCCATTGAAAAGAAAAGCTTGTTTTCCACCTTCAATTTCTTCAGATCACGTTGATTCTCGTCTGGTAAACTGCACTGTTCCCGGAGAGTACTATTCATCTTTTGAATCTTACGCGGTCGAAAAATCAGCTGTTGTTTTGAATTTCAGATTAGTAATGGTTGATTTCATCTGTCACACCATGGATCTACACACGAAATCCGTTCCCGCCACCAGAATACTTCGGGTGAGATCGAGACGATCACGTGGTATAATGTTTCGTCCTTTGTCTCATTTTCTTCTCTGAGCCTCATGCATCGTCGGAAAGCAAAGCTTTCCAAAAAAAAAATAATCGCCTAAAGGGTGACAATTAATTTCACCCCAGGCGACTACGATATCACCAGACGATCTGTAAACAGATAGTATCGCATGACGGTGCTGGATCACTTATGCTTCTAAGATCGCTTAGAAGGTCGTTTTGCATTTGAAGTGCAGACAAACCTGACTCCTCTGTGCCCTGTAGGAGATGTTGACCAATTTTATCTCTCCAAGCTATTCCCAGTAGCCCCCCCCCCCCCCCCCCCCACCCCTCTCCTCCATCACTTAAGAGAGCTTAAGCACCGACGTTTTAGAGCCACGGACGGTAACCCGAAGGCGAATATTTAAGTTTTTGGCAGATTTTTACCTCCAAAAATAAGTCAGAAAGCCAACATTTTAGCACTTAAAACTAGAGTTTATGAACAAAGCGTCGATAATAAGTGCCAAAGATGAAAGCATTCAATTTCTGGTTGCCGTATGTGGCTCAAAAACGTCTTCGTCCTTTTGGCTTGTCACTCATTCCAAAAGAATGTCTGCCTAGGAGGCTATAACCCCCTCCATTCTATCTTGTTCCTTTTTGTTCAGTAGCTAGAATAATCCATTTTTTCCTAAACGTGATTGCATGGAAAAGAGAATAGACAAAAGAAAGTAAGTTATTGTGTACAAACTGAAAAAGAAAAAGGTTCTGGGCAGAAAGCAAGATATTTCTTGGTGCTGAGCAGAAAGATTGCAACTGCTGAAGACCTACTGACTTTCAAGATTGTTGTCATTTTCTGATTTACATTGTCTACATTTAGGAACGGAGCCAGACGTTACGGAACTGGTATAACCTCATTGTACAGCATGAAGGTGAACTAGCTGAATTACTTACAACAGAGCAAGGCAAACTACTGTTTGAGGCTAAAGGTGAAGTAAAGAAAGCAGCTTCCTATGTTGAATGGTTTGCGGAGGAAGCTAAGAGGATCTATGGTGACATCATTCCGTCACCACACCCCTCGCGAAGACTGTTTTCTCTCAAACAACCTGTTGGCGTCGCTGCTCTGTGGACACTGGTAATAGTCAACTCTCAAGTTTTTTTTCTGATAAATGAGAATTGAATCTATTCAGACTGATATGAATTAGCCTAAAGGTGATTTTTATTCCTTTATTTTTTCCAAGCAAAATTAAAGCAGCTCTGTCATAGTAGGTCGAAAGAGAAACCTTAAAATAAAAGTTACAGTAAGTAACTTAAAGATCAAAAACATTTTATAGGTAATAATAAATCAAACAGAATTGTAAACATTCTGGTTGAGACTGATTACAACGAGACTGATTACCACGGTCAGCATGCATTCTGACTGCACCCTTACCCATTAGACAAGTGAAATAGAAAGCCACTTGCCTCACAGGGAAATCTACTTGTCCTGGACAAGGGGAGAAGACTTTTAAACCCTGTCAATATGCTACAGAACTTTAAGATGTGAAGATGTTGGGCAATAAGTGGAAAAGTTACTATGAAGCTACTCATTGCACGGTTACATTTTGCAAGATGTTGGGCAATAAGGGCAAAAGTTAATTACTTAGAAGCTACTCATTGCACGGTAACATTTTGCATACTAGCTATTTGGAAAATCTCACTTTAATTATTTTAATAATTATTCATTTCTCTAGGTGACCCTGTAATTACGTTCAAAAGCATTCTTGAGAAAGTGAAGCATGTCAAACCTTGTAAAAATGCTTACTTACTTACTTAATCCTCTTCGTTCCTAAGTGGAACATAGGTCCTCAACTAGCGCTATTTTGTGCAGTGCTTTTGCCTCATTCCATGTAAGATGTTTCGCCACCAACTCTGCCATTCTCGTGCTTCTCCAGCTGTGCTGGGGTCTTCCTCCCTTTCGCTTCTCCTGTGGGTTACACTCTAGTGCCCTCTTGACTAATGTCCATCTGGTCTCCTCAGCGTGTGGCCGATCCAACCCCAAGCTGTCTGTCTTATCTCTTCCTCTATCGGTCGAATGCCCTCTTTGCCTCCAAAGCTCCTTGTTACTGATTTTTTTCTAGGCCACCAAAACCGCAAGATGTTCCTCAGGCTGTTATTGATAAACACTTGCAACTTCTGCTCCAATCCCTTGGTCAGCCTCCAAGTTTTAGAACCATACAAGAGCACCGCCTTCACATTTGACCCAAAGACTCTCATGCAGCTTGGGCTTGGTTGTTAGTGCCGTGGATCGTCATATTGTTGTCAGCATCACAAATGCCTGTCTTGCTTTTCCAATTCGTGCCTGAATGTCCTCAACAGTGCCTCCCTTGTTGCTTACAATGCTCCCAAGGTATGTGAACTCATCCACTTCCTCAACCGCTCCCCAGCGACCGACACACCATCACCACGTTTGGTACCAATACGCATCAGCTTTGTCTTGGTGGCATTGATCTTCAGGCCTACCTTTGCGGTTCGTATATCCAAGGCCCGTGTTTTATCCCTCATATCCTGTATTCGGTGCGACAGTACGGCCAGATCATCGGCAAAGTCAAGGTGTTCTAACAATGTCGTAAAAGTCCACTGAATACCTCTCTTCCTGTCAAAGGCTGTCCGCGTCACCCAATCCAGGGCGACCAGAAACAGCAAGGGAGATAACAGGCAGCCTTGTCTAACCCCAGTCCTCATATTCAGTAGTTGAGTCTTCTGTCCATTCTCTACCACCTGTGCGGAGACACCCTCATAGAGAACTCTGATGATGGTGACTATCTTGTCAGGCATCCCGTAATGCTGCAACAACCTCCACAGAACATCTCTGCTGATACTATCGCCCTGCTCGGAAGCCCGCCTGTTCCTCTCTCAGCTTTTCATCCAACGCAATCTTGATGCGCTCCAGGATCACTCTACAAAACACCTTACTTGTCATGTTGAGCAACATGATGCGACGCCAGTTTTTACAGTAGCTTAGATTGTGTATTTTGTTTTGAACTGTAATTGTGAAATGTCCACATTTTTAACTTAAATGTGGATAACTAAAAACTCAATTTTCTCTCATGGGGTCATCTTTAAAGCTAAAGTTTTTGATAACTTCTTAACTGAATTCAAACTGTTACGATACTACAAGTTCCTTTTGGTAACTTCATTTTTTCCTTTGTTGCTTGACTATTCAGTGGAAACTGTCTTAAATGTTTAGAATGTGCAACAAAGTCCTATGTGCCATAATAGCCTGTCATCATTGTAATGAGCATGGATCTGTTTCAGTGGAATTTCCCTGTTGCGATGATCACTCGAAAGGCTGCTGCAGCATTGGCTGCGGGATGTACAGTGATAATAAAACCATCAGAAGAGACTCCTTATTGTGCCCTGGCCCTACAGAAGGTAAATAATTATTAATATTGCCCTAATTATCATTGAAGGTAGTTATCTAGCTCTCTCCACGTATTGCGCGCGAGCCTGTGATGCTGATTTTTCAATTTTGCACGGTCTCATGTGGAATTACCCTAGATCATTTTCTCTATCTATCTACTTCTTTATGCAGATGATGTGGTCCTAGAATTTGCCTAATATTACAGTCCCTGCAAAATTCTGTAAAGATTCGCTAGCAAGAGCTGTGATGTGATCTGCAATAATCAGCTGAATGAACTGCTCATGCTAAGCAATGGACAACAAAAGCCCTGCAAAACCCTCTTTTGGCCAGCACTAACAACACGAACTCTGGCCAGACCTGATTTGTAGAGCACTAATTGTGCATAGTGGTATTCTCAGCCAATCAGGATTGAGTGAGCAAACTCTGAATCTGCGCAGAACGACTGGAAGTCTGTGAATCGTGGACTTCAGGTGTGGCTAGAGTTCGCATTCTTGGTGCTGACAAGATTGTGCAAAACCCTAGCTAAGGGCTGCCCTACTGGTCATTTACTTCCAACGGGGAAGACACCTAGCCACATTGGTTTGGATTAATTTGACGTTGCCTGAAAAAATGATATTAAGTCACATTTATTTAATTGCTTGTTTCATTGGCAGCTGGCAGAAGACGCAGGCTTTCCACCAGGTGTTTTTAACACAATTCCTTGTTCCCGTGACAATGTAAATCAAGTAACTGACGCACTTCTTGGAAATGATCTTGTGTCTAAAATGTCATTCACCGGCTCTACTGCTACAGGAAAGGTAACTGAATGGCTAGAAGTTGGTCTACATTTAAGTGGCTGTGTTGGAATAATAATTTTTCTTTCTGTTCAAGAATATTTGTTTCATGGCACATGCATCAGTGTTAGTAAATTTATGGTTAGTTATCAATAAGCCATCTAAAGCTGTTTTGCGGTGCATCAGACTTTTAGCCAGGACTTGAAAATTGGGCGTTCCAAAATTTTCTATTAGTGGAGCTCCAGCGCGCGAAGCACGCCAGCGGAGGACCATAACTAAGGATTTCTGGTAAACCCATGAGGTCGAAAAAATTTGGTTGCGTACGTACGTACGTCCGCCCGCCCATCCACCCAAGCCTACAAACTTGCGGGGAGGGGGAGGGGAGTTCCAATGCAATCTGACCGGGGGGAGAATGCCCATACAGACTGAGGGGGAAGGGGGGAAGAAGTCCCAATGAAGATGAATGCCATCTCTACTTATCCCTATGTACGTAAACAGAGCTTACAACTGATCAGATCCCTTGTTGGATCCTACATTAGCAGCATTTTCGTTTGCGGTCCCTTGCTTTAAGTTGTGCTCTTACAACTTTGACATCCATGTTATGGTCAATTGACAGCTGTCAAAACAAGGTATCCGCTGACCAGTATCACGTGACCATATCGCGGGCTCACATGTAGAGCTCATCAAGATCACGCGTTTTTTTTAAGTTGACCGCTGACCAGATGATGGTTTTTCCAGTTGATCGTGGGCTCAAGTGCTAATTTTAAACTTTAGCCTGAAAATTTGATCTTCGCGTAAACTTAGATTTAATAAAGGGCAAAGTAATAACCGAGCAGCTCAGGTTTTAGGCTTGGTTAAATCTATTTTAACAAGTTTTTTCTCATGTTAAGGTGGGGGCAAAGGTGAATTTGAGTGAAATTTTAAGAGTGTTAAAGAAGGGATAGAAGAAAGAAAGTTATTTTTGGAACACCACCTGACAGTTGACCCCCATGCAAGAGCACCCCAGGTTGTCAGGGGACTGTTTGGGTGTCCATATACTAATTTTTAACTTCAAATTCCAATTTTAAAATCACATTAAATCTTTAATATTTCTTATTTCGCCAAATTTTACTAATCCTTTGAGAAAAACTATCTCTTTCCAAACATCCCCAAAAATCACCAAAAAATTTACAAAACACCGCTAAACATAGCTTTGTGAAATGAGCATAGAGCTTCTGGATTACTTGAAACGCGGACGAGATATTCGCATTAAACCAAGTTTAGCGGTGGAAAAACAGGCTTCAGGTGTACCCTCGCCTTAGCAAAATGATCTGGACATTTCATTTCAACTTAAAATAATGAAGCAATTGTATGAAAAGGCAGCAAAATCGTTTGCACGTTGTTCACTTTTTTAAGCTGAATTGAAAGACGGGAAGAAAACGTACTATAGTGGAGAACATAGATCTTCGTGAATATTTCTCGCTTTATTTACTTATGTACAACATGGAAACGTATGCCAAGTGATTTAGGATAACCTCTTAATGGGAAGATCCGAAATAATTGTCGACCTGAACATGATATATCAGCTGAGTACGAGTCAAAAACAGTCTACGGTTATAAAAGTGTGCTCAGAGCCGGCCAAGTTCACTGAAGTGACGGATAAAAGACTGTTAAAAGCTACACCGAAAGGAAGAAAGATATTGATCTTCGCTGATAATTCATATAATGTATATGTTGGTGGTGTGAGATTATTACGAACATTGGACGAAACTACCATGTTCGTCACTTCGTCTCCGATGTTATTTGGTTGGTTTGAAAGCTTTGCCCTGCAGAATTTACAAGCCTTCTCAAAGTATGAGGTAACAAATGTAAATGTATACATTTTGTTGTGAGAATCTGTTTATACTTCATTTATGAACGAGTTCGAAGCTGTGTCGGTTTTCAGATCTTCCCGTCAATTATAAGCTTAAATTCTGTCAAAACGGCTGCTTTCAAACCTCTTAGCTTTAATCACTTTTGTACATTTTATACAGACATTGCCTATTAAATGTTTCGTTTCAAATTTTGTGTTTATTTTTAGTTAGTGGAGTAAATTGTGAGGTTCATCGTTGGATTTTGAAAAGAATATTAACTTAAATTATTGAGCTACACGGATCAAAGACATGATTTCGCGCGCTGCATTTTCAAAAAAATCCCGCAAACAAATCAAAACAAAAAAACGAATAAACCTTCGGCAACGATACTTTACATCAAAATATATTTATTTCATTTCATTTCATTTCGGTGAGTGTGTTGAAATCTCATACGCATGATAAATTTTATTGCGTTTATTGCGAGTTGCATGCCTGTGCTTGGGTGAGTGAGTTCAGACTTTGCCTAACGCACATTTCCTATTAGAAACGAAGGAAATTCATTCGATCACTTCTCTACGTAAAATTTTCTTAGGTATTTAGCAATGTGTACGATTAAACAGAGTAGTTAATCATGCAACTAAACCAAGACGGTTCAAAACTACATTGTAAGCTTATTAGACAGCGAGCACCACTTCCTAAAATCTTTAAAGTCTTTATCCTAAAATTTGATGAGTGCACCTACGTGCGTACCTGCATGAGGAACCCATGAATAAAGTCCAGTGACGTGTACCCAAGAAATAGGGTGGCTACTTAATTTGGAAACACTACAAACCCAAGCAAAAAATAATAAATAGGAGCTCCGCTTTTAGGCCTGACTCCACCATCCTAAGAAGGTGCGAGATAAAAGTTGAGCATGTAAGGTGCATTTCTGAAGTTTTGAGTGCAAATTCATTCAAAGATTTTCAAATTTGCTGAAAAATATCTTAATACAGCAATTCATATTAATTTTCTTTAAAAAGTGGGCATCCATAGGACATCCAGACACCCATCTGGCTAACGGCCTGTACTGCATTGTGTTGCTTTGCATCATATTTAACTACCTGACATAGCATAACTTGAAAAACCTGACTCACAAATAATAATCCAGCTGTGCAATTTACAACTTTCCACTGTGCACCCTATTAAGTTATTAAATTAATAAATAAATAAAATAATAAATGGTAATTTGCAGTGGCATTTCCACAGGGTGGCTCTTCGTCCACTGTTCCCTGGTCGAATTGGAATTGGGCCACGTGCACGTTGGTGGCAGGCGAGTGCTCACCACTGTTCTACTCAGCTCTTTATAAATGCTTACAGTTATCCCATGAGTTGGCTATAACTACTTCTTATCCAACAAGCACGAGTGGAATTATTGAATATTCATTAAAAGCACCTTAAGAATTGCAATATTTGAGCTGCCTGGCTGTTCTCACTGACGCATACACCTACCATGATATTATTTTGTGGTCCGTGGTATATGAGCTCATATACCATGGCCTGTAAACCAATCAAAACTCAGGAATTGCACCATATCATGGCTAGTTTTTATGTTGTATTGTATTGCTGACAATTTATATTTCATTGCAATAATATTGCTGAACCATTATTATAAAGATAATTGTGTTTGCATAACTCTCTTTCAGCTCCTCCTGTCAAAGTGCGTCGATCCAATCAAGAGAGTCTCTCTAGAGCTGGGTGGTAATGCTCCATTTATTGTCTTCGACTCTGCAAACATTGACGCAGCTGTGGAGGGGGCAGTGGCTGCCAAGTTTAGATACACTGCTCAGGTATGAACCAATTCAATCCCACATTCATACAATCAAGTCTCCTTACTCATTGTCTTACATCATTTGTGAGAATTTTGTTGTGCATCAGGATAACTTCTGCTGATTTATGATTTTCATAGGTGTGATGTTCCAAAAAATTAATTGTTATTCCCCTACCGCCCATAGTAGGATTTCTGTGTTTGAACCCACCCACCTGATGAAAATTCTAGTGAAGATTCATACTTCCCTTTAACACTTTTGGCTTTTTGAACCAATCAAAGACACAAGCCTCTGGCCTCATAGAAACCTTGAGGTTTATCTTATCGTTAATTAGTGAATATTCAGAGAAATAAAGCTGTTAAAATTTATTAAGTCTGACAAGATTTTGGGATGTACGTTGGCCTAATGGTTAGTTGCTGGACTCCAGATCAAACAGTCCAGTTTCGAGCCCTGGGCGGGGTCATTATGTTGTGTTCTTGGGCAAGACCCTTTACTCTCGTGGTGCCTCCGATCTCTCCACCCAGGTGCATAAAACCACGAGATTATGGACACCGCCATAATGCCATTTATGTAGAGGCCGACATTAGTTTAGTAAACATTAATTTTAGTATAGTAAACATTTTAGTATAATAAACATTTTAGTATTATCTTATCGTAATTGCCATGTGGCTGTTCTGAAGGCTGGAATTCGGCGTATATCCGTTCATCTATAATCAAATTAAATATCGTGAATTCCGCGGTTAATTCCCATCATACAAGGAGAGTGTAAGACATGCGTTCGTCCTCATTCTTCGTAACCTTCGAGGAGTACACATCAGTGAATTTTCCCGCCTCCATCCCCAGTCAGTCCGCCTTCACTAGTCATTGGCCTTTACTCTTGCTGGCTGGGCCTGTTTTCACGCCCACCTGCGCTAACGATCCGTCGTGTTTTTGGTAATTAAGCTGTCACTGAAGTTATTTTAGTCAATAAATCGCCACTCTCGTGGCCAAATTATTCCATCTTGGTTATCTCACTTTTAATCTGGGTTGTCTTCTGGTAAACAACTGGCGGCTAACAATTAAAGGTTTTCGTAGGCATCTGCATAAATACGTACCAGCAAATTTATGTTGGGGGTAACCCTGCAATGGATTAGCATCCCATTCTGGGGGGATTAGAAATACTCCTAGCCACAAAATGCTACAGAAGCCGGGACAAGCTCTGGCAAGTAGGGGCCACTTGGCTTACATTTTCAATAGTATACTTTGCCTACTAATATTTGTTATACTTCTCTTAGACCTGCATCTGTGCCAATCGAATCCTGGTACAAGACAAAATTTACGACGAGTTTGCTTCCAAGTTTGCTGCAGTTGTGGACAAACAAATGAAAGTGGGAAATGGCATGGACTCGTCTTCTACACAGGGACCGCTTATCAACGAAAGAGCTGTGGAAAAAGTAACTTTTTATTCAAGACGGTTTCCGCTGAACAGCCGAGCAGTAAAGGCAAAAATAAAGATACCAAAAAAACTCGTAGCATGTTAACAGTACAGTTAAGAAGAACTTATCGAAACTTTAGCCCTCAAGCTGACCCCGTGAGAGAAAAATGAATTTGAAGTTAACCATACTTTCAATTGGTTAAAATGGACGTTTCCCATCAGTTCGAAACAAAAAAAATGCATTTTAAGCATTTTTACAAGGTTTGACATTAAGTTTCTCAAGAATCCTTTAGAATTGACTGCGGGGTCACTTGTATAAATGAACTACAGCGAGATGTTTCAAATACTATACAAAATGTTACCGTTCTTTGAGTAGATTTTTGGTGAATAATGTTTGCACTAATATCGATCGAACTTTCAGCGGAAACTGTCTTAATGCAAATTTTGGTTTACTGATTTGGCTTGTGGGAAGGGCAGTGGCCTAACTAGATTCAAGTTCGAGCCGGCTCGCTGGGATTATTTCCCTGTGCTTTTGGGCAACAGCAATATTATTAAAAGCTTGGGAGGAGGGAGGGGAGGGGGGGATAACCCTGTGTTAGACTAACACTCCCATCCAGGGGGGGGGGGGAGTAGAAATACTTCAAGTCACTCAATGCTGCAGAAACCAGAGATATTAGTGCTGTTTGTATGAATAAAATACAATACGTTGCAATGCATTGCAATGCAACGCAATACAATTATGACCAGCTAAGTCTGCAGGAACGCACCAGCTAGTGTACAGGTAAGCCACAAAAAAAAGGAAAATGAACAGAATTTCTTCAAACTTTAAAAGGTATGCGACCCATGAATGAAGAAATGAAAGTATATAAATTACTATGAGTGAAAGGTTTACAAATGTTAAGATGTCTTAATTAAAATTTGTTAAACCACCAAAGCAATCTGGGCATGCCTCAAGAATCTTTTGACCCCCCCCCCCCCCCCCCCCCCTGAAAATACTGTCCACGATTGCAATCCTACTATATCGGTTCTAGTCGTGTTGGTGTCTCACAAATTTTACTTTTTATATAGTACGATCAGCCTTGCAGTATTGTTTGTCATTTACCATTTTTTATGCCCGATTGGTGTAAACTTCCAACAGTATATTGACAGTGCTTTTAAACTTATTTCTTCATCTGCAATCCTTCACAAGACCCTAACAGCTTAGAAAAGTATTTTTAAACATTATGTCATGGACACCGTAAGTGAGACCAAAATCCTTTCATCCCTCAGTTACATGATAAGCATCCCTGGTCCTTTTGTATGGTGGTCCCCCAAGGCTGATTCAGATTGGGGAATATCGAGACAGACCTTGAAAAGCAACCTTTTCAAGATGCATGTGCCATTTGATGCCATCTATAATGTGTAAAACACTCCTTTTTCTTGTTAGGTTGAAAGTCATATCAAAGATGCTCTGTCTAAAGGTGCCAAGTGCCTGCGAGGTGGTCAGCGGCATGAGCTGGGAGGTAACTTCTTTCAGCCAACTGTTCTGACAGATGTGACACGTGATATGATTATCTGCAGTCAAGAGACCTTTGGACCTGTGGCTCCCCTTATAAGGTAAAAATTAATGCGACGTCACAGAAGCACTTCTCTACTCAATTCATCCTCAGCGACAGTTGACTGTATAACTGTTGATTTCTTTTCAAGTGCACTGAGTGATCAAGTGGGTAAGGCTTCTTCCTTCTCCTCGTTTTTTTTGCTCCCCCAGGCATGCTTGTTCACTCGCTTGCGTAACTTGCTCTCTGTGCTAGGAAAAGTATCAACAGCTATGCAGGCAACAGAGACCCCTTTTATTCAGCCCTCCAAAATGATGTTTGCCTCTTTACTCACATGCAAACATGTAACCAGTCAGAGACTGCACACAGATCTTGTTAGTTCTTCCTCCCTTATCGGAATGGAATTTGTGAAGGAGTATCTTTTACTTCTTTTGTCGCAGGTCATGGAAATTACGGTTCAAAACTTAGACAGAGCTATAATTTTCACAAAACATAATTTTTTTCTGCATGCTCTAAAATCTGTTTCTCATGGAAACAAAACGGGTTTTTTTACCTTGGTTTGACCTTGGTGTTTGAGATTCAGTAGGGATAGCGCCGTGGCGAGAGTACTCGCTTCTCACCAATATGGCTCAGGTTATATTCCCGGACCCGGCATCGTACGTAGGTTGAGTTTTTGTTGTCCCCTGCTCCGAGGGTTTTTCTCTGGCCTCTCTAATTTTCTTCTCTCCCCCCAAAAAGTCACTTCTAAATTCCAATCTGATCAGGAATCTGAGAGCCACAGCTTTGTCAATCGCAAGACTGTTACGTGCAAGCCTGATCAAAGTCCATTTATTAAATATTTATTTTTTATTTGGTATGTTGCCAGGTTCAAGACTGAAGAAGAAGCTGTGGCAGTAGGCAATGATACTTCATCAGGTCTTGCAGGTGAGTAGCCTCCGTTGCATATGCACATTAGGGTCGTCACGCAACACCTCTAATTTGGGTGGTCACGCAACACTTCTCTTATTTGTGTGACGACACAGATCGTCACCCAACACTTCTCTTATTTGGGTTGTCACGCAACACTACACTTATTTGGATCGTCACCCAACACTTCTCTTATTTGGGTCGTCACGTTACACTTCTCTTATTTGTGTGACGACACAACACTTCTCTTATTTGGGTTGTCACGCAACACTTCTCTTATTTGGGTCAACACACAACACCTTTGATTCTCTACTTACTGGGGAGATCTGTGTCAAAGAGACTGCCAGGTGGTTTTTTTTTAATCTCTGCGAACTGTTTTCTTCTAGGATACTTTTTCTCGCAAGACATCAGCCAAATCTGGCGCGTTGCAGAAGCTATGGACGTAGGAATGGTGGGTGTCAATACGGGTATCATCTCTTCGGAGATCGCACCTTTCGGGGGCTGGAAGCAGTCTGGGTTAGGAAGAGAAGGCTCTAAATATGGCATTGAAGATTACCTTGAAATCAAGTACATCTGTCTTGGAGGAATCAAATGAATCAAACGTGCAAACGAACTTTTGACCAGCTAAAACAAAAGTTGCTGTTTACTCTGATGCTGCTAAAGGTTGTCACAACTTGCTACAATGCGTTAGGAGCTGAAAGAGCGTCATAGCTCTTGCCAAAAGATGCTAGTTACGGTAACAATTAGGTTATGAGCTCAAAATTACCACTATCACCTCATAGAAATCGAGAGCGAATTTAATCTTATTGTTTTAGTAGAATTCTAACTCATTTTCCTTCAAATAAAAGTTTCTAATTATTTTTCTACATTATTGGCTAGCATTAAACTTCGTGCTTTTGCGAAATTGTGCACGCGGACTGATTTGTCATTTGAAACTTTCAGTTGTGTACACACGCTCATTAGTTCATTCAGCAATTTTGACATTTTAAACTCGTATAACACGGTGAATTTCCTTCTTGTAGTCTTCTCGGCAATTGAATTGTCCAATAATACTTCCTCCAAAAACCTGCGGGAAACCAGAATATGTCGCCATTCTGTAGACAAACTTCAGCCACTGCACACTAATGGCTGATAATGTGCAATAGCGCAGCCAATCAGATTGCAGCATTTTTATTAGTATGCTAGTAGAAACTTAGTTTCCAAACTAACCTTACTGATTATCGTATTACGTACATGTCCAACCTGTTTTACCTGTTACATACATGTTTAATTTGTTTTATCTGTTTTTCTAAGATTGCCATGTGTCTGCTAGAATACGAGGCTTCCGAACAGAATTGGACCAATAACTTAATTGTGCTGTCAGAATTATGGAAAAATTCGAGACATTACTAATATATTATGACTGTTCAATGTTTAGACTTGTGTTAGTAAGTAGACGGAGAATTACTTTATAGGTTAGGTAGGATTTTGAAGATATTGAAATAAATGTATCCAAAAACGGCAATTGGTTGTGAGCTGAGCTTGAACGTCTCTGTGAATTGAGTCTTTACCCTACGCAGTAACATTTATAATTTATAACTGAGAATGTTGGTGCTGCAATTGTCTGCCACCAATGATTGGTTTGTATATGTAGCTGTACGCCACTAATAATTGTTGGTTTACGGTATGTGACGTAGTTGTATACCACTAATATTTGGAACTTGCAACATGCCTGCCAAAAATTATACTATTTAATTAAGGATATTCAATTAAGGACTTTAAATTAGCCTATTTAATTAAGGATGTCAAATTAGGGATGTTAATTTTTTTTTTATTGATGCAAACAAAAGGACATTACATACATACTGACAAAAGGGGTGCTTACACTAACAAAATACAATTTTACGCTTACACAAAAATGATTTACATTGAAAGAAACACTACAAATAAATTAATTACATTGTTTTTGTAAAAAAAAAAAAATAATAAAAAAACTATTTGAAAAATATACACTACATTAACAAATTATGATATGACTCACTAACAATACACTATTTACAAGAAGTTCTCATTATTAGATATTACTCAAAACCTTACATTCCCAGTAAACGCACTTAGTATGTCTTGAAGAAGAAGAAGAAGAAGAAGAAGAAGAAGAAGAAGAAGAAGAAGAAGAAGAAGAAGAAGAAGAAGAAGAAGAAGAAGAAGAAGAAGAAGAAGAAGAAGAAGAAGAAGAAGCGGTTGTAAAGCGATTGTACACCCAATTAATGCCGGAGAAACATGTACAGTGGATCAGGATATACTGATGTGTACAGAATCAGAGGGTTGCTCAAAAAAAGGCCCTTATTTTTCCCACTTTTTTGGTACAGTGGTACCTGCGTTTGTCTCAATTTCGTAAAATGAAAGGACTTTAAATCAGCCTATTTAATAAAATAAAGGATGTTAAATTAAGGACTTTAAATTAGCCTATTTAATTAAGGATGTTAAATCAGCCTATTTAATTAACGATGTTAAATTAAGGACTTTGAATCAGCCTATTTAATAAAGGATGTTAAATTAAGGATTTTAAATTAGCCTATATAATTAAGGATGTTAAATCAGCCTATTTAATTAAGAATGCTAAATTAAGGACTTAAACTTAGCCTATTTAGTTAAGGATGTATTAAGGATTTTAAATTAGCCTATTTAATTAAGGATGTTAAATTAAGGACTTTAATTAATTAATTGAGGATGTCAAATTAAGGACTTGTTAAATCAGCCTATTTAATTAAGGATGTTAAATTAAGGACTTTAAATTAGCCTAAATTAAGGACTTGTTAAATCAGCCTATTTAATTAAGGATGTTAAATTAAGGACTTTAAATTAGCCTAAATTAAGGACTTTAAATTAGCCTTTTTAATTAAGGATGTCAAATTAAGGACTTTAAATTAGCCTATTTATTTAACGATGTTAAATTAAGGGCTTTAAATTAGCCTATTTAATTTAGGATGTTAAATTAGCCTATTTAATTAAGGATGTTCAATTAAGGATTTTAAATTAGCCCTTCTAATAAAGAATGTTAAATTAAGAACTTTAAATTAGCCTATTTAATTAAGGATGTTAAATCAGCCTATTTAATTAAGGACGTTAAATTAGCCTTTTTAATTAAGGATGTTAAATTAAGGATGTTAAATTAGCCTATTTAATTAAGGATGTTAAATTAGCCTTTTTAATTAAGGATGTCAAATTAAGGACTGTAAACTAGCCTATTTAATTAAGGATGTTAAATTAAGCACTTTAAATTAGCCTATTTAATTAAGGATGTTAAATCAGCCTATATAATTAAGGATGTTTAATTAAAGACAACAAATCAGCCTATTTAATTAAGGATGTTAAATCAGCCTATTTAATTAAGGATGTTTAATTAGCCTGTTTAATTAAGGATGTTAAGTAAGGATGTTAAATTAAGGATGTCAAATTAAGGTCTTTAAATTAGCCTATTTAATTAGAGGATGTTAAATTAAGGACTTTAAATTAGCCTATTTAATTAAGGATGTTAAATCAGCCTATTTAATTAAGAATGCTAAATTAAGGACTTAAACTTAGCCTATTTAGTTAAGGATGTATTAAGGATTTTAAATTAGCCTTTCTAATAAAGGATGTTAAATTAAGGACTTTAAATTAGCCTATTTAATTAAGGATGTTAAATTAAGGCTGTTAAATCAGCCTATTTAATTAAGGATGTTAAATTAAGGACTTTAATTAATTAATTGAGGATGTCAAATTAAGGACTTGTTAAATCAGCCTATTTAATTAAGGATGTTAAATTAAGGACTTTAAATTAGCCTAAATTAAGGACTTGTTAAATCAGCCTATTTTAAGGACTTTAAATTAGCCTAAATTAAGGACTTTAAATTAGCCTTTTTAATTAAGGATGTCAAATTAAGGACTTTAAATTAGCCTATTTATTTAACGATGTTAAATTAAGGGCTTTAAATTAGCCTATTTAATTTAGGATGTTAAATTAGCCTATTTAATTAAGGATGTTCAATTAAGGATTTTAAATTAGCCCTTCTAATAAAGAATGTTAAATTAAGGACTTTAAATTAGCCTATTTAATTAAGGATGTATTAAGGATTTTAAATTAGCCTTTCTAATAAAGGATGTTAAATTAAGGACTTTAAATTAGCCTATTTAATTAAGGATGTTAAATTAAGGCTGTTAAATCAGCCTATTTAATTAAGGATGTTAAATTAAGGACTTTAATTAATTAATTGAGGATGTCAAATTAAGGACTTGTTAAATCAGCCTATTTAATTAAGGATGTTAAATTAAGGACTTTAAATTAGCCTAAATTAAGGATGTTAAATTAGCCTTTTTAATTAAGGATGTTAAATTAAGGATGTTAAATTAGCCTATTTAATTAAGGATGTTAAATTAGCCTTTTTAATTAAGGAAGTCAAATTAAGGACTGTAAACTAGCCTATTTAATTAAGGATGTTAAATTAAGGACTTTAAATTAGCCTATTTAATTAAGGATGTTAAATCAGCCTATATAATTAAGGATGTTTAATTAAAGACAACAAATCAGCCTATTTAATTAAGGATGTTAAATCAGCCTATTTAATTAAGGATGTTAAATTAGCCTGTTTAATTAAGGATGTTAAGTAAGGATGTTAAATTAAGTATGTCAAATTAAGGTCTTTAAATTAGCCTATTTAATTAAGGATGTTAAATTAGCCTTTTTAATTAAGGATGTTAATTAAGGATGTTAAATTAAGGATGTCAAATTAAGGACTTTAAATTAGCCTATTTACTTAAGGATGTTAAATCAGCCTATTTAATTAAGGATGTTAAATTAGCCTTTTTAATTAAGGATGTTAAATTAAGGACTTTAAATTAGCCTATTTAATTAAGGATGTTAAATTAGCCTTTTTAATTAAGGAAGTAAAATTAAGGACTGTAAACTAGCCTATTTAATTAAGGATGTTAAATTAAGGACTTGAAATTAGCCTATTTAATTAAGGATGTTAAATCAGCCTATTTAATTAAGGATGTCAAATTAAAGACGATAAATCAGCCTATTTAATTAAGGATGTTAAATTAGCCTGTTTAATTAAGGATGTTAATTAAGGACTTTAAATTAGCCTATTTGATTAAAGGATGTTAAATTAAGGACTTTAAATTAGCCTATTTAATTAAGGATGTTAAATTGGCCTTTTTAATTAAGGATGTCAAATTAAGGACTTTAAATTAGCCTATTTAATTAACGATGTTAAATTAAGGGCTTTAAATTAAATTTAATTAAATTTTTTATTTAAATTAAGGATGTCAAATTAAGGACTTTAAATTAGCCTATTTAATTAAAGGATGTTAAATTAAGGGCTTTAAATTAGCCTATTTAATTAAGGATGTTAAATTAGCCTATTTAATTAAGGATGTACAATTAAGGATTTTAAATTAGCCCTTCTAATAAAGAATGTTAAATTAAGGACTTTAAATTAGCCTATTTAATTAAGGATGTTAAATCAGCCTATTTAATTAAGGATGTTAAATTACCCTATTTAACTAAGGATGTTAATTAAGGATGTTAAATTAAAAAACTTTAAATTAGCCTTTTTAAGGGATGTTAAATTAAGGATGTTAAATCTATTTAAGGGATGTTAAATTAAGGATGTTAAATCAGCCTATTTAATTAAGGATGGTAAATTAAGGACTTTAAATTAGCCTATTTAATTAAGGATGTTCAATTAAGGATTTTAAATTAGCCTTCCTAATAAAGGATGTTAAATTAAGGACTTTAAATTAGCCTATTTAATTAAGGATATTAAATTAAGGATGTTAAACTAGCCTATTTAATTAAGGCTGTTAAATTAAGGACTTTAAATCGGCCTATTTAATTAACGATGTTAAATCAGCCTTTTTAATTAAGGATGTCAAATTAAGGACTTTGAATTAGCCTATTTAATTAAGGATGTTAAATTAGGCTATTAATTAAGGATGTTAAATTAAGGACTTTAAATTAGCCTATTTAATTAAGAATGTTAAATTAAGGATGTTAATTAAGGATGTTAAATTAAGGACTTTAAATTGGCCTATTTAATTAAGGATGTTAAATCAGCCTATTTAATTAAGGATGTTAAATTAGCCTTTTTAATTAACGATGTTAAATTAAGGACTTTAAATTAGCCTATTTAATTAAGGATGTTAAATTAGGCTATTAATTAAGGATGTTAAATTAAGGACTTTAAATTAGCCTATTTAATTAAGAATGTTAAATTAAGGATGTTAATTAAGGATGTTAAATTAAGGACTTTAAATTGGCCTATTTAATTAAGGATGTTAAATCAGCCTATTTAATTAAGGATGTTAAATTAGCCTTTTTAATTAACGATGTTAAATTAAGGACTTTAAATTAGCCTATTTAATTAAGGATGTTAAATCAACCTATTTAATTGAGGATGTTAAATTTATTTAGCCTATTTAATTAAGGATGTTAAATCAGCCTATTTAATTAAGGATGTTAAATTAGCCTATTTAATTAAGGATGTTAAATTGAGGACTTTAAATTAGCCTATTTAATTAAGGATGTTAAATCAGCGTATTTAATTAAGGATGTTAAATCAGCGTATTTAATTAAGGATGTTAAATTAGCCTATTTAATTAAGGATGTTAAATTAAGGACTGTAAGCGCCAGAATTGGTGTCATAGCTTCGTGTTTAGTGTTTAGTTTTCGCTTAATTAGTTTCCTTTGTTTTGTGGCCTTTTTTGCACATGTTATGTTCATTAGCATACTCTATATAGGTTCGGTTCGCGCGCACTTTAGCGAGTGTAGTAGTGGTTTGAGTTTCTGTCTTCGCCTCGTTTGTTTCGGGAATCACTCAAGTATACTTTTTGTCTTTGGTTTTGGGGATCGTCTCATTCGTCTTGTAAGTTTCTCTGTTTATTTCGCTTTGCCGTTTTTCTACATTCTTCATGTTCGGTCGCTGCTAGTTATTTTATGTTAATTCCTGTATTTGTAATTTTGTTATTTCAGTTACCGTGTTCAATCTTCGTATCTCCATAAGTGGAATTAAATTTCTATGGCAAGATTTGGATGCGTGTAATTAGCGTGTGCGACATCAAGGACTTTAAATTAGCCTATTTATTTAAGAATGTTAAATCAGCCTATTTAATTAAGGATGTTAAATTAAGGATGTTAAATCAGCCTATTTAATTAAGGATGTCAAATTAAGGACTTTAAATTAGCCTATTTAATTAAGGATGTTAAATCAGCCTATTTAATTAAGGATGTTGAATTAAGGACTTTAAATTAGCCTATTTAATTAGGGATGTTAAATTAAGGATGTTAAATTAGTCTATTTAATTAAGGATGTTAAACTAAGGACTTTAAATTAGCCTATTTAATTAAGGATGTTAAATTAAGGATGTTAAATCAGCCTATTTAACTATGGCATAGTAAACACCCATATTTTTAGACCTTTGCTTGTATGAGCTTGCTGGGATCTCCTGCTACTCTAAAATGTTATTTATCATATATCACACTATTGTAATAGATGAAAGGCAAATAAAAGAATTGCATGTAAATTATAAAGAAGGCTTTTTTATCTCCAATTCTTTACAAAAACTCCACCTACTTCTAGTTTTATTTTCAACGCAACTGCTTTCCTCCCGACCCCCCCCCCCCCCTAAAAAAAGATAAATTCATCATTTAGCTTTAGCATTACCAAAGGCTCCAAAATGGCTTGCCACCAAACACCATCTGTAGCAATCCCTTAGCAAATGAGATTTGTAGTTGAGAAGGACCCCTTAATTCGGCAAACGGGAACTGTCGGAAGGGCCTGGCGAAGGTCTTTAGCACGACGGTTTGATAGCTGTGACTATTTTCAGACCTTTTTCAGTTTAATGTATGAGTTGACTTAGTTGCGATGGTTATATTCAAAGCTGTAAAAAGTAAATATGGTATACGCTATATAGTCCGGCGGCTTAGCTCGAAATTTTAGGTGAATTGTGCACTTCTTGATACAAGCATGAAATTTGGCAAACTGAAAGTGGTCACCAACACAAGTTTTTTCAGATATAGTGCCAAGCCCGAAAACGCCAGTTTCCATGGAAACCGTTATTTATAAAAGGGGCATTGTCACGGGGATTTTTACGTTTTGCGGTGAGAATGTGCTAAAGATGAAATAAAATGCTTTTAAACACACCGAATACTCCCAGACAGTCAAGATAAGGAAATCTATTGATTCCTCAAAGGAAGAACAAAACATAGTCAGTTACGGGCGATTTTTGCACAAAACAAAGGAAAAACTTGACAAAGTCAGCCTGACGTTTTCAAGTTGCAGCCATTCGCATCCTGGCGATCCGCAGGCAAACACACTTAACTATAGTCTCAGAAAACTGGCTGGGTAGTTTTTAGCGAAAATGAACCAGTATTTTTAGGTCTCCTGTGATTAGAATGCCTTTTGGCTTTTCAAAGTTATCCTAAAAGTTGGTGACAGTGTCTCTTTAAAATCAATGAAATTTCGTGAAATGTTCGGGACGCTCGGGACTTCGTTTAGTGTCCGTACTAGCGAGAGTCCGTTATAGCGGGGTGTGAGAAAAAAGTGCCGTTAGTATACATGAAATAACATAGACTATGACGAGCTTACCAATAGCGGTGAAAGTGCTAAGCAGACGTTGGGATTGGAGGATGTAATTCACAAGAACAGAATATCGTAAGCCAAAGATCCTTATGAATCACATTGGTTGAATAGTGCGTAGCGTAAAATCGAACCCAGCAAGAATTCTTGACTACAACATAACAGCGTTTATTGATAGAAATCAAAGTTCCATGCAAGCTTCGTGCCAGAGGTGAAAGTAGATAGAAACCACGTGTTCGAGCTAACTCTGGTCTTATGCCGTATGCCGGTTCGAACTGAAATACAATAACGAAAATAGGAGCTAATATGACTAATACGTCTAGATACAAGATATTAAACGATGTATGGAAGAAAGTATAGCTAACATTCGCGATAACGTCCGATCACGGAGACGAAATATAATCTGCGCATATACTAATCTTACAGAAAGCTAGCAAACGATAACTCCGATAAGGCTATATACGATGACTAATTGTAGACGGTAGTTTATAACGAATAAACACTATATTAAGATATGAACATAACCTAGCGAGATAACGTAACAATGTTTCGAGCATAATACTAACTAAACAACTCGGTAGCGGTGATAGAAACTATTTGATAGTCGGTAAAAACGAAACTTAACCTAAAACGACCGACAAAGAAAACTAAGATTAACTCCTAAAAAACAAGAAATAGATTACTCACTTTGGTTTGCACACGCACTGAATTAGACTTGATAGAATAGATAACCACGAGTGTAGAGAGAAATCTATGGCCCAATGCCGAGTAGATGTTGACGCAGTGAAGTCTACACTAGAACTGATCTACTAAGTTGAAATTATGACTAGCGAAACGTGCTCGACAAACCTAGAAAAACATTACGCGTTTCCCATGCGGGTGTTAAAGGAAAGGGTAGGAAACCACTATAGCGAAAACTAAACCTTATCTATGAAAGTGATAATCTTTAAAGAAGTACCGAAACACGAACTAAATGATAGTGCAAAAAACAAACGAGAAAACATCACGTTTCAAACCAACAGAGGATGAGGGTTTCCTGGAGCCTAGAAGGAAAAGACGCAAGCTGAAGTGAAAAAGCAAAGTCTGTTGTACAGCTACCGAACGAATTGATGCAAAATATATATTTCAGAAGTCTTTTTAGTGTGTTTCAGATAAATAACGAACAACAGACTGCAATTTTACGTAATTGTGTCATATGAGAACTTCATGGTGTGCGCTTTATTGAGAGTCAAAACAATAAATTGTTCTGAATTTTGTCCGTAATAGCGGGATGTCCGCGAGGCGAAAGTTGACTGTACTATTATTTCTGGTAGTGATACCAAGTCGCACGTAGAAAATTTAGAATGAAATGCTGTAATTTAGACTGTTCACAGCCCTTTATATTTTCGTATTTTTCTTCTGTTTAGCGAACGGCGAAAGCTGTGATCGGGGATTGAATCACGACAAGAGAAAATAACTTTTCTCTCGATCGCGAGAGACCTGGACGCTAGCGCAAAACGAAAGACGCGACGGGGTAGAAGGCGGGGAAAGAAAAATCTTTTCCCATGCAATAATTCCTACTAAATTATTGGTATAAGAAAGATGGTAAAAAAATAACAATTGTAAGCCTAACTTGAAGCATTCGTATCTGTATTTTTGAAATAAAATCTACAATAAAAGGTGTACAAAAGCGCACGATAAAGTACCTCGTGGGGGAGGGGTCTCGGCTCAAAAGTTCATGTGCTGTTTACTAGCTGAAAATAGGAAATTGGCGTTGGCTCTATATCTAGAATTGATTAGTATATGAATGTTTGTAATCCTGCAAAGTTTGGTGCTTGTATCAGAAATCGCACAATTCAGGAGCTAAGCCGCCGGACTAATAACACATACAAGTAAGTATATAGAATAGAATGTATAGAATAGTTGCTCCTTGAAAAAACTTGGAAACCTTTTTTCCGAGTACTGTGTTTGACTTAAGACCACTTCTACACTTATTTTCACTTTATCAATTTCACTTTATCAATTTCACTTATTATTTAGTTGCTCCTTGCTTTAACAGTATAAATAGCAGTTTATGTTTCAACGAGTCCGATTAACTATTTTACGAATATCGAATTGAAACGAAAATACGAAACGTAATCTACTTAGAACGACTAAGCCACTCTCTTCCCGCGAAAACGAATACTAATGTCTGTTTAAAACTAACACGAATGTTTGAATACTAATGAGTTAAAGTCCGTGCGACTGATAACTAATTAGCCCCAATGGGGTTATAAACTATAAACAAACATTCGCCGCAACAGTTTACTATATATATCTACAATAATTCTAAAATCGACTTTTTTCCCAGAATGGTCGTTAGACCTTTAATATGTTTACAACAATAAAAATCAATTTTTAACTTTTTAAAACAATGGAAATGAATTTTTAACACTTTCGTTAACCGTAACGGAAAAAAAATTAATCGATAGCCGTAAGAAAGCCAAAATATTAGCCGTTAACCGTACAAGCCACCGTTCCATTGAGACCCTCGTCTCAAATTTTTTATAATTTATAATTTATAATTCACAAATCACCGCTGTATTCCATGAGTTTTCCCGATTCACGCTCTGTTTTTCGGTCAATTCACGGATCACGCAAAACCCCTTCCAGACGCTGTTATTATTAAACAATAAATAAATAATTTTGGACTTTTTTGTGTTTGTTTTGTTTGAAAGTCATTATTTAAGGGAAAAAGTGCCGTAATTTTCAAAAGCGAGCATAATTTCTAGCATAATTTGGAAAAAATCGAGCGCTGCTAAAGGCAGCACAATCAATAAGGGCCAGGAGAGTTCGACCCCTATTTCATCTGTGACGAAAACGGCGTTTCACAAGTTAAATTATTTTAAGATATATTTTTCCGGTGAATTCGTTTCAGATAGCCAATCTTAAGCGATTTCGTGATAGACTGTTGATACGTAACTACAACACCTCGTCCACATGGGAAGTACGAAGTTTAACATGGCGGACACATGCGAGGAATCTTTGTTGGAATGTTCTGACAGCATTTCGAGCAATGAATTTCAGTATTTCCTCGCAGAGTAGTAGCTGAAAACTGTAGTTTTCACGGGAAAATCTTAGCTAAAAATAACGTTAATTATGAAAACTTCGTTGCACAAATATCCAATGGAAGTTGCACGCTTCGGGTTGCACTCAAGACGCTCTGCGGGCTTATTTTACCCGCTAGCCTTTTCGGTCGTCTAATAGGTCTTCTTGGTGAAAGACTCGTTTCTATGGTGAAAACTGCCGCAAAATGGCGGACCCGGAGTCAATTACAAAAGTCAGAAAAATTGTTCATTTTATTGTATAAAACATGACTTCCCTCAAGAACTGCTACCCTCAGCTAAGAAGATATCTGCTTGGGCATCGATTACCTGATGTGTTTGAGGTAAGGACGCGCTTTTGAAGCCATACAATTCAAATTTACTGGGTAGGTAGGTGAGTCTGGCTTGTAGAAAATACAAGACTTGACTGGTGACACCGTGACAGCGGGCTGAAATTACATACATGTAAGCTCGCATTGGCTTCTATTTTTGCAAGCAATGGCTGGGGGTAGAGTAACTTTTTAGGGGAAATTTTAATATTCTGTTAGCGTTTACTGTTTACATGTAGGTTCAAATCTAAGTTCTGCGATCGATACATTTATCTGCCAATGTCACTGACCGCTTGTAAGTCAAGATATGCACCCCGCTATTGTTTTTGCAGCCAAACCAAATTTGCCGAGCTCAATTATACTAGCTGTTAGGGCAGAGTTAGTATTTTTGTTGAACTGTTAACCGTTATTGTTAATATTGGTTGCTCAAATTTGCATGTTTTTATTTTAAAATCAGATTAAAATCACATCAGTCAGTTTGATTGTTTTGATTGATTTTAAATAATTTAAGACACAGAACATGATGAATAATTTAGAAGTCTTGGTCTTCAATAAAGAAGTAAAAAATAATCAATGAAAATTCTATATAGCGCCTTTCACAATAGTGCAAACATTCTGATCTGAGGTGCTACTGTGGGTTTCCAAGAAATAAAATGCCATGAGTAACACTGTGATGGAAGTTGCATTCCATCCAGGGGAGAGTAGAAATTGGCCGTTTTTATACTAGAGACGCGTTACCCGTCTGGTCGAGTTTCGGCAAACATTTTGTAATTCGTCCGGTTATCCGTCTCTAGTATAAAGACGGGCACAAGACGCGTTACCCGTCTAGACGAGCTACTTTTCGAAATCCGTCGTTCAAGACGCTTTTCGAAAAGTAGCTCATCTAGACGGGTAACGCGTCTTGTGCCCGTCTTTATACTAGAGACGGATAACCGGACGAATTACAAAATGTTTGCCGAAACTCGTCCAGACAGGTAACGCGTCTCTAGTATAAAAACGGCCATTCTCCTAGTGGCTCGAAGGGGATTAGATATTCTCATCTTTGGTATTCTATTGCAGCTACACCAATAATGTTGAGGTTAAACTTTTAGTACAACTTTGTAAAGGTTTTACCAATGATCAAATTGCAGTTGCTATGACGTCAAAACTCGCTGCCA
Source organism: Meandrina meandrites (assembly GCA_963693305.1). Lineage (NCBI taxonomy): Eukaryota > Metazoa > Cnidaria > Anthozoa > Scleractinia > Meandrinidae > Meandrina > Meandrina meandrites. Next base: position 23,932,942 of record OY855914.1, read on the forward strand.
TGGCAACGTCATATGAGATCAAAGATACCTTATTTTTTACCGTTTGAGGCTAACAACTTAAAAACTAGACGGTGAAAGTTTTTGTTTTTCATATATTTTTGCCTTAACTGGGCAAGACAAACAATCTAACAATGTTTAAAAAAATTCTGTACGTAGGGTTCAGAGCCACCGTAAATTAGTGAAAAAATGACGTAGCTTCAAATTCTACCAGATTTTTTTAAAAATTTGCAAAAATTTTTCTTTTGTCAGTTGGATAAAAATATATCAAAAACAAGAACTTTCACCGAGTAGTTTTTGAGTTATTAGCCTCAATGGGTCCAACATAGGGTATCTTTGACCTCATATGACGTTGCCATGGCAACGATTTTTGACGTCACAATGACCTCAATTTGTTCATTGGTAAAACTTGTACAAGTTTGTACTAAAAGATTTTCCTAAAAATTATTGGTATAGCAGCGATAGAACATCTAAAACGGGCATGTCTAATTCTGACTAAACTGTTAATTGAGCCACCTTAATGCTGGATTTCACTTGCAAGGGAGTCGGAGTCATAAGCGGAGTTCTACAGGCTCTTACAACCTTGTAAGGCTTATAAAAGTGAGATAGAATTGGTGTCAGAAGAATCAGAGTGTTTCCATTGTCTACCAATTCTGCTTATGACTCCATCACTTATGATCCAGTGAAAACTAGATTGTCAGAACCAGAAGTAAAAGTGGAAGGACAAACCTATCACAACGTTTGCTAGTTCTTGCGTGATTCCTCTCCAAGGTTCCCTTTCTGCTTGTCGCTCCGACTTTCTAGCTTTCAACAAGGTCATACAGTAAGTGACAGAGTTAGAAGTGGAATCAGAACTCTGCTTACGATCCCATCAGTTTGATTTTCACAAGATCATAACGTTCTGTGCTTCAAATTAAATAATGGTCTCCAACTTGCATTGGACCCAGTCGCTAGTGAAAACTAGCCTTTATAAAGCATGTGACAATTTTAAAAATGCACACCAATTAGAAAATGAAGATTAATTTTGACATTGTTTTATTTTTTCCTTGTAGGCTATCGTTAGTGCATTAGCCATCAATTGCCCAGATGATCCACAAGCATTTATTCTTGATAAACTAAAACTCATTATCAAATATCAAGAGGTGTTGGATAACTTAAGATGGTAAGACCAAACAATGTTATGCATCACCAGTATGTTACTTTAATTTAGTACATGCTACTACATGTACCATTTGCATCCATCCTTGAAGTGTGACGATCGAAGTTAGCGCATATTTTACTTTTAAAACGATAACAGTTTTGTCTAGTTACTTGTCACTTGTGAATAACGAATCAAGCATTTAAAATCTTGCTCTAAAGTGACTCCAGGACAACAACTCTTTCAAGATTTGTTAACTTTTCTCATATCCATTGCAATTAAACTATTTTCCGAGCAGACTTTCATTGAAGTAGGTGGGCAAATCTTGAAAATATTGATAGCTTGTAAACAAAACATGATCGTGTGGCACCAAAATGTCGTCAATTTCGTGACCTGGCCGTAAACGTTTCATCGGTCAAAAGTGACACGTAACCAGACAAAACCGTTGAGGATTTGATTTGAAAGTAAATCTATGTGCTTAATTTGTCATGCTTCAAGGATGGATGCAAATGACTTGCTTCACTATTAATAATAACTAACTAAAAGTCAAACAATGCAATTATTTTATCTCTCTCACCCACCCCTCCCCAACTTGCTTCCAACTTGCCAGGAGGGAAATCTGGAAAATCCATTTTCTCAGTCCACCCTGACATGATGTACATGAACACTCCTTCCCCACCCTACTAGCAAAAGATCTGTCCACTCAGTGGGGGTAGGAGAAGGGTGGATTATTAGTCTTGTGGAGGAACATAATCCTCCAGCCTTACTTGTAAGACTACCAGTAATATTAAAGTTTGATTACAGACATAAATTACCGTGCAGACTATTTTGTGTGTTATTATGCTAGCTACAGCTGTTAAGACTGTCTACGACTGTAGCTTTTATAATTTGCAATAAAATTTAACGTGTGATTATTGACAGTATAAAGTTTCATTGAATGAATGTTCCTTAATTTCCGTGCAGGGATTCTTTCATTGATGAAAAGTATCGCCCTAAGAACAGAGTGGTCAGGGCATCAATGTTGGAGTTTCTGTGGTCATATGAAGATGAAAACTCACAGGTATGTGTGACTTTTTGTAGATTAATATTCTTAATTTATTGACAGTGAATGAATGTACAGGGCTTTCAGTAAGATTTCTAGTAGGTGCAATGATTCGCGGATGCAGACTTCTTTCCACCGTTTTATGGAAATAAGTCAATAACTCACAATACTTGGAAATGGTATTTAGGGAGTCAGTACCTAACCGTTTTTACGAGTGAGCATCTCCACAGAACTCCCTACAGGCTTGTGCTTTCAGTGATCATGTTATGGGAAAACGTTCACTAGCATTTTTCCTGGTTGCGCGCCTGATCTGGCTGCCACTTTGTGGCACACGTTAGCTCAAAATATTCAATATACATGTATCATGTTTGAGAAGCTGAAAACTATAAGATCTTCCTTTATAGGGAGCTGCATGAATTTTATCCAGCAACTCACAACAACACCTGCCTCGCAGGTGCAGTGGGTGCGGAGTCTTGTTAAAAAGCCCTGGATACAAACAGGGTCTGAGGTTCTAGACTGTATAATAAGAGTGTTTCAAATGTTTTGTGACTACAAGAATGTTAAACTTCTATTTGTTATTGTTAATTCTCAGCCAACTCCTGAGATGTACCAAAAAGCCTACAATTTGTACAATGGGAAACTTAAGACATCATGTTTCTGGTAAGAAACCAGCTTTGTGAATTTATTTTAGCTATATGTATAATATGTCCAAGAGTCCAGAATTTAATACTCATGCCCCATTCCCATGGAAGGTCACTGGAAATTCTGAAGGGGACAGGGTACGTCTCAAAAGCTCAAACTTTAAAACAAAGTACATGAAGCAAAACTGGAATTTCTAGAGGGAATTAAGGTGCAGAGGTTCTGATAAAGAGAAACTTCTCTTACTCCAAAGGAAGGGTTATGGAGGGCTAAAAATATTTCATCCCCTAGCTCTGATCCCTTCCTACTGGAGCAGAAAGGGCCCATCTTGGCTTCACTCCCCTTTTTTCCAGCAAAAGAGGGTCCACATTCATTTCAGCTACCCCAATGCACCCCTTTGATTAGATCACTTGATCCATCATGTGTTAAGCCTGGTAGACAGCTGTTTCAAGAAAGATTGTTGGAAAAGAGTGCGCATGACGGTCTTGAAGGGCATTGTGGGTAGTTTTAAGTTCACAGTTCCTTGACCTCAGCATTTCGGGAATCGGAAATAATCATGGTTCAAGATGCCATGGACAAAATAATGATTATAAGTGTTAAAAAAGGAAGAAAAGTAAGTTTGACAGCTACAGTGGACATCAGGAACTGTTTATTGATCATATCACAGATTACCTTTCGGCTCGAAACAGCTGTATATGACATGTATATATATGTTCAATACCTGGTGCAGCTGTAATGTAGTTATAATGGGTTTGATGAATCTCTTTTTTCTCTTTTCTAGTGCTTGGATGCGCTATCACAGGCATATGAAAAGAAAGAAGGCTTTGTTAGCCAAGAAACAAGAGGATGCTCGAATGTGGCACTGCCAGCGAGTACAGAGGATACATCTTCATTTGTGGATTGTATCCTTAATATCATATTCTTTTTCATCAGGGTGGGTCATATCTAAAATGAGCAGTTTAGTTAATGAGTCTTTTTTTGTTTATAATTTTCGTTAACATTGGCAGTCATTCACAACAAAAAGGATACAAATTTCTGTTGTAAATGTTGTGCATGAATCTTGGTCATCATTTACTATATGCATTGTACATTTAACAACAGTGGTAGTATTTTCGGTCAGTTAGTACCATCTGATCATGTTTGGGCGATTACCATACAACCTTGGTATCAATGCATGTTTTAACAAACACAAACCAAACTGTACAGACTGTGAGAAGCTGTTTCCTTTGACATCACTCCCTTTTCAATATTATGATAGGTGAATCGAGCAAGGCTTGCTTTCTATTAGCAGAAAAATGTGCAAAGTTTGTTTTATTGGCCCTAAAATTTAATTACTGGAGGATGAGACAAATTGCAAATACTCGTGAGATCAGTTTTTCAAAGTCATGTAATACTATGAAAATCACTCTCACTGAATATCGACTATCTGGCACTGTTTTTATCCTTTACTTAAGTGATGTCAACTGCAGGATTGGGTTTCCGAGAGAAAGGAGAGACAAAATGGTTGGTACATTGTTTTTAATAATTGTATTAATAATTGTATTAATCTATTTACAAATTGTAGTAGAATAGAACCCTGGTATTATGGGAGGTACAGTGGCCTAATGGATAGTGCACTGGACTCCGGATCAGATGGTCTGGGTTCAAGCCCTGTGTTCTTGGGTTTAGACACTTTACTCTCACAGTGCCTCTCTCCACCCACGTGTATAAATGGGTACCAGCAAATTTACTGCTGGGGGTAACCCTGTGATGGAATAGCATCCCATCCAGAGGGGGGGTGGGGAGTAGAAATACTCCTAGCTGCTTCATGCTGTGGAAACCAGGATAAGCTCCGGCCTGATGAACCACTAGCCTTGACGCAGACTTTACTTTTACCTTATATTGACTGGCTGGTTGAAAGCTGGGGACCTGCACTACTGTCGAGACAAGTTACAGTAACCGTATCCTTGGAGTCCCATAAAGGCAGATAATTAGATTGGGTGAAAGAAAGTTTAAGTCCACTTTGCCCATTTTAACTACATGTAGTTGCCCCCCCCCCCCCCCCCCCCCCCCCCCAACTTCAATTTTCACATTTTTCTATCCCAGTTAGGTTTAGAAGCTTGGTTCCTTTTCCATGAAATAATTACTTCCTTTGACAAATACCTGTTTTGTTTTGTCAATTAAATGCCTAAACAAGAGATGGTTTGATTTCTGCTGCAGTGATTTCCTCAAGGATTCGAAGAGTCCTGGCAATCTCATTATTACGTGTTGTGTTTGATGCCTGGCATAGTGTGGCTGTAGATGCGAGGAAGACCAAGGAATATTTTGAGGTCAGTATTTTAGAACTTCTAATTAATGGTACACTCAACAAAATAATTGAATTCTGATTGGATAAGAGCAGTACAAATTAATTCCAAAATATACTCCCTAGGAGTGCCTAGAGTATTAATCTTATTCAAAGTCTTCCAAAGTTGGTGCAAAATCTTCCAGAGATCTATTTCCAAATTTGACACTAAGTCTTCTTAAGTTCACCCAAAGATTTCTGAATTTGACGTGAAGTCTTCTAAAGTTGACCCAAAGTCATCCAAAGATTTCCAAAGTTGACATAAAGTCTTCTAAAGTGAACTAAAATCTTTGGATCCAAAGGTTTCCAAAGTTGACATGAAGTCTTCTGAAGTCGACTTCCAAAGATTTCCAAAGTTGACCAAAGTCTTCTAAAGTTGTCCAAAGTCATCCAAAATCTTTGGATCCAAAGGTTTCCAAAGTTGGCACGTGAAGTCTTCTGAAGTTGGCCCAAAGATTTCTAAAGTTGACATTCAAAGTCTTCTATCTAAAGTCAACCCATTTTTTTTTTTCTGACAGTGACCTGCATATGGTTGGGAGTCTCGATTTTAGTGTGTACACGGTTCTCAATTCACATGGCTTGGTCCTATGTTCAGTTTGTTTGTTGCCTTCCACTATTTCCTGACCTGCATGGCCTATTCAGTCCCTTCAAGTATTTTCGAGTCATTTTGAACTTTTATAAAGTTGTACAATGTAACATACTGACTTGAAGAGTAGCTACATAACATTTATTATTTTGTAAACCTACAGCAAACAATAATATGTAGATCACATTAATTAATTTCCAGGTCTCTGATTTCTGATTATTTTATAAATTAATGTGACTTTTATTTAACATGTTCAGCGGATTGAAAGAGGAGAGATCATTGACTCCGGCTATGAAGGGTTCTTTCGTGTCAGGACAGATGGCAAAGATGAAATCTCCTCTCTTCCAAGACACGTTGCTTTAAGGGTAAGTATCAAATTTGCAGTGCACAAAGAGAAACCCTAATTGCTCTGTTTCAGACTAAAATATGTGGTTTTTCTACCTTTCCAGACCTGACCCATACTTTGACACCCTATAACAGTCAGTACTTCGGGCAAGACTGTACTGCCCACAGGGTTCATACGGGTCATGGAAAACCTGGAAAGTCATGGAATTTTAGAATTTCATAAATTTTCCAGGCCTAGAAAGTCGTTGAATTAAAGGGGCACTGTCATGAGCATACCTTCAAAAATTCAACAGCCCAGCAACCATTGAAAACCATTGTTTACACCATTGAAAACCTATTATTCAAGTTTTCTTAAAATTACTATACCAGTGTACTGAAGGTAAATATAAAGTGATATGACTGCGATACCGTGGGGGCTTTAGATCTCAACTTGAAAAAGTCAGCCTGACTTTTTCAAGTTCTGTCCTTGTCGTTTGGAAAAATTGATGAAAACTATTTACGGTCACCCTCATCTTTAAACAATTTACTAGATATCCTTTCCTTTATGCTCTAGGAGTGTTTCCTGCATGGTTGAAACTACTTAGTCGTAATTTTGGTGCTGTTTTACTGAAAAAGTAAAAAAATGTCCGTGACAGTGCCCCTTTAAGGTGTGGGTCATGGAAAGTCATTGAAAATTATAGAGTATAAAAATAAATTAGGTTTTTTCGCAAAGAAAAATGGTAAAAACGTACCCAAAATGAAAGATGATTTCCAAGAAAATGGTCAAATTTAGGTCATGGGAAATTGAAGAAGTCATGGAAAGTCCTGAAATTTCAAAAGCTCAAAAGAATATAAACCCTGAACTTCTCAAGAGATGACTTATGATAAAAAGATATAGTTTTTGTTAATAAATACCCTATTTCAGACCAAAATGACTCCAAAACTGTACCCAATATGCCACCACTCAGAACTCATTGTAACTTAACATTACAATGTAAATAAAAATTAATAAAAGTAAAAAGTGCAATTTAGATAGAATTGTTGTGATATTAATTTTGTGATGACATTATTTTATCAATAACGTTAATCATGATTGTCTTTGTCGTCAGGTTTTCAGTTATGTGAGTGTGGGCGACTTGGGTCGCTGTGCTCGTGTCTGCCGAAGCTGGAAAGTCTTGATTCAGGCCAACGTTCTGTGGAGTAAGGTATTCAAAAACTGCTTTATCCAAGGAGTTACATGTAGTCTGGCTGTTAATTTTGGCGTAGTTATCCATAGTAGTTAAATTCCCTTCTTAAAGGATGTCTTTTATTCTCCTTTCAATTTTTAGATTGATTTTTCTGCAGTAAAACACAGGTAAACAATAGCATTTTTATCACTTGACTGTTGTTATACTATTTTAAGTCATTTTGTTGATGTAAAAGTATCTTAAAAAATTCAGTTTTTGAACCACTAAAACCAGGGTCAGAAAATACTTAAATTATTTACATGTAGTTCATTATTTACGCTGGATTGTGACTATGCCATTTTTTGGTACACAAAGCATTGCAGTGGCACCCAAGTGACCCAAAAGCCATATATAATTCCTAACTTTAACTTTATTTTTTTTTTCTGTTAAGTGCGACCAATAAAGTTGCTGCAAGTTTAATCCACAAATGCCGTCCATTTCTGGGACATTTAAACCTGCGAGGCTGCTATAATCTATCAAGTGAAAGCCTCAAACTAACAGGTATGTGTATTGTTGCTTATACAGCACTTGGAATACTCATTTCTCAAACCCTTGATTTTTCCAACCTACCAATAACTTGAACTAAAAGTTGTTTTCCTTCCCTTGTTTGAGCACTGTAATTTTACCCCCAGTTTCTCAAACTACCCGATTTTCATTTCCCTGCTTGCTTGGAGATTCAAAAAAATTGGGATTCTATTGTAGTTTTGTAATAATTATAATTTTTCGCAGTGAAACAGATGCACATTGTTACTACCCACGTAAAACTTTTTGATACATTTTCTCGCCACTGGCATCTTTGTATTTGGTTTTCCAAACTTTTCTCCCAATTAAACAATTATCCTAATTAATGGCGATTTACACGGTACGATTTTCTCGCATGCGACAAGCTTATGACAGGCCTATGACATGACCTAGGATCATTTACAAGCGCGCGCGTCTGTCGTAAGGATGTGGTAGGTTGATTTACATGACACGATTAGTGTTGTAGTCATGGTGTAAGCTTGCTGCATGCGAGAAAGTCATTCCGTGTAAATACCCTTTAAACAATCACAATATTATCATTATCATCATTATTATTATAACTTTATTAATATTGCCAGCAAGCATCAGATCTTCTCGGTTTCTTTTTTGTGCCAGAAGAACTTCGAGGAATGTAACACTTGCTTGTTCTTTTTTCAGCACAATGCAGAAATTTACAAGACTTGAACTTATCAGAATGTTCTGGAATGACGGTGAGTACACTTGTCAAATATTGCATGTGCATGGGAACCGGCAAGTATCGCCCCCAGGGGACTCCCATGGGTATGAAAGGGACGGAGATACTCGTCTGAACATTTGAATCAAACCAATCTGGTCTCAAGAAAAATTGTGACCCCTAAAATACCAATATTTTTCATGCCTGGTTGGTCTAGTCCATCAAACCAGTATGACGTCGTTTGTTTTTAAATTTCTTCACATACAACCCTAAAGGAGACCTTCTTGGCTAAAACTATTTGGAGCTTTTTCCTGGACGCTCTAAGTGAGACCAAAATCGGTTATTTGCACTCATAAATGAGACAACGAGCACCCTCGTCCCTCGTTGCATAGGAACCTTTTTCCCACATCCAGGTGTTCCAACAACATTGTTTCTTCATTTGCAGAGACTAAGCAAATTTCAAACAATGAAAATAAAGTGCTTCTTTCTTTATGTTACCGGTATATAGTTAGTATTTGTTTTTCCATTTAGGACGAAGTGGTTAAAAGTATTGCCATGGGATGTTCAGCTCTGCTGTACTTAAACTTGGCAAACACTCCAATTTCCGATGCTTCTCTCCGATACCTTGGAAGGTAAGTTTAATTTTGCTGCTGTTTTTTTTTTTCTGGTTTTCTGGCAACACAACGTAGTAAATTCCCTATTCAGTTTGTTTGTTTCTTGTGAGCACAACTGGTTTTGACGTCACGGCTCATCTAGTCCCAGGTCCTTTCCTCGCGCGGTCTTTGACCCAACAGGAAGTGAAGTGTCACGTTTTCGGACGGCTAAAACGCGGCGAAAAAAAACAATTTCGAATTTTTATTTTTCGATGTTCAAATCAGCATCCCATGTAGATTTGATCAAGCAAATAAAAAATCTGTCATATACACTGTTAATGTTTACTAGGTATTGTACTAATATGCTCTACCTGAGCCTGGCTTACTGTACAAAGTTCACCAACAAGGGCCTTAGTTACATGGCGAATGGCAAAGGCTGTCACAAGATTGTACACTTGGATTTGTCAGGATGTGAACAGGTACTTTAGAATATTTCTAGGGCATGGTATTGTTGTAGTGGCACATTCTTATCATTCTATCCCGCAAGAAATTAGTTCAGTTATGTCATTTTTCAACATGATTTGAAATTTGAAGCTACTTTATAAATCCTGCATATGCACAGAATATAATAAAACGACGGAATAACCAGGAAGCAATAAGTAAAATTTGGCAGTATCACGAGAGGTCTTCTAAGTTTTTGTGTAAAGTGTGCTCGAATTATAGAGGGTCACTCAGTAATCACTGAATCTTTAAACAACAAAAAAGGCATAAATTCACTCTCTAAGATTTGAACAAACAATAATGATTTTTTTAGTGATTTTCCTCCTACGTTGGGCAGACGTTTTCAGGTTTTGGACCACTTCTTTTCTACCCGTCCGTAGCCACACCATTTTTAAACAACTTTGTGACCAGTACAGTGCGTTTTAGCAATTCGATTATACCAACACCTTCATTGGATTTTCAAGTACATTTGAATCCCGATAACGCCAATACTCTCTTACTTACAAGCTTGTGTAAATGCTTTCAGATTACTCAAGAAGGATTCAAATTCATTTCCATGGGTTGTTCCAGTTTAGCAACAATTTTCCTGAATGAGCTGCCCGGTCTGAGAGACGACTGTATTCAGGTACTTAGCAGAGATCCTTAGCTTTCTACGGCAAATTGCTTTTGTTTTTTACATTTGACACTTGCATTCACAACAAACACTAAACTTCTTGTACATATAAATGGCAAGCAGCAATCGCAATGAATGTTTAACACAGGTTTTCCCCTGTAATATCATGGGTGACAAATTGCTCCTTAATTTTGGCGCGAAATTTTAGCGCTAATTTATAATTTCACATGTGATATTACATGGCAACGTTTCCCATGTCTCAGTGCCAAGATGGCGTACAGGTTTTTAAAAGATGATCTTAAAGCTTAAACTTTGCACAATCTCTCTTGAATTTCACCTTGGCCAGTTTGATG